>CM061096.1:16347500-16920000 GCA_030770545.1 Macropodus opercularis | reverse complement strand
CTTGAATAAATACGAGCTGTGGTAGGAGAAGTGTCCGTTACTCCAGAGAAGTACCACCGCGCTGAGCGGCTGTTTAGAGTGGACCTAAGGCTGCACTTGTGGCTGTATAGTCTAGTAAAAAAAGAGCAGGCACCGGTTCCCGTCCTCCACTCTGTGTGTAACAAAACTCTGTGTTGAATCTGCGCTGCAGCTGTTGAGAAGGAATCCTGAACGACGCCTGGGCTCCGGGGAGAAAGACGCTGAAGACGTGAAGAAGCAGCCGTTCTTCAGGGTGAGGGACGCGTCACGGCCGCTTCGGTGCCTATCGTTTGACCATCTGGTTGTTGTCTGAACACACTCTGTCCCGTCAGGGTATGGACTGGGAGGCTCTTCTTCAGAGGAATGTGCCCCCACCGTTTGTCCCGACCGTCGGAGGGAAAGAGGACGTCAGTAATTTCGACCAGGAGTTCACGGCCGAGCCTCCCGCCCTCACACCGCCCCGCGAGCGCCGGGCCCTCTCCCGCAAGGAGCAAGACTACTTCAAAGACTTCGACTACGTCTCCGACCTCTGTTAGGGGTCAGAGGTCGTTAGCTGCCCGCTGCCTGCCTCAGACTCTGACAGCGATGCTGTGTGTGTGAGGGAGGAGCGAGAGGGAAACGGGACCCTGACGAGAAGCATCTCCGTCTCTGCTCGCCGTCCCCCGCTGTGTGTGTGCTTGGCTGTGTGGTGAGTGCGTCTCCTGCATGTGGACCCCTGGGGGCGCCAGAGGAGAGAGCCTGGCCTCCAGGACTGGACTCCTCATCGCCTCCTCTTTCACTGTCTGTCGGTACAAGTGATTCTTATGTTGTTTTTCAATCACGGAAAGCTTTTTAGAAATGTTGTTCTTTTATTTGTGATCTTTTCGTTCTCTCCGTCTGTTTGCTCCTCTGTCAGTTTCTGCTGAAACATGTTGGGGCTGTGACTCAGTAAAGATGTGAAGCACCCATCATTTCCTGTCATACGCTGTATTATTATAATAGTCGTTCATCGAGCGGTGAAGGGTTACTGTTAGATGGAAGAAGTAGAAATACTTCCTTGCAATAAAAGTCTTGTGAATTCTACATCAGCACCGTTCACCAGTGTATCAGACGTGTGAACGCGGTGACAGTGGATACGTGTTGCAACTGCAGCGGTTGGATGGACTGACACGAAATCGGATGCAGATGTTCGTGTTCCCCACAGTCACTGAATGTTCTCTCTGTACGTGGTGAAATTGTGTGGGGAAATATTATTTATATCTGACTGTCTGGCACAGTGTTGAGCCACAAACTCCTCTCTCTGTGCGTCATTACGTCTTAAAGTCTCATCTGCATTTGCACTTTCATCCAGTTCTAACTCAGATTGTTAGAAAAATACTTAAACTGGTTAAATATTTAGGTCGTCTTTGCTTCACCAGGATCTTTCAAATACACTCAACCAAACGTTTAGCAGCAGGTCAGTGAACTCATCATGAAGCTGCTCAGGTGGTACAAACATCTGCTTTAATAACCAAATTCCAGCTCGGAATGTTGGTTGGACTGATGTTGAGGCTGATGCAAAGCCAGACTGGGTCCCAGCTGACGGCGTCAGTGTCATCATTCAAAACATGTTTGGAATTATTAGTGGGAATGAGACGAGACAACAACGCACACGGAGAAGCTCCGACTGCAATTACAGCGATAATCGTTTCCCTTCGAGCACCAATTTGTTTATTTGAGGTCTCAGCTGGTTCCTGCTCTCAGGTCCTTCTGATTTAAAGCAGCAACTGAAGATCTCAGAACTGAAATGACCTTAATCAGAAAACTCCAAACTACACGACTAGAAACAGAAACCTTTAGTGCTAAAATGCTCAAAACTTCACGGTTGTTGAGCTGAGCAGCGCTGACGCTGATGAAGCCGCCGCGGACGGAGCAGCCGAGTGTTTGTCCCTGGAGGGAGGAGCTCAGCTGTCGTTTTGTGCTGAAGTGATCGTTCGATGGGGAGAAAACTGCTGCATCAGTCAAATGTCATTTTTCTTCTATTTATTGTCGACCCCTAAGAACCAGCCTTGTGAGAAAGCTCCTCTCTGACCTCTGACCTCTGTTAGTCACAACTTCTTGTTGTTTTAAATCTTACGTGCAGGTTTCTTTGAACATGTTCAATATTTCCTACATGGTGTTGGACTCGTCGTGAGTCTCCTCCTCCCAACATTTCAGCTGTCAGTCAACCCCTGAGGCCCTCCCTCCTCCTCCTCTTCCTCCTCCCTGTTGCCATCTAGGCGCGGAGACGTTTCCTCAGCCTTTTATTCCTCTCCTCGCCTTCTCTCTCTCCACTGTCACACCATCCCACAGCCCCTCCCACTGCCCCGTTAATTGTCTCTTTACAAACACCCAGTGAGTAAAACGAATGTCCCCTGAGCTGGACCGAGACATCTGACTGCAGGGTTCTGCCTGGTTCGCTGAGTGATGGGGAAAAGAGGAGCAACATCTGGACCAGCAGCTGCCAGTGAGTCAAACATCCTCATGTTTACACAGTTTAGTTTCATCAACATTAAAAACAAGGAAGATCAGTAAGACGACCACAATGTAAACTGTAACTAAACTGTTCACTAACAATTACACAATAGTTGCAGCCATTTAGCTTAAAGCACGTTTATGTGTAATGGATGGTTTCAGTTATTAGGTTGGTTATCGGTGTGTTGTGACTAATGGTGTAAAGGTGCTGACATTTGAACCCATTTATTCACTGCTCAGCATCCTAAACTATAAGATTTGAACCCGTGTTATTTGTTTATTATATCTGTACTAAGCCTATGAAGTAAAAAATTATGTAACATGATCAGGATTCACATGAAGTTGATGAATGAACACGTTCTTTACGAAACGCAACAGGTTGATTTTACGTACGATGCTGTTTTTTAGGATGAGCCTCCATCACGTTAAGTCCACTTGTTTCATGATGCGTTCACTGTCGGGGATCAGATGTGTTGTTTCCAGCCTCTTTCTGCTCTGGATGATGGTAGCAGGTAAGACTATCTGGACCCAGCTGGGCTGGAACTTCTGTTTACCTTCAGAGCACCATGGACGGAACCAGGTACTGACACACGTGATATGATGACGGCGCAGGCGGCCTCCATTTAAATTCCGTTCCCTCAGAGTGAGATTTCACGTCAGGGCATGTTTCATGTTAACGGGACAGACGCTGGAGTCACCAGACCCAGAGTCTCTGCTGCTCCTCCACAGCTGAGGAGCCGTGCTGCTCCGTGACCGGCCCGGTGGGGGAGCTGCACCCTGTCCAGGGGCTGCTGGAGAGATTCGAGGCGGGTCCAGGCTGCGCCGCCAGACAGCGCGGGAACAAAGAGACTCATGTTGTTGCCGTGGGAACGGTGACTAACGCTGAAAACAAGGTAGCTTCATGTTGGCACTTCGTCCTATAATCTGTCCCTCGAGCCTCATCGTGCTGCTCCCTCGTCCTCCCCTGCCTCCTTCCTCTCCTTCCTTTCCTTTCTCTTTTGCCTCCTTCCTCTCCTTCCTTTCCTGCTTCCTTCCTTTCCTTTCTCTCTTGCCTCCTTCCTCTCCTTCCTTTCCTGCTTCCTTCCTTTCCTTTCTCTTTTGCCTCCTTCCTCTCCTTCCTCCCCTGCCTCCTTCCTCTCCAATCCTATCTTGCCTCCTTCCTTTCCTTTCTCTCTTGCCTCCTTCCTCTCCTTCCTTTCCTGCTTCCTTCCTATCCTTTCTCTCTTGCCTCCTTCCTCTCCTTCCTTTCCTGCTTCCTTCCTTTCCTTTCTCTTTTGCCTCCTACCTCTCCTTCCTCCCCTGCCTCCTTCCTCTCCTTCCTATCTTGCCTCCTTCCTTTCCTTCCTCTTTTGCTTCCTTCCTCTCCTTCCTTTCCTGCCTCCTTCCTTTTTCTTTCTCTTTTGCCTCCTTCCTCTCCTTCCTATATTGCCTCATTCCCTCCTTCCTTTCCTGCCTCCTTCCTTTCCTTCCTCTTTTGCTTCCTTCCTCTCCTTTCTTTCCTTCCTCTTTTGCCTCCTTCCTCTCCTTCCTTTCCTGCCTCCTTCCTTTCCTTCCTCTTTTGCTTCCTTCCTCTCCGTCCTTTCCTGCCTCCTTCCTTTTTCTTTCTCTTTTGCCTCCTTCCTCTCCTTCCTTAACTTCCTCTTTTGCTTCCTTCCTCTCCTTCCTTTCCTGCCTCCTTCCTTTTTCTTTCTCTCTTGCCTCCTTCCTCTCCTTCCTATATTGCTTCATTCCCTCCTTCCTTTCCTGCCTCCTTCCTTTCCTTTCTCTCTTGCCTCCTTCCTCTCTTTCCTTTCCTGCCTCCTTCCTTTTTCTTTCTCTTTTGCCTCCTTCCTCTCCTTCCTTTCCTGCCTCCTTCCTTTTCTTCCTCTCCTGCCTCCTTCCTCTCCTTCCTTTCCTGCTTCCTTCCTTTCCTTCCTCTCCTGCCTCCTTCCTCTCCTTCCTTTCCTGCTTCCTTCCTTTCCTTCCTCTTTTGCTTCCTTCCTCTCCTTCCTTTCCTGCCTCCTTCCTTTCCTTTCTCTTTTGCCTCCTTCCTCTCTTTCCTTTCCTGCCTCCTTCCTTTCCTTCCTCTTTTGCCTCCTTCCTCTCTTTCCTTTCCTGCCTCCTTCTTTTCCTTCCTCTTTTGCTTCCTTCCTCTCCTTCCTTTCCTGCCTCCTTCCTTTTTCTTTCTCTCTTGCCTCCTTCCTCTCCTTCCTATATTGCCTCATTCCCTCCTTCCTTTCCTGCCTCCTTCCTTTTTCTTTCTCTTTTGTTTCCTTCCTCTCCTTCCTTTCCTTCCTCTTTTGCCTCCTTCCTCTCCTTCCTCCCCTGCCTCCTTCTTCTCCCGGCTGCAGGTGACGGTGCTGCTCAAACCTTTGTCTCCAGCCCCCTCGGCGCTCAGACCGCTCCACCTGCTGCTCAGCTCCAAGCTCCCAGTCAGCTGGTGGCTGGAGGCTGAGAGGCTGCCGTCCAGCCTCCCCGTCCTGGTCCAGGCAAGAAAACGTTGTCTGAACACTCAGGTTTGGCAGTTTTTCCATCACGTGTAGCGACTGAATGGATTCCTCTCCCTCACAGGTGTCGTCGAACTCCAGCGTCCAGTCTCACAGCCTGCACCTGCTCGTCCAGGCCGAGCGTTTCCTCCCTTTCCGCCCTCGCGCTCTGCATCGCTGGGCTCTGAAGCAGTACGACAACCTGTCCTCCATGACGCACAGCACCCGGGGCAACCGGGTCTACATCTGGCTGGGGGAGGGTGAGCCGCCACAGAAACGCTACAGTTCTACAACACACAGTCCGGTGTTTTGAGTAGCCTCAGAACCCTCTGTGTCCCTGCAGACCCGACCCAGCCCGCTGTGTGTCAGCTGCAGGCGATGTTCCTCTCTCACAACTACATGACCTCTGACCTGCAGCCACAAGACGTCCAGGGCTGCGTCTGCACCCCGGTGGGTCGGAGCAGCCCCGAAGTCCACGTGATCAAGCTGCATTCGGCCGGTTCCGGCCTCTGCGGGTGAGAACGCACAGCCTCAGAATGTTCTGCTCGGCGCCAGCGTGTGCTCGCTGTAAGGCCGTGTGGTTGTCAGCTCTGTGCAGGTGGAGGTGACCGTCTCTCTGCTGCCTCCAGGAGGAAACTCAGACCCACTGGAGGTGGTGCTGGTTCTGAGCAGCTCGGTTCCAGTCAACTGGGCCATTGATGCTCACGGCGTCCGGGGCCACGTCTCTGTTCATGTAAGAGCCTCACGTCTCTGATCTGGGCTTCAGGCGCTCGTTAAGCCTGGCACAGGGATACGTGAGCTGTCTGCTGTCATGTGTCTTCTGTCTCGCTGCAGGCGTCCAACACCGTGTCCCCGCCCTTCCCGCCCGAGCCCAACCTGACCCTGTCCAGCACCCTGCTCTCCGACCTGTCCACCGTCTCTGACGTCCTGGCGTGGGCCAGAGACAGCGGGTTCCCCCAGACGTCGTCCTACACCGAGGCGGACCTGGCCAATCGCTTCGTGATCCAGCTGGCTGGGGGAGGGACAGGTCAGGACCTCTGCCTGTGCGTGGTGTCCGTGGTGGTTGTTTGCTGTGAGTGGGGCTGATAGGAGCGTGTGCTCGGTCCACAGACGTGTTTGCGGCGCTGAACCCGCAACTGGCGAGGCCTCCCTGGACGGAGGAGCGGCGGCTGAGGCAGTGGCTGGAGGGAGGAGGCCGCGGCGCTTTGACGGTGCAGTGCGAGGACGGACGCCTCAGCGCGGCGGTGGGCCGCCACGCCCTGCAGGTTCGCACCTCAGCGCTGAATGTGGTTCTGGACGGGTTATGAGACAGTACTTTACTTTACTTTTCTTGATCCGGATCCTGTCTGTGAATGAATGAGTACTGGTGGTTCTTTGATCTCTCCGTGACTGAGGTCATCGTGTCTCGTCAGGTTTATTCGTTTGCATCTTTCCATCAAGGTCTCATTCTGCTTCTTTGCTCCAGGGCTCGTCGGACCCAGTGGCCGCCGTGACTCTGCGAGATCCAACGTGCCAGGCCCGGTTCAACGGCAGCCATTTCCTGCTGGTGTTCCCGGTCATCTCCTGTGGAACCGAGGCTCTGCTGCTGTCCCAGCCCAGAGGCGTCCGGTACAAAAACATGGTAAGATCCTTAAACGCTAGATTTGACCTTGACCTTAGTTCAGAACGTCTGAAGTCAACTAAGGTGAAAATGAGACAGAACTAAAAATACAGGACACATAATAGACACTTGGAAACGTGGTAAGTGGATAGTGTTCGATTGGAAGTCGTGACCCAGGTCGTTTTGACCAGAACATCGCTCCATTAAGGCCTAAAAATGAGACACAACTCACACCAACGGGACTGAAGGAAATGTTAAACACGTGACTCCTCCAGAGGTTTAACGTGTGACTCGTGAAGTTAATACGTGAATCCACCGCCGCAGTGAACGGCTGCAGCTCATCCTTCTGTCTCACTGACTCCGACCAGGTGTTGTTCTGGAGAAACGGGCCTCGGACCCTCCTGTCACTCAATGAGACGGAGAAGTCAGAACCTCCGCTTGGGATCCATGTAAGACTTCTGTGTGTGAGGCTTCAGTTTGCCAATACTTCAGTCTGTGGAAATGAGTCTAGAATCAACTTTATGAATTAAAATTCATTCAACACTTGTTTTTCTCAGTTTGACTGTTTGGCTTCAGTCCCTGATTCTCCCAGACCCGCGGCCGACAACGTTACCGAGCCTCAGTCTCCTCAGACAGGGCTGGAGCCCTGGGAGCCCAGGGGTCACGGGCCTGAACCAAAACTGAGCCGCCTCGCAACACTAAGGCACAAACCCGGTCCGGTGCTCGTGCTGAGGCTGTTTGTCACTGAGCGCTACGAGCAGAGTCGGGTCGGGCCCTGCGTCGTTCCTGCCAACCAGCGTATCTACACTGAGGTGCGTGTTCAGTCACGGCTCAGCTTCGTGTCTTCTCAGTCCTGCTCATCACTGATCTGTCTGCAGATTTCAGCTGAGGGGCCCCTCACAGACGTGGTGGAGGTGAAGTCCTGTGTGGTCTCTCCTCTGTCAGACCCCAAGAAACTTCCCGTGTGGTTCGTCATAAGAGAAGGCTGCTCCTCCGACACGTCCCTGATTCTCCAAGCAGAGGAGGAGACGGAAGCAGACGAACGCAGGCGAGGTCCAGAGACGATGCGGCCGCTGAGGTTCAGCTTCATCCTGCGGCCGCGTTACAACGACTCCATGCACTTCCTCCACTGCAGCCTTCGTCTGTGCGCCTCGGACTCAGGACCAGACTCCGTGAGCGGCTGTGAGGCAGGACTACGGATCCCAGCCCTCGTCTCCAAGTCAAGTCAGACGAGTTCGGTAACACGCAGCCTGCCTCCTGTCTTCCCACCCCAGTGTGAGATCAGAACCCTCTCCAGGCCCGTGGTCGTCACCCAGTCCCTCACTTCACCGGCACCTAAACCACAGCGGCCCCCTGCTGGGCAGCGAACGAGGAGCCTGAGTGTGGCCCCGCTGGCCGTCCCTCAGCCAGAGGACAGAGGTGAGTTGGTTTTACTGGGTCATGACTGTGTGGTTCTGTGAGACGGGCTCAGCAGCTGTGACTCCTGAACTCCAGGCCCTGAGCTGCCGACCAGAGCGGTGATGGGAGTCGTGCTCCTCTCCTTTGTGATGGGTGTCGGCCTGATGGGCGGACTGTGGTGGATCTACAGTTCTACAGGTAACTCAGTTGTCACAAGAGGAATCGAACCCTCAGAACTTTCCTCATAGATTTCGAATTTTTCTTTATTTGACATAAACCTAAACGTATGAGCTAAAATCGTGACTGTTTGTTTCTACTAGGCTTTTATTCTGAAAACATGGTTCTGTAGTTGCTGCGTTTGTTGTGTTTGACTGAAGGCGGCCGTCACCCGTCTCTCAGAGGAGACGAAGGTTACCTAACGGACCAGAACCCTGGAGAGCAGCACATGTGGAAACCACCTGCGGCGTCTGATCAGTCCTGCAGCTCAGTGTGAAGGTAGGAATCCGCAAAGCACCACCTCATCTTCTTACGTCAGAACCAGAACCAGTAGCTACTGGGGGAAACTGAAAGTAGACCTTCATTCACATTGAACCAATTCCCAAGAAAAGCGGAACCGGTTCTGGTGCGTTTGATTCGTTCTGGACGGACTGAGTGTTTTTACACCTCTGTTCATTTTGGGTGAGTAGATGTTAAAGCTGCAGCAGTAAAAGCGAGTTTGAGCCAGAATTAGACGAACACCTGCAGATTTCAGCTCAGATACAGAACACGGCTCAGCGTTTGCCTCTTTCATCTGTTTCTCAGGATTTCCTCCTTCAAATCTGAGGTGGAACTGGGTCAGAGGTTCTGGCAGCTGCCTGTGTGTGTGTGTGCAGCAGAACGTGTCCACGTGAACCCGGGGCGTCTCGTTGTCGTGAGCCGAGAAGCCAACCGGACTGAACCGGAACCTGAGTCACGTGACGACGATGGAGCGCAGCCAGTGTTTGTGTCGTAATTCAGATGTGTGACCGTGTCAACGCTTGTGTCTGTGACAGATCGTATGTAATAAACTCTGGACCTGCAGAACTAAGTGCATTCAACCAGCAGGAGCTGTTTTATTTAGGTTTACTTCTGCACAACAACATTTATTTTACAGCTGTAGACACTTTGTGTACATAAAATGGTGAATGATGTCACACCTCTTCTGTCTGTGTTTGTCTGACTGTACGTCAGACACGTTAGTTCTGTTATGACGTCACATGTGGCCAGTCGGGGTCGCTGGGCTCATGTTCCCATAGCCGCACTGCGCCTCCTGGTGGCGCTGCAGCTCCGCTTGGCGCTGGAAGCTCAGCTGGCAGCGGGGGCAGCTGAACGGCCGGTAGCTGCTGTGCTTTCGGCTGTGCGTGATGAGGTTGGAGCTCTGGCTGAAGCCTTTGCCGCACACCTTGCACACGTGTGGTTTCTCACCTGCAGGTGGGAAGAAGCGAGGACACAGGTGAGAGGGTCCCAGGGTCCCAGGGTCCCAGGGTCCCCGAGTCCCAGGGTCCCCGAGTCCCAGGGTCCCAGGCTTCCCGAGTCCCAGGGTCCCCGAGTCCCAGGGTCCCTGGATCCAAGGCTTCCCGAGTCCCAGGGCCCCGCACTCACCTGTGTGGATAAACGTGTGCTTTTTCATGTCGGACTTCTGGTGGAACCTCTTGCCGCAGTACTGGCACGGGTAGGGCCGCGTGTCCGAGTGGATGAGCAGGTGCGTGGACAGCGTGGACGAGCGCTTGAACACTTTGCCGCACACCTTGCAGCCGAAGCTCCGCTCCTGCACACACGAGCACACGAGCACGCGCTCACCGTGAGCTGCGGGTCTGAGGCAGTGGGCGCGCGAAGACCGTGACGGAGCCCGGTACCTTAGCTCTGCCGCAGCCGCCCAGCGGCCTGAAGCCGAAGGGCCCGAGCGGCAGGTCCGGCGGTGACGTCATGGGGACGAAGAGAGGCCGAGGCTGCAGGCCTGACGTCAGCACGTCCGGCACAGACTGAGGAGTTAAACACAGTTTAACAGCGTCCACAACTAAACACGCGGTACCACACAGAGCCAGTCAGGTATCATCTGAATATGACTCGTGCTGTGAGTTTATATTTGTGTCACTGGTGCTAAACCTCTGGCTCCAACCTGCTCCTGAGCTTCAGGCTCCCGGCGTCGCAGTTCAGCGTCTCCTCTGATAAACCCCATTATGTCCACTGCCGTCACCTTCTCGCAGAGCGGACACCCGCCTCCCGGGGCCTGGAGGTCGGTGTGGGCCGTGTGTTTGAGCAGCATGAAGACCAGCGTCTCCAGCTCTCGCTCCCTCTCAGACGTCTGGCGTCGGAGAGCTGCGGCTCCGGCCTCTGGAGCCTCCGCTGCAGCAGAACGCACCGGTTTAGTTCCAGTTATTTACAGCGTCGCATTGACTCTCGTTATAATTGGCATCAACATTTGGGCTTCAGTGGTTTTTAGAGCTTTTCTCAGCACAAAAAACAACAGAGCTGCAAAAGTATCAACACCTTGAATCTGCCTGATTTATGATTGTGCAGATGTTTGTCTTCGTCTGTTATTATTTTACTACAGTGTCCGACAACGTTCGCGTTTCACCCTTAAAGACGCACAGATGCGGTTTTTGCCGAAGTCTTAGACGCGGAGGCTGAGCTGCCTGCGGCCGAGTCACACAATGAACCCTGGTACCTGGCGTCCACGGCTCCTTGGGGCCGATGTGGAACCGGCTCCCGGTCAGAAGGTCTCTGACCTGGCGCGTGTGCGGCGAAGGCTGCCTCCTGCCCGGCCCCGGTCTCGGTCTCGGTCCCGGCCCCGGCGCCGCCTGCTCGGCCTCTGCGGGGGCCCGTCCGCGGGGCCGGGACGAGCCGAGGAGATGAGTCCGTTTACTCCTGACGAGGAACGACCGCGGCATCGCTGAAATCCCGCTCAACGCAGCGTCTGAGCGTCGCTGTCGCTGTTAGCGCCTCGCACACCTGTTGGTGCAAGTTCAGTTACGACGCAGGAGCTTGAGGTTTCCTCAAACCTGAGCCTCCTGCAGCTGCAGGGCCCCGGAGCATCATTAAACACCACTCAGACAAATCAGGTGCGTTACAATCCAGCTCTGAAGCTTCGAGCTGAGACAGAGAAACACATGAAAACATCTTTTCCCCATTAGCGTCACACGTTAAACACGATTTCACAGTATTTAGCGAGATGACACGTCAGAGTCTAAGCCTCGATCCTGGGGACGTCAACTGCTGCTCTTACCTTCGGCGGGCGGACGCGATTTGACTTGTGGCTGCTGACGACGTCCTCTTTTCTCAGTCTCACACCCATCGACTGGTGACATGACGCAGAGAGATTTGATTTGATTTTGACAGCTGAGGATCTGGAGCAGAGACGAAGCACCGACCCGAAGCACAGGACCAGGGGAACCAGAACTGAAAACCAGCGACCCACGGGTCTTTCTCTGGCAGCACCTCAGCCGGTCCCCCACGGAGCTCGCTCTCCACGTGGGTGGACTCACCTCAGTTCTCATGAGAACGCGTGGCCCTTTGCTGCAGCTTTCACGTTCCCACACTGAGACGCTCACCTTCTCCACCACCTCCAGAGAAAACCACAGACAAAAGCTGACACTGAACTGGGATCAGCCAAAAGTCGGACTGAATCACGATTATCAATGCTTCAGTGACTTAATGACTGAGCTGCTTCTCATCTATCGACTCCAAATCTGAAAGTATAAACCAAACCTGCCGGATGTGGGAAACAAGATGTTTACTACAGTAATAAGGAAACATCACAACAGTGATTTTACAGGATAAGAACACGAAGGACTCGCTATAGAACGAGATTCATCCGTTCACGCATCATGACGATGAGTAAAGTCATTAAATGTTGATTCTCTACTTTTGTATTTGCTGTGTGGAAAGTTATTATAAGTTATTATAATTATTATAAGTTCTGTGACTATTTCCTGAGAGTTTTGTGCCATTGAAGTGTTTTGGTTTTTTGTGGATCTACTGCGTTAGTTCACGTTTGTGTGTTCAGCCATTTTGAACTCGAGGCCCGTCAGGTTCTAGCTCCAGGTTATCACACTAAGGCTTAAAACCGAATTCATCCTGTCGGTTACTGTTTGTCTCATCAGTCAATCCAGCGCCTCCACGGTCCTGTGAGGTGATGAGGCGTCATCTGACCTCGGATTCAATCAGATCTCAGTGAGGAGCAGGCAGAGCTGCTCGGCGTGGCTGTGCCTCTGCAGCTTTCAGAGCGTGTGGTCGGTGCGGTGGGGGGCGTGCAGCCTTTTCCCAGGGCTGTGAGGGAGACAGACGCGAGGCTCAGGGAGCAGAGACGACTCGTGGCTTCGTGGCTTCGTGCCTCATCTGTTTTGGGGGGTTCGGGGGCTTCTTGTTACCCTGATGGTGGCAGAACACAACCTTTCTAGGAACCTGAAACTCTGGGAGGAGGCGGAGGAGGCGGGGGTCGCCAGACACTCATTTTCCATTTGCTTTGTTTGCCTTTTAAATAGTTTTATTTGATAGTAAATGTGAGTTTCTTCCAGTGATTTAAATGATGTGTACAAAGGAAGAAGCAGTAACGGTCAACTGCTTTTCTAAACCACAGTATGATGACAGAACCGGCCAAAAGCCTAACAAGACGCAGGAGACGACACAGAAACGTCCCAGTCAGACAGTTTGCTCAGTATCAGCTTTACAGAGTCACTCAAAGAAAAGGGAGCAAAGGTTAAGTCGAGGACATTCGCGCAGATCTGCACATGTGAACTTACGGTGACAAGGCCGTGTAGGTAGTTGACTCACATCAGTGACCTCACGTGGTGATGGAGCGGACGCGGCCTCGCCAGCCTGGTGTTTGTCTGAGCCACTTTGTGCCACTTTCTCACGGCGGCAGCTTGTCTTTGTGTGTGTCACCCGCTCGCCCCCACCCACCGAACTCGCTCATTTCCTCACAGCTCGACAACTTTCTCTCCTTTTGCTCGGCAGGCGAAGACGAAGGACAGTGCAGGACTTTCATCACAGTGAGTCTAGTAGGACTCGCCGTGTCGATAACATCCCCTTCGCTAACGGTGTTGAGTAAGAACCAGGCCCAACGCGTCTATATTTAAGAGTAGCCTGGGAACCGTGGCCTGTTCTCGATATCACACTACTTCACAGGCCTAAGTGCTAAAGTAAAGCCACAGCATTCTCATGTAGGCCTGTGCCTCCCACTGAACAGGAAACACGGCGTTGCTGAGGCATTTTTCTTTCTGTGTTGCATCTTATCGCATCCTCCTACTGCTTTCAATCAGTCACTGATTCAGATTAAACACAAACGTAGTGTTTCAGGTCAAAGACATCAGATGTAGATGAAAGCACTTCCACAAACCACGAAAGGAGTCTGAGCGAACGCGGCCATAATAGTACAGACGGCGGACCCACGAGCATCGCGTCAACCAGGTGTGGGAACCCGTGCGCCGCCGTGGTTCCGTGGACGGCTGACGGACCCATGAGGTCACCAAAACCACTGAGAGTTTACGAGGAGATCGGCATGAACGGTTTGTGTCGACAACATCTCGAAGCACATGACGAGTAGGAGTCTTCATCGTCGTCGGTGGAGGTTCTCAGTCTTCTCTGATCCATTTATTCATCTGATCCGTCCGGGTTCTGGCCCATCCCCGGAGGTGAGGAACGTCTCTCTCTCTCTGGACATTCCCTGTCAGGCTAATTGGACTTTTGTGTGGCATCCAGTGTTTTTATTGGGGTTTTGTGTTGGCTGCACCCACGTCCCGCCTGAAGCATCGGCCTGATGAGCTGAGGCCTGTTGTCACCGTGTGGACGTGTGAATCCTCTCACATGAACCAACCCCACCCTCGGCTTCCCTGCCTCGGGGCGTTGCTCTGAGAGCAGAGGTGTGAAGCCGCAGCCTTTTCGCAGCAGAACTTTGAACCGAGGGTGTTGGTGAAACCTTCAGCTCGCCACACCACAGCCCCGCGGGCTAATTTAAGCCACGTTTCCCCGAGAAACGCAAAAACTCCCGTTTCTGTGCTGTGAGATCGTGGAAGCGACTCGTGATGCAACGCTCAGCGTGAAGCAGCAGGAAGAGGTTTCAGGCTCCGACCTTTACTGCTGGAGGCTCTGACCTTCTTCCTCCTCTGTTCTCACCGCGGTGCCGCGTCTCTGGACTCGTCTTCGTTTGGCTTGAGGTTTCTTTCGTGTGTGTTGTAGAGCTGCTCGAGGGGATGTCACTTTCTGCCACATAAGTAAAATCCAATCGATTGTTGTGACGGAACTGCCTAAAGCCACTCAGGTCAATTCAGCCTCCGAACATTCAAATAAGTTCAGCGCAATTAAAAACAAATAAAACACCGAACCGATTTGTTGAATTGGACCCAGACTGGATCTGTTGATGTCGGTTTGTAATCCAAGAGGTTCACAACTGAAAGCGTACCGTGGTTGTCTGGGTTCTCAGCTTTGAAACCACGAGCTTCAATTTGACAAAAATGACGTTTTATCAGGAGCATCGGTGGTTTTTGTCTTCAGTTCTGGTCCATTTGGACTTTGGAAGCAAATTAATGTCTCTGTATCATCTTTGCTGTGTATCTGAGACAAATCCAGTTTTTTGTTGCCTAAACAGTCTTTTTTATTATTGGCTATGATCTTCATCTGTCACACTTTTACACACTTGATGTTGTGTAAAAACAATGAACCAACAGGCTATAATAATGCAACATAATAAGCAAATAGTAACCGTACAGTAATGTGCTAATCTTTTTTATGCACCAGTATGTTTTAATGCTTCTTTAAGCAAAGTTGTATTTTTTGTAATCACACACACCAGCTGTGCAGCTCAGATCACATTGTGGTTCTGTCAGTTTGTGTCTTTGCTCCAGATTCTTCAAAGAAAACAACTCTGTGACTTCTGTGACCCTCCTGCTCTTCTACACACATGCGTTGTTCATTTGTGAGGCACCGAATGTGTTGTTGTTGTCGTCGTGTGTCACGAGCAGCAGCTTTGTTCCTGTCTCACGTCGCAGTGGCTCATTCCGCTGCTGCAGTGACGCCGTTGGTTGGGTGAGGAGAGACGAGGGCATCTGAGCACTGACTGAAGTCAAACAGGAACCGTGGTTAAACCTGCAACTTCTAGTGTTTCAAACGTGATTCTACCGAGCCAGTAACTACTCAGCAAGAGAAACTGACAAGTGGGACATGAACTGAGGTCAAGCGCCCCCTGCTGGAATCTTACCAGAGAGCGTTGGTGATCAAAGGTCACCTTCGATGCGCCTGCGTCCATCTGAGGAATTCTAGGTTTAAATGAGGAGAAGCTGTACATGTCGATAGAGTGGAGCTCTGAGACAAATGATTCTGTGTCCTTCGGTTTTATAGAAGTAAGGAAGGAGTTAAAGCTCACCCCCGATCTCAGCGGGCCTCAAGCAAACGTGTAGTGCCGAGCCTCACATCCTCCGCTGCCGTGGCAACGGGCTAAAAGGCTGCATGTCGCCCAGCTGAGGAGGGGTTTCAGGAGGTTTTCATGACGGAACCGGGCAACGCCGGAATGTGAGGGGACCAGAAAAGGGAGAGGCAACCAGGGGAGGTGAGGGTGAGACTGGAGTTTAAGAACAGGGAGAAGTAACAGAGGCTGTTTCAACTACACAGGAGGGGTAAGAACATTTACTGTGGTTCTGGTTTTGAATGATGTAGTTTTAACTAGTTGTGTCCATAAAGGGTTCAATTAGCGGCTGTATTGTCTCTGAAGTAACACAGTCACTGATCAAATGTTTTAATCTAACGTCCTCTATCAGCCACGTTCTGGTTCACCGCACATCCTTCCCTCACATTTGTGACTGGGGGGAGATCTGCATGGTTCATGGCACTGAAACCTACAGACGCCACACTTTAGCCTAGAAGCACATTAAAGGACCTTTTAACTTGGTTTGCTGCACAAAGAAGAAATTTGTTAAAAAATAATTTCAGAAGTTTTGCTTTTTACTTGTTTGTTTGCAGTAAGAAGCTTGTAGCCTTCGGTTTTTCCCAGAGGTCGGCATGTTCTCCCTGTCCGAGCTGGTTCCTCTGAACCAGCATCTGAGCAGGTCGAAGCTGCTGAAGCCCTGGTGGGAGGTCTTCATGGACTACCTGGTGGTGCTGATGCTGATGGCGTCGGTTCTGGCCTGTACTGAGCAGCTGTCCAGGGACCAGGTCGTGTGCATTCCTCTGGATCCCAGTAGTCACAGTTCCATCGATGTGGTTGTGACTCCAGCACCGACAAATGTTCCACCCAGCGTCCCACACGTTCGTCCCGCAGCCCAGGGCCGTCGCACACATCTGGTTTACCAGCAGTACCTCTACGTCAGCCAGGTAGCTGATCCCGAGCGGCGTCAGTAGTAATATCAGGACTTTTATGACAAACTTCAGCTTATATCATAATTATCACTTTAATTTATTTAGATTCGAACCTTTCATGTCTTAACCCTGGTGCAGGCTTCGAGGGGTCAAAGTAAACACAGGAGGCTCTAAGCTCACACAAGGGTTGGATAAAAAAGCTGCAGACAGACAATAAATCACAACACGCTTCTTTAGATGAACTGGTTCGTCATAGACCCACACGTGTTCATTGCTTGGATGTTTGAGCTTTGAGCCTCCTAGTTATCAGTGGGGTTGTTTGGCCTGTCGGAGGCTGCACATGGGTTAAATTTGATGGTTTGTACTTGTGACAACAACCAACAGAAACTGTGCCTCAATAACAAACGAATGTCTGAGCGTCTTTACTTACAGGGTGAAAATATGTCAGTTTGCCTCTGTTGCCCTCAAGTGGCCAAAAGCATCCAGGTTCACAGCAGCTGTGTGACTGCAGGTGTGTTACCGCGAGGCTCTGCCCTTGTTTTCCCGCTTCTTGCCCTACCTGGCTTTGCTGCAGTCCCTGGTTCTGGTGGCCAGCGGCTCCTTCTGGCTCCACTTCCCCCACACCTCTGCCCGCATAGAGCACTTCCTGGCCATCTTGGCAAAGTGCTGCGAGTCTCCGTGGACGTCTCAGGCCCTGTCCGACGCTGCCCAGCAGGAGAACCTTCAGGAGCAGGGGGAGGCGAGACGAGTCCCCCCCCTCCCTCTACTGTCCTCCTCCTCACCCGCCGTGACCCGCCCGAAGTGTCTGAGCACAGACAGCCCGTTGCTGAAGAGGTCAGGCAGCGCCTCCAGCGTGTCGTCGGTGTCCCGCGGATACTGTCCTGCCTCCAGTCCGTTGGTGACGAAGGACAGACCGAGGCGACCGGTCACCCTGGATAAGAGCGATGGGGAACAGGCCAGGGCGCTGTTCGAAAAGGTCCGGAAATTCCGGTCCCACTGTGAGACCTCTGCTGTCATCTACAGGGTGAGAGACCCTCTCACACCGAGTACGTGGGCTCAGCAGCTCATCCTGTGCTCTAAGGCCGCAGGCATGGGCTCTGCTCCAAACACTGATTACTCAGTTTATATGTTCAGGTCTACTTGGCTCAGACGATCTTCAAACTGCTGATGGTGGCGCTGATCGCCGGCTCCACCGTCCCTCTGCTCGGCTCCATATCCTTCAGCCACACCTGTCGCCCTGAGGAGCAGGCCCTGCTGGGCTACTCCACCTTTGAGTGTATCCATGTGCTCTCCTCTCTCCTGAGGAAGCTGCTGGTGGCCTACCTGTCGCTGCTGGGGCTGTACGGTCTGCTCAACGTCTACGCCATCAGCTGGATTTTACACAGGTGCGTATTCATTCAACACAACTGCACAGAGTTGTAAAACCCAACAGACCCCAATGAGCAGGTCAGGAGACAGTGGACGCCGGGCTCAGGGTGGGCGGCCATCTGCCTTCCCCGGTTGGGGTGAGGAGGCAGAGAGGGGAGAGAAGAACACGTTGGCTTGTACGTGTGTGTGACTTCTGATGAGCTCAGGCAATGCCAGACATGCGATCACAGGCGATTTTTGTTGTTGGGTCGTGTTGTTCTTAATCGGTTCTCCTTAGCTCTCTGCGGCAGTATTCCTTCCACCCAATGAAGGACCTCTACTCGCTGGGAGTTCCAGACCTCAGGAATGATCTGGCCTTCCTCCTGCACATGTTAGACCAGTATGACCCTCTGCTGGCCCAGCGTCTGTCCGTGTTCCTGTCCCCCGTCAGCGAGATCAGGCTGCTCGAGGAAAACCTGGAGAGGCGCTGGGGGGAAGAGAAGCTCAGAACCATGGCTAGCGTGGACGCAGATGGCCGCTCCACGCTGCAGCTGGTGGCCCTGCCGCGCATCCCTCCGGCCGTCTTCAGCCTCAGCCGTCTTCAAGTCCTCAAACTTGAGCACATCACAGATGCCAGGTTTACCGCACAGGTCACGGACATGACCTCGCTCAGGTGAGTCCTTCAGTGGTTTCTCGCCCAAAACCCACACTCACACACTTATTCAGCATGAATAACTTCTTCTATTGGTTCTTCCTGAAACAGGGAGCTGCACCTGTACCACTGCACAGCAGCTGTGGATCCCAGTGCACTTGGAGTCCTTCAGGAACGTCTGGAGGTCCTGCACCTCGCCTTCACTCAGGCCTCAGAGATCCCCAGATGGGTCCTCTCCCTCCACAGCTTGCACGAGCTCCATCTGTCAGGCTTCCTGAGCAGTGAAGGTGGGTTGAGCCACGGCCGGGTGCTGGGGAGCCTCAGACACTTACGTCACCTCCGTGTGCTCGTGATTCGAGGAATGCTACAGCGGATACCTGGAGAGCTGTGTGAGGTGGCAGGCAGCTTGGTGAGGCTGGAGGTCTACAATGAGGGCACCAGGCTGCTGGTGCTCACGGGCCTAAAGCGGATGGTCAACCTGACAGAGCTGCTGCTGCAGGGCTGCCAGCTCGAACGCTTGCCCACCACCCTGCCGGCTCTGACCGGCCTGCGGACACTCAACCTGCAGCATAACCAGCTGCGAAGTCTAGAGGACCTGCTCGGTCCGGCGCCTCTTCTGCGGCTTTCTTGCCTCAGACTTGCCTACAACCGTGTTCTGGCTGTGCCGGCCAGCGTTGCTGTGCTTCGAGGCCTAGAGCTCCTGGATCTGACCAACAACCAGATCCGGAGTCTTCCCCCAGCACTTTTCACTCTTCGCTGCCTTCGCCGGCTGCTGCTGGCCGGTAACTTGTTAGTAGAGCTGCCTGCAGAGGTGAAGGCCCTGCAGCTGCTCACGGAGCTGGACCTCAGCGGGAACAGGCTGCGGAAGCTGCCCTCGGATCTTTTCAGGAGCTGTCTGGAGCTGCGGATCCTAAATGTGGCTCACAACTCCCTCGATTCATTACCCAGCGGGATTTCAGCTTTAAGCTATTTGTGCAGGTTGGACCTGCGCAGTAACCGCCTGGAGGAACTGCCTGCTGAACTCGGACGCTGCTGGGGGCTACATGCAGGAGGGCTTCTGGTGGAAGAATGGCTCTTTCTGTCTTTGGCTCCCAGTGTCAGAGTTTTCCTAAGCTCCAGGGAACACTTCCAGGCTGCTTCCCGGCCGGAGTCGGACAGTTTCCAGAGCTTCTCTCCTACACAGTGGGACCTCTCTACGGCACTGGAATCCCAGATATAAGCTTAGTGACGCTGTTCTACTGCTAGTTCTTAAGGCAAAATGAGTGAGGTTGTTCATCATTGGCGTTGAACTGTGCAATAAATAAGGCTTATGAAATTAACACATACCAATGTTATATTTCTTGTTTCTGGATAAATAAATATATATATTTATATGTGTGTGTGTGTGTGGTTCTTGTTGTTCGACTGTTCTTATTGTATATATTATTATTAGCAAACTGTAATAATTCTTCTCTGAGGTGCTGTTTTTTTTTTTTTGCGGTTTGACTAGTATGTCCCTCTCAGGCAGCCGTAACTCCGATCTCCGGCTGCAGTCCCGCTTTTTTAATCTGCGGCACAGTTTTCGACCAATCACCGACTACGGATGCCGGTCGGCGTCTCAATCCACCAATAGTATTGACGCGCATTTGAGGAGGCGAGACTTCCGGTTGCCCGTATAAACCAACTGAGGCCTGTCCATGCGGTTGTGATCGGAAGGTGGACTCGTAGCAAACGCAGAAAAGGTGAGAATGTGTTCTTACTGTTTGTTTAGCTGCGGTGCGGTTGTTTAAGGTTTAGCGGAGTGAGGTTTTGTGAGAGAATTTTAAACCTAGCTTAGTTTCACTAAAGCAACGCCGTAAATCCTCAAAAATGAAATCGTGTTCATTGTCTGTTTCAAGCTGTAGGCTAGCGGTGTGTCGCCTAGCACTAGCTAGCTTAGCCAAACCTCCATTTTCCCCCTCGTATGTTAAAGTCAGATCTTCTCTGTAGACGCGTGATGTTTTGACGTCCCCTGTAGCTCACTATTTGGTAGTCACTTTGCTGATGTGCGTTAATATTGTTCTCCGTGTCATCTAAGCGAAGATAACTTGCATTTAGCACGTTAGCTTGCCACGTTAGCACCGGTTATGCAACACAATGGCGTTCCAATGTAATTTAGCTTCGAAGCTAACCGGTCTGGTTAATCCGGCAGAGTGAGTCAACCCGAGACCCTTTGTCTTATAAAACGTTGTTTATTCAGCGTTAACTTTATTATAATTGGCCAGAGTTCGTTGCTTGTTCTGGTTTCATGTTAAACGGTCAGTGCGGCTCAACCACTAGTCTTGTATGTTGTATTTGTGAGGAGCCCGCAACAATGGTCCCTGGGTTTAAATCAGTAGTGCGTCACGGCGTCTGCAGTACTTTAGACTTTTAAACGCACACGGAGACGTCTACGCCTTCCCCCTTCACACAGGCGAGTAAATGGTCTTTAGTGAAGCCTACAACAGGTGGACCCACACAATGGCCTCCATAAAAGTATCTGGTGGCTGCTACTGCCCAAGTAGAGGTGAAAATCTGCGCTAGTACAGTGAAGATGTGCTTTAAGGCGTGTTTGAGTTCATTTTGTATCTGTATATCTGATGTAGTCAAAACATTGTTTCAGACTGACACAATGGCTGAGAATGACGTTGACAACGAGCTGCTTGATTATGAAGAAGACGAAGAACCACAGGGAGCACCGGAGAGTGCGACACCTGCGGGGAAGAAGGAGGTGAAGGGTTCCTACGTTTCCATCCACAGCTCAGGCTTCAGAGATTTCCTGCTGAAGCCGGAGCTGCTCCGTGCCATCATCGACTGTGGTTTTGAGCATCCGTCTGAAGGTGAGCGTTCAGATGGACGTGGTCTAGTAATTTTCACTTTGTGGGGAAAAACGAGCACACCTTTTCAAACTAACTCTTTAATAGCAGCCCCAGTAAGGGAGAAAATGTATAGCTTTGTCTAGGGACAAACTCGACTCAAACAGCTGACCTCAATGCCTCATATGCTATGGCTCCAGTCAAATGTGCATCACTACTTCAGACATTTGCTGCAGTAAACTCCTGTAACTCCTAGTCTGACGATCTTACTTCATGCCTGCACTCATGAAAACCTATTCCTGTTAATACCTACATAGAGTATAGACTCCATCCTATACATTCTGAGCATATATTCTATTCTGAGTACACACATTTTCTACTACAGTAACATTGATTACAACAATTTCAATGTATATTGTGTGTTTGCCTGCAGTCCAGCACGAGTGCATCCCGCAAGCTATCCTCGGCATGGACATCCTATGTCAGGCCAAGTCTGGTATGGGGAAGACAGCTGTGTTTGTGCTGGCCACACTGCAACAGATCGAACCTGTGGACGGTCAGGTGAGTGTCTGGATTTACTTTACTCCTGAGCAAACTTGCTAGCTCTCATAAGCACATTCCTACATGAAATGTATAGGACACATTACGAGTCAGGTTCCATTTACTCCATAGGTGTCTGTATTGGTCATGTGTCACACACGAGAGCTGGCCTTCCAGATCAGTAAGGAGTATGAGCGCTTCTCAAAGTATATGCCAACGGTCAAAGCAGCTGTTTTCTTCGGTGGCCTGGCCATCAAGAAAGACGAGGAGGTGTTGAAGAAGAACTGCCCTCATATTGTTGTCGGGACGCCAGGTCGTATCCTTGCTCTGATCCGGAACAAGACGCTCAGCCTGAAGAACGTCAAGCATTTTGTTCTGGACGAGTGTGACAAGATGTTGGAGCAGCTAGGTGAGTTTTCTGCTTGTAGTAGACTCTTAGAGTCAATCTAATAGTTTTTTGTTTTTTGTTTTTTTGAACATCCCCCCCTGAAACAAGAAGTCTTTGTTTCAGGGGTTGTTTTTTGTATCTATAAGTGATGGGACTGTTGCACCAAGTGGCGATTAGTTTACTGGTCCATGGGTCATGTGACCTCTTTTTCCACCTGGCTGTTTAAAGTTAACTTACTGGTTCATATTCTGGTCTATGGACAACACTTTAGTTTGAAGAGCTAGGTTTCACGTGAAAGCAGGGTATCAACTCTGTGTATATAATGTATGTTTGTGTGACAGACATGAGGCGTGATGTTCAGGACATCTTCAGAATCACGCCCCACGAGAAGCAGGTCATGATGTTCAGTGCAACGCTCAGCAAAGAGATCCGACCCGTCTGCCGCAAATTCATGCAGGATGTAAGTGATCACATGGACTGATCATGGGTGAACCTGTAATTGAAGCTGCTGCTTGGAGACATACTTCACTGTTAAATGCTCACATGCACTTTTGTGTCTCGTGCAGCCCATGGAAGTGTTTGTGGACGATGAGACCAAACTTACACTCCATGGTCTGCAACAGTACTACTGCAAACTGAAGGACAGTGAGAAGAACCGCAAGCTCTTCGACCTGCTTGACGTTTTGGAGTTTAACCAGGTTCGATGCTAAACGTCTTCTCTGCGTTAACCCTTTATCCTGTTGGAGCACAAGTTTACCTACCCGTTCTTGCTTCTAGGTGGTGATCTTTGTCAAGTCAGTGCAGCGTTGCATCGCCTTGTCTCAGCTGCTCGTGGAGCAAAATTTCCCTGCCATCGCTATCCACAGGGGCATGGCTCAGGAGGAGAGGTGAACCCCCCCCATCACGCACCTTCCTCTGTGCTCCTCTGAATGCTTAGCATGTTTATGGAGCCTAAGGCACCATCAGTTAACTCAACACATCACGGTGTGTAAATGCCCACTGCAGCTGTCTTCATATTTCTGACTGTGAACTCCCCAGGTTGTCTCGCTATCAGCAGTTCAAAGACTTCCAGAGGCGGATCCTGGTGGCGACAAACCTGTTTGGCCGAGGGATGGACATCGAGCGAGTGAACATAGTCTTCAACTACGACATGCCAGAAGATTCTGACACCTATCTGCACAGGGTGAGAGCAGCAGCGATGACGTGGATGGACCGTCTTTCATGTTTGGGATAAGTCATGTAATTCATTTGATCGTGTTTGACTCCTGTGTCCTTCGGCTCTGCTCAGGTGGCCCGTGCCGGCAGGTTTGGAACCAAAGGTCTGGCCATAACCTTCGTGTCAGATGAGACCGATGCCAAGACTCTGAACGATGTGCAGGACCGCTTCGAGGTCAACGTGGCCGAGCTGCCAGACGAGATCGACATCTCCTCTTACAGTAAGTCTGTTGAGGTGCACTGATACGGGAGCTCCTTAACCTCTTAGTCTGCGTCAGGGTTCGCATGGATCTTTGAAAACAGCATTTTTAGTATTCGTGTGTATTTTACAGTGCAAGTACATAATCCTAGAACATAACTGCTATAGAAAACAAATCCAGAGATGGTGCAGACAGTTTAACGTTTAGCATTATGGGCAGTGGTGCATCTATCTGCCACCTGAAATGGCAAAGCTTCAACCAGGCACCATATAAAACTAAAGCCTCACCACCACCTTTACTGTGAACAGCCCAGTAGCATAAGAATGAAACAAAGATGCTCCACCTCTTTACCTCTGACTTAGCTCCTTCACATGTTTCTCCAAATGTCACGTAAACGTTTCGGCGCCAAATTTCCCCTGCGAACTGTCGCCAGGTGTCTGTTTATTTGAAGGCTCTTATCTAAGAGCAGCTAAACAGTTAGTGCTGCCATGGACGCGATGCAGTGACTCAAACGATTAGATTTCTCTAACCAGTTGGGATGTTGGCGCCTCAGTCGTTTTGGCCTCGTCTCTTTAAATCCTTCGCATGTTTAACCTGCTGGTGAAACGCTGGTATGCTCAGCTGTTACTCCTCACGCTGGTGGTTCACATGTCGTCTCCTCTGTCCCCCCTCAGTCGAACAGTCCAGATGAGTCCTCCGGCCGAGCAGACGTCTCCTGTCCGTGGACCATGTATTTGGACGTACTTCACTGTTGATTTTAAAGCTCTGTGTTCCTTGTGATCACCAATCTTTTATTTTTATTGTCAGTTTAAGGCTACAGTCAATTTTAACTTGTCGTTTGTTCTGGGTTTTTTTTTTTTTTGCTCAATGAAATTAAAACTTTTTATAAAATGCCATTTTTACTGTTGTCTCTTGTGACGCTCTGATCTCAACAACGTGAGCTGTAGCAACGTGTTCACAGTAGAAAATGTGTTTAGCCCTTGTTTGCTAAATGTGTTAAGTTTTGTTTTTTGATCTCTACTTAAAAAAAACTAGTTGCGTAGTTGACAATTGATTTTGTTTCACATGGCAGCTGCTTCTTGAAATGCCCCACGCAATGACCAAGTGGAGTCCTACTGGTAACTTTTCATTTGTCTCAGCAACTGTACAACATGTTTTGGTTTTTAGGTATTAAAACGCCTCACATTCAAAACTAGAGTGGAACCTGTCGTCAATTATGCCAAACCTTCCTCGCTAGGTATTGATAAAAGTCCTCAAAGTCACTGCTGCATGACGGGTTTTCTAGGGAAAACTAAGTTGGCACAAAGTGCTGCTTCCACACTAAAGTAACTATTAGTGATCCAGCAAACGACCCACAGGAAGGACATGGGATTGTTTTAGCCTCTGAAGTAGTTTAATTCTGATCAAGGTTGTAGCAGGTGCAGGAGATGGTCCGAACCCCCCCGTTAAAGTCCATTAATTGACCTCCAGATGTTTCCTCTCAATGTTCATTATTTAAATGTATCATCTGAACGTTAATAGCTCAATATCTCCCTCTAAAATAGCACAATGAGGTCAAACCTGAAACTTGTTTTAGAAAAACAAAGGTTTATATCTGATGTCTCATCAGTTATTCAAACAATCCCTAAAGTACCAGTGTGAAAATACCGGGTTTACTACCAAAGGTTTTTAGTTGAATTAGTGACATCAAAATGTACTTGAAGTAAAAATCACTCACACGGGATAATTTTCACACGTGTTTGATCTTTGTGTCGTGTTTCATTTGAGTTTAATCCTGATCTGTTCTGACCCAGGACACAAGTAGTCAAGTAAAACACATTTTCCGTTGAAAAGTCCAAGTGTAACGCAGCATGAAAGTGTTGTGTACTGTGTGTACTGGAGTAAATGTTCTACTGACGTAAAGGAAGACGCTTCAGTCCTTTAGAATCCTTTCCTTTAAATGGCAGATCGAGTCTTTAAACTTTTTAATCCAGACACAACTTGTTATGGTGCTGGTTTGCAGCTGGATTCCAGTTCAGAGCGATTCCGCCCGCTCATCACTAATTACACGCAGCCGGCTGGACTGAGTCACAGTAAGAACTTTTAGACTTGTTCTTCTGCTGCTTGCTAAATGTCTCAGTTTCCTGTGGAGGGAAGGGGATGAGTCCAGCTGTGCAAACAGCCTCTGACGTGTTCTCTCCGCTGAAGCCTCCACGTCGGGTTCTGGCTCCTTCCACTACATAGCTGCTCTTCCTCTGTAGCCTTCATCGTTTGTCATTGGACGCGGCCTCTGCTGCGACTCCGTGGACCTCGTCGTCCTCAGCTGCTCGGTCTTATCAGACGCTGCCAGCGTTGCAGAACCTTAATAAATATCATCGAATAAATACAGTAGAAAGACACAAGCCGTACTCCTGCCACAGATGAGTCCAGTCGGTTTCGTATCTGGCTCCGAAACCTTTTTAGTCAGTCGCACCAGTTTAGCAACTGGGATGTGATTCCACGTCACCAGTTCTGCGTCTGTGTCAGCTCCAGAGGACAGAGGACTGGTTGTCGACTGAAGAAGTCCGGCCAGCTGATGGTTCCTCTCCCCGGTCCTCCCCACGTACTCCTCCACCAAGACGTTGCTTGCGTCTACTCATAGATACACTAGGGGCAGCTAGGCTATAATGGGGATCACTACGGGGGAGCTGAAGGGTTTTGTGAAGGAATGTATGCTGTGGGGTGGAGCCTCTAGTCGATGAACTTGTGCGTGTCTCCGTACAGCCATCGCTGCGGAGGCATAGCTGCCTCGTTGAGGTGGTTGCACTCGTCGCTGCACTTGCACGACTGGATGAACATCACAGACCGGAGGAAGCGTTCGCCGTCGGGGCAGCCGAAGGTCACGCTGGCCGTGCGCGTGCGACGCGGCGAGCAGCACCGGCCGTCCCGGCAGACGCCGCAGTAGTTGGGCCTGTAGAGGCGAGTGCTCCTGCAGCCGGCGTAGGACAGGCGCTGGGGCTCCGGGGCCTTGTGGGTCCGAGAGCACTTCCTCCCCTTCTGCAAAGAGAAAGTGAAAGGAGTCAACAAAGTCTGCAGCTGGTCTGTAACAGCACAGTCCATCCTCTGGGCATCTGCCAACGGCTGAAACCGAACCAGCTTTACGGCTGATCTGAAACGCGTCAATGGTGTCAGGTTTGTATTTAACTCTGTGAGAATCTGACACACTGGTCTCCAGGTCTCAGACTCCTGGAACAATCCAGTTGTGAACTTTGTATCAGATCCTCCAGGTGTAAACCTGGTACAAACCGGGCCTCCCACCGCTCAGCAGCGGACAGAAAGCTGAAACGGTGGCTGTGGTCCGTTCAGGATTGCCTCCCTTTATCGAAGGCCTTCCTCACCTTGGCGGGCAGGGACACGGAGCTGCAGGGCCGAACGTTGCACAGACGCGTCTCCTTGACCAGCTTACAGCGGGCGTTGTCGTTGGTGACACGAGAGGAAACGCCCATCCCACAGGTCCGAGAACACGGAGACCAGGACGTAGTCTGAACCACACACCGGTCTCCCACCTGCCTCCACGCTGGGAGAAATGAAGGAAAGGACAGCGGATGAGAATCGGACACAGAGAGGCAGCATCAGCAGAGTCAGACTGGGGGAAAGGGAGAGAGGGAGCAGCAGAGGCACACTGGCCTCATTCACTGGCCAGGCAACACTGACGCACAGAGAGGGAGAACTGGGTGACAGAGCTGTGTGCTGTGAGCGAGAGAACCTCTGGTGTGCAGGGAGCCAGTGGAAAACAAGCCTCACATAAACGCTGACACACAGACGCTGAGGGACGGCTGCACAGTGAGGCCGTTTGTGTGCGTCGGCCGAAGCAGGAAACAGGCGGCGACACGCCGGCACCCTGACTTACCCGCCAGGTGTTTGTTTCCACGCTTGTCCCACTTGCGCCCCACCTCCACCAGCTCGTTGCCCAGGGCGTCCTTCTCCTTCTCGGCTTTGTAGGGGTGCCGCTTGCGGTACAGCTTCGGGTACGTCTTGGGGTAAGGGTAGGCCGGGTAGGGTATGAAGGAGTGAGGCCTGTACACGGGAGGTTTGGGCCAGCGGCGCGCTGGGGGCACCACGGTGGTTCCCTTGCGGCAGTCGATGCTGAGGCAGCACTGGCCCGGCGCCTTGACCAGCTGAGGGGCAGGGCAGGAGGGCGACGCCAGGGGCACGTGGCTGGGGCAGAGGGGCATGCAGCCCACCGCGCCGTCGATGCAGGTGCACTGGTGCTCGCAGCCGGCGCGGAAATTTTCACCATTCTGATAAATTCGCCCGTTGTACTCACAGGAGCGTCCCTCGGCCTTCGCTGAGGGGAAGAAGGAGACGAGGAGGTGAAAAGACCATCGAAGACCTTTAATCTGTGGTTTCAATTCAGGTCTGTTGTGTTCAAACCGCTGAGATGCTGTTTGTTGGAGTGACGTTAACTTTTTACAGCTTAAGCAACCACAGAAACATTGGTGTAATTGTGATTGTTCATGTCTAATACGCTGTGTATTTAATATTAATTACGCCGTGTTTGTCATCATTTTGTGGTTGTTGTGTGCAGCAGGTTGAGTCTCGTTCTCCACGCTGTGAGCGTGGAGCCTGTTCATGGGCTTCTTCTGTGCCTCCCTGCCTCGGTGGGACTCCCCGTACACCCCCCTTTATATAGAAACTCCCCCATTAAACAGCCATATAAAAATACCTCTGTGTGTTTGTGTACACACTGGACGGCTTATGTAAATCCAGGGCTTGGCCGGGTTTCAGTCGCCGCTCATGAAGGTGCCCTGTTGTCAAAGCACGGCAAAGGCTTCAAACCTCGAGCTCGTATCAAAGAAACTCTCCAGCCGCTCGGTGCTGGAGCCACGTCCCCGCCCTAAAGTTACACATTCCCTCGCTCAGCCCTGACCTTTGACCCACCTCTGCAGATGCCGTGCGTCCGGCCCACGTCGTTGCCGTAGTTGCACTCCAGGCCTTTGTGGTGGTCGCAGGGCCGGCCCTCGTTGCAGTCCTGGTTGAGCTGAGCGGCGCACACCTTGCAGCAGCCACAGCCGTCCGCGACAGAGCTGACCCCCGGGGGACACGAGGGGGGCCCCGCCGGACACGCGCACACCGCTGGGCAGCCAGCGGTCACCTACAACAGGGACATTTAGATCATTACAAACTGCTCCATCCAGACACTCGGCCCTGTGAAATGAGGGGGAGGACAATAGTCCGACTCATGTTACACAGATCACAGAAATTCCTCGGAGTGTGTGGTTTAAAGCTCAGCTCAATACCCGGCACTGTCCCCAGTGCTGCAGGGATATCTGTGACCCTCTGTCGCCTTCCGCTTGGCATCCGCCGGCCCAGCAGAGATGAAAGAACCTTCTCTGGTCCCACCTCCTGCTTTTGTTTCCCACCCCCCGTCACTCCACATACACCAGAGCCATCCAACAGCTCCCAGCAGGGCCGAGAGCTGGCGTCCGCAACCCAATCACCCAGCACTGCCGCAGTGCCAGCCCACATTGGGCTATCAGCGTCGGATGCTGTGGTCTTACCAATAACTGGTTATTATTGGACATAAACTGAATACTGCTAAATATAATGAATATGAATTATATTATTGAGAAAATACTGAGATCCAATAATCTACCAACATTATTCTAAAGGGAATAAACATAGGGCGTCACTTAGCAGGACTTTCACTGGTGACAGTATTTGTTTACTGAGGAGGTTCTGCAACCTCCCAGACAAAAGTCACCAAATACTATTTGTAGCTATTTATAGATGAGGGGGGCTCATATGGCCTTCAGGTGTTTTTGTGTCTTTAACGGTGTAACTACGGACTAATGTTACTGTGTAACTACCGACTAATGTTACTGTAACTACCGACTAATGTTACTGTAACTACCGACTAATGTTACTGTAACTACCGACTAATGTTACTGTGTAACTACCGACTAATGTTACTGTGTAACTACCGACTAATGTTACTGTAACTACGGACTAATGTTACTGTGTAACTACCGACTAATGTTACTGTG
This sequence comes from Macropodus opercularis, assembly GCA_030770545.1. Classification (NCBI taxonomy): domain Eukaryota; kingdom Metazoa; phylum Chordata; class Actinopteri; order Anabantiformes; family Osphronemidae; genus Macropodus; species Macropodus opercularis. Next base: position 16,890,580 of record CM061096.1, on the reverse strand, counting down.
TAACTACCGACTAATGTTACTGTGTAACTACCGACTAATGTTACTGTAACTACGGACTAATGTTACTGTGTAACTACCGACTAATGTTACTGTAACTACCGACTAATGTTACTGTAACTACCGACTAATGTTACTGTAACTACGGACTAATGTTACTGTGTAACTACGGACTAATGTTACTGTGTAACTACCGACTAATGTTACTGTAACTACCGACTAATGTTACTGTAACTACCGACTAATGTTACTGTAACTACGGACTAATGTTACTGTGTAACTACCGACTAATGTTACTGTAACTACGGACTAATGTTACTGTGTAACTACCGACTAATGTTACTGTGTAACTACCGACTAATGTTACTGTAACTACGGACTAATGTTACTGTGTAACTACCGACTAATGTTACTGTGTAACTACCGACTAATGTTACTGTGTAACTACCGACTAATGTTACTGTGTAACTGCCGACTAATGTTACTGTGTAACTACGGACTAATGTTACTGTGTAACTACCGACTAATGTTACTGTGTAACTACCGACTAATGTTACTGTAACTACGGACTAATGTTACTGTGTAACTACCGACTAATGTTACTGTGTAACTACCGACTAATGTTACTGTGTAACTGCCGACTAATGTTACTGTGTAACTGCCGACTAATGTTACTGTGTAACTACCGACTAATGTTACTGTAACTACGGACTAATGTTACTGTGTAACTACCGACTAATGTTACTGTGTAACTACCGACTAATGTTACTGTAACTACCGACTAATGTTACTGTAACTACCGACTAATGTTACTGTGTAACTACCGACTAATGTTACTGTAACTACCGACTAATGTTACTGTAACTACCAACTAATGTTACTGTGTAACTACCGACTAATGTTACTGTAACTACCAACTAATGTTACTGTGTAACTACCGACTAATGTTACTGTAACTACCGACTAATGTTACTGTGTAACTACCGACTAATGTTACTGTAACTACCGACTAATGTTACTGTGTAACTACCGACTAATGTTACTGTGTAACTACCGACTAATGTTACTGTAACTACAGACTAATGTTACTGTAACTACCGACTAATGTTACTGTAACTACCGACTAATGTTACTGCAACTACCGACTAATGTTACTGTGTAACTACCGACTAATGTTACTGTAACTACCGACTAATGTTACTGTAACTACCGACTAATGTTACTGTGTAACTACCGACTAATGTTACTGTAACTACGGACTAATGTTACTGTAACTACCGACTAATGTTACTGTAACTACCGACTAAAGTTACTGTGTAACTACCGACTAATGTTACTGTAACTACGGACTAATGTTACTGTAACTACCGACTAATGTTACTGTAACTACCGACTAATGTTACTGTGTAACTACCGACTAATGTTACTGTAACTACAGACTAATGTTACTGTGTAACTACCGACTAATGTTACTGTAACTACCGACTAATGTTACTGTGTAACTGCCGACTAATGTTACTGTGTAACTACCGACTAATGTTACTGTAACTACCGACTAATGTTACTGTGTAACTACCGACTAATGTTACTGTGTAACTACCGACTAATGTTACTGTGTAACTACCGACTAATGTTACTGTGTAACTACCGACTAATGTTACTGTAACTACGGACTAATGTTACTGTAACTACGGACTAATGTTACTGCGTAACTACCGACTAATGTTACTGTAACTACCGACTAATGTTACTGTGTAACTGCCGACTAATGTTACTGTAACTATGGACAAATATTATTGTAGTAGAGTAACAGAAATAAATATTCATAAATTCCGACATTAATGTTTATTTTGCTTACGATAGTGTTTAAATGTGTGTAGATGTAGAAGCAAACTGTTGTGTAAAATAACAGAACATTTACTCAAGTTTACTCAGTTTTACTTGAATCTGGTATTTTACTTTTAAATATAATATTGAGCAGCTTACTGGTAACTTGTCACTGTACAAGTCAGGAAACAATGATTCTATAGAATATGATGCACTTTAAGTGGTTAATACAACGGATAAAACTGCTGCAGCCCAAATAATGAACCATAGACGTGCATGTAAATAAGTTTCACCCTGAGAAGCCCTGTCAGCACAAACGAGCATCGGCTCCATTTACTGCTCATACTAAAACCTGACATAAACCATTTCAACTTTTGTCCTGTTTGTTCCCAAGCCCCACGTTTGGAAACCAGAACTCACGCAGGCAACAAGTGGAAGGAGTTTTTTTGTATTAATAGTAATTTCATCAGGTCATTTCAACACACGACACAAACTTGAACAAATGTTGAAAAAAAGAAACATGGGGTTTAGCAGATTTCTTTCTTTGTTAGTTTTTCCTCCACACGCGGCTTCTGTGCTTGGTGTTTACTGCTGTCTAGGATTGAACCTGCTCTAAAGCCGTAAAATCGATATAGAGACGCTGCGGCTTTACTGTATATTACGGTAGATTTCAGTGTGTGCGTTTGCGCGTCACAACGTGAAGTCGACGCACTCACCAAAGCGACAGACAACAGCTGGAGGACGGCGAACAGCAGCAGCGTCGCCATGTCGGCAGCTGGTTCAACGGCTCGGGTCAGTAAATCCTCAGCGTGGATCCATGAGTTAAATCCTCCCGTCAGGACGAACCTCCGAACTCCGCTTCATCTTCCAGCGTCCAGCCAGCGCAGCCTCCTTTATAACTCCGTGCGGTTCTTCATGGATGCCACGCCCACTCCCGGCTCCCCAAGCCAATCAGGGCGAGGACCCTGTGTGTCTTTGGCCGGTGGGCGTGTCTGCGCGTGAATGCGCTCATTCATAAAAATTCAGAATTACTACATTGCACAGAGGAGCTGGCTGCTGCGGGTTGTTTATGCTGGAGTGAAATAATATTGTTGATGCTTTAAAGTTCTGTTCACACGCGGCCGCCGCTTTGTGCGGAGGTTTCCTCAGCTGCTGCATTAATGCTGCTCGGAAAACAGGGAGGGGTTCATTCAAACAGGCTTCAGAGGTTCGGTCCGCTGCAACAGGCCAGACGTGACTTCACTGACCCAGACTCGCTGAGAGACCTGGGGGACGGACGGAGACGGAGTCCGAGGGAGGACGGAGCAGTGTTCATTACTGCTGCAGAGCAGGTTGCTGGTTCGACTCCTGGCTCCTCTGCTTCCTGTTTGCCGAGTGTCACTGAACCCCGAAGTGTGACTGCGTGTTATTCTGAATGTGTTCCGAGCGGACAGACAAACGGGAGCGAACCTTCTGAGCACGTCTGGACTCGTCTGCAGTATCTTTGCTGGTTGAGTTTGTTTCCATTTGCTCCTGGATGGTTTCTGTGCAGAGCTTTATACGCCACAGCTGGAAACGCGCATCTGCATATCAGCTCGCGCACACAGAGCGAACTTGTGCATTCGCCTCCACAGCCCGTCTCCGAGGTGACGTAACAGGCCGAGTATGACGCACGCGCACACGTATTCTTGTCATATTAACGTTCCCTTGACTCATCAGAGAATGTGTCGTTTCCGCTTTGGAGTCTGTCCCAGACTAAACAGACGCATCCATCACATCAGCCTGTAACGGCTGAGGTGAGTTCACTGGAAAACCTGTCTGTGCTGGAGTCTGGTCCAAGGAGCCGTCAGCCTGTTCACCGCTGCTCGTGTTTGTTCTGCTTCCACGTGCAGTTGTTTTGCGTCTTTACTGCCTTTGCTGCTGACTCCGTGTCACTCTGCGTGTGATGCTTCGGTGCTGAACCTCCAGAGCCCAGCTGTCCTGCAGTATTGAAACAGATTCCAGAACCACTACATGAGGGAGGTGGGGGGGCTGGTAAGGAAGATGAGGGCAAGGAATTCAAGGACTGAAGTTATTTTTTAAATCCAGAGAGAGGAACTTTACTGTTGACCTCCCAGACTCATAGATTGGTCATAAGAGCAACAGCTGGGACTAGAACCTAGATGTGATCCGGACACGGAGGAACCTCCAGCCACAGGCCGACAGACGGGAGGGGACACACGCCCTGAAACCTCAGCCTCATCACTGAAAACCAGAGCAGACCCAAAGCAGAGAGTTTGGGCTGAATTCATCGTTTACGTTTGACTTCTTTGGAAGCTGGTTTCCGGTTTCCCTGCTTCTGAGAGAATAGAGGTTTTCCTCAGAAGCCTCTGCTCCAGGCGTCTGATTGGCAGCGTTTCACTCAGTCCCACCTGTACGTTGGCAGTTACAGCCTCCTCAGCGGCCGTTCACAGTTTACATGACCTTTAGCCTCGTTTAGCTCCTCGTGGCGAGCGAGGTCAGCTCCTCGTGGGTCATAGTAAACTGGGTCACCGGTACCTGTTTGCCAGTGGATGTGGTGCCCGTCAACCACCCAAGACAGGGTCACGCCCTCCGCTCTAGATCCTCACCTCCGAGGTGTCACAGGCAGCGGCCTTGTTCGAGCTCGCTCCCTCTTTCCACCAGGACCCCTCAAAAATCCCAGATATCCCTGCAATTTCCGGTGCAATGTTTATTTGGCAGAAGGAGGACTGGGGGCGGCCGCCCTGAAAAAAAGACCTTCACTCGCAAACAGTCCGGAGGTAAACACGAGCGGTAAGAAGGACTGAGGCCTGTGTGTTCTGGCCCAGACCCACAGATCCCACCTCAGCAGGAGCACAGACCCGGCTCTGTTCAGTCCAAACGGCCACAGTCCAATAATCACCTCTGTCTGTTCAAAGCACGTGTCCCTCTGCTGGAGACATGAGGCCATGACACGAAGGGCAGACCTGAGCAACGCAACCTCCTGAGGCAAAACAGCAGCAACCACAGCATTTAATAGATAAATGACACACTGTCAACCAACCGACAGACAACCTGCCGCCACATCCAGCCAAGAAGTCTGACGGATTAAATAGATAGATGGATATAGACACAGGTATGAATCCATCCATCCTTCTTTCCTCTCATCCATCCTTCTTTCCTCTCATCCATCCTTCTTTCCTCTCATCCATCCTTCTTTCCTCTCATCCATCCTTCTTTCCTCTCATCCATCATCCTTCTTTCCTCTCATCCATCCATCTTTCCTCTCATCCATCCTTCTTTCCTCTCATCCATCCATCTTTCCTCTCATTCATCCATCCATCTTTCCTCTCATCCATCCATCCTTCTTTCCTCTCATCCATCCATCCATCCTTCTTTCCTCTCATTCATCCATCCATCTTTCCTCTCATCCATCCATCCATCTTTCCTCTCATCCATCCATCCATCTTTCCTCTCATCCATCCATCCTTCTTTCCTCTCATCCATCCATCTTTCCTCTCATCCATCCATCCTTCTTTCCTCTCATCCATCCATCCATCCATCTTTCCTCTCATCCATCCATCCATCCATCTTTCCTCTCATCCATCTATCTTTCCTCTCATCCATCCATCTTTCCTCTCATTCATCCATCCTTCTTTCCATCCATCCATCTTTCCTCTCATCCATCATCCTTCTTTCCTCTCATCCATCCATCCATCCTTCCTCTCATCCATCCTTCTTTCCTCTCATCCATCATCCATACATCTTTCCTCTCATCCATCCATCCTTCTTTCCTCTCATCCATCCATCCATCCATCCATCTTTCCTCTCATCCATCTATCTTTCCTCTCATCCATCCATCTTTCCTCTCATTCATCCATCCTTCTTTCCATCCATCCATCTTTCCTCTCATCCATCATCCTTCTTTCCTCATCCATCCATCCATCCTTCCTCTCATCCATCCATCTATCCTTCTTTCCTCTCATCCATCCATCCATCCTTCTTTCCTCTCATCCATCCTTCTTTCCTCATCCATCCATCCATCCTTCTTTCCTCATCCATCCATCCATCCTTCCTCTCATCCATCCTTCTTTCCTCTCATCCATCCATCCTTCTTTCCTCTCATCCATCCATCCTTCTTTCCTCTCATCCATCCGTCCATCCTTCTTTCCTCATCCATCCATCCATCCTTCCTCTCATCCATCCTTCTTTCCTCATCCATCCATCCATCCTTCTTTCCTCATCCATCCATCCATCCTTCTTTCCTCCGGTCTTTCCCTCCACCCAGCCTGCAGTTCCATACTCGGCCGCGTGGCGGCGGTACTCGCGGTGCTAACACGGTAAAAGCTGCTCGGTCCCTGTAAAAGCGGAAGTAGTTGATCGGAGAAGTTCGGCGCTGCTAACATCAAGGTAAACGCTTCGTTTTGATGCATTTGTGTTTCCGTGGCAGTTTGTGCGTCGCGTCCAGGTCGTTGTGAGCTCACAGCGCCTCGTTAGAGGAGAGTTTGGGCGTTTTAACGACGAAAGATTGAGAGAAAGGAAGACGAGGACGAACAGGGCAAAGTCGTAATGGAGGAGCCGGTTAGAATCCGCGCCACCGTCCAGAATAAATCACCAGGTGGGAAGTGACGTGTGTGAAAGCCAGCAGCGACGCTAAGTGCGCGAGCCGTTTCCACGTGAAGTCCGTGGACTGGGACTGGGAGCAGGCGGCACCGGGGTCACACATGGACCAGGAGCGGTTCTGTGCTGGCTACGCGAGTCAGGGAGGCTCCAGGCCAAAGTGCAGGGCAGCGTTGTTTTACCGAAGCCGTGAAAGGTTCCACTAACCACTGAAAAGATTGTTCTAACAAACAGGAAACTGGGCCAAGCAGCAGCTGAATGTAACGATGGAGCCCAGAAAACACTCGAACTAGCAAACGTTAGTAGGATCAGTGTACGCGGCGCAGCTTACTGCTCCACACACCGAACGCGCGACATGTTCTGTCCAGCTCTGGTCCGTGTCACATGTGACTGTGTCGTGTCTTTGTCAGATGACCCACAGGCTGCTGCGCAGAGTTTGCTCTCTGTCCGTGAGAGACGTCCGCTGCCTCCGCTCCTCCACCGGCGTCACCCCCTGCTCCTCGTATTCCTCCGCGCACCGCGTCTCCTTCCTCTCTGCTTCACGCTCGCTGCCTTGCTCCCTAACTCGCTGCTCTCACCGGAATGTCTCCTTCAACGTTCAGGACCAGGAGGACTTCACCGAGAGGGTCGTGAACAGCGAGCTGCCTGTGCTCGTCGACTTCCACGCACAGTGAGTATCAGCTGATCCACAGCTGCTTCCTCACGTCATCCCTCCACGCAGCGTCACGTGCGTTTGTGTTTTAGGTGGTGCGGTCCCTGTAAGATTCTCGGGCCCAGGTTGGAGAAGGCTGTTGCCAAACAGAAGGGACGTGTGGCCATGGCCAAAGTTGACATCGACGATCACACAGACCTGGCTATTGAGTACGGGGTGAGATGTTTTCTGCAGCCTTGTGCTCCTCCACACGTTTAAAACATTTAACGTGTCATGTAAACGCTGTATGATGGCGATGCTCTTAACACCTACCTTGCTGCGCCTGCAGGTGTCCGCCGTCCCCACCGTCCTCGCCATGCGCGGAGGAGACGTCGTCGACCGCTTTGTTGGGATCAAGGACGACGATCAGCTGGACTCATTCGTCAGCAAAGTCATAGGACAGTAGCGTTTTGATGCGGTGCAGCTCCTGGGGTCAGCGGTCGCCAACAAGTCAACGAACCCCTGCTGCCGTTCGTGTTGGTAAACTGGCAGACGCTCGCACCCCGAGCTGGACGCTCGGACCCTCGCACCCCGCCCCTGGACCCTCGCACCCCGCCCCTGGACGCTCGGACCCTCGCACCCCGCCCCTGGACCCTCGCACCCCGCCCCTGGACCCTCGCACCCCGCCCCTGGACCCTCGCACCCCGCCCCTGGACGCTCGGACCCTCGCACCCCGCCCCTGGACGCTCGGACCCTCGCACCCCGCCCCTGGACCCTCGCACCCCGCCCCTGGACCCTCGCACCCCGAGCTGGACGCTCGGACCCTCGCACCCCGCCCCTGGACCCTCGCACCCCGCCCCTGGACGCTCGGACCCTCGCACCCCACCCTTGGACCCTCGCACCCGCCCCTGGACGCTCGGACCCTCGCACCCGCCCCTGGACGCTCTGACCCCGCCCCTCTAGCAGCACAGCCCGTGTGTTCCGTGGAGGCCAGTAGAATGCGGATTCTGGTTTCTACTGGTGGGGGCACTGAAAATGCTGTGTTACCTGAAGCTGCCCACGAGAGGGCGACATTCAACAGCTCACATCTACACGTGGTCAGTTTACGCCATTATGCTGAAAAGTGCGAGAGGAGGTTCAAACTGTGAAAGTTCAGTAGAGCAGGAAGTGAACATACGAGCTTGATTTAGTTTCTTGATGAGTTTAAGTCTTTACTGGAACCAAGTGACGAAATAAAGAAGCCAAAACAAATCGTGTTGTTCTCTGTGCTCGTCTGTTGTCTCCAGTGACATTAGGCTCAGGAAGTGTCTGTGTTTATTACATGTCGGTGCCTTAGTTAGCGAGCGTCTACTCTGCCTCACCCACGTTGCACCGTCCTCTGCTGTGGTCACAGACTCTGCTGCTTCACTTCTGCTCTTAGTTTCAGCCAGTTGGTAAAATGTCAAACCACCTGCCACCAGTTGTTTCACAGGGTTAAGGTTTGAACTGTGTTAAAAATCCGCACAAAGGTTCTAGAGGTTTGCTGAAAAGGAAACTTCCTCAGACAGAGACTGAGGAAGGTGAAGGTAAGCAAAGTGAGGTCGATGAACGGAGAAGACCCAGCCCAGATACAAGAATGTGTGGCTGACAGCTGAAGGCTCAGAGCTGCAAAACTGTCCTTTACATCTGCCTTCAGCTAAACAGTGCTACGTGCTTTAGATGATGGTCAGACGTGATGTGTAGACATCACTGGTGCTGTTGACCAGCTGGAAACAGGCCTCATGTACACATGGAGAATCGCTTTTCAAATGGGTAAAACCTCTGAAGTCAGGTTTTCACAAACCTGCTGTTGAGTTTAGACTAAACTGAGGCTGTTGAGCTAAAGGTGTCAGTTAAGTCTTCTTAACCCTTCTGACCCTGTTGGACTCGTTGTTTTGTTTGTTGCCATAGTTCCCAAGTAAACAACGGTAATAAACTGCTTATCACTAGACACTGTCAATAATTAAAAGGCAGGTTATTTGTGCAGCATCTTGAATTGACTTGATGCTGCTGAAGAGCTGCCAGCGCCTCAGGCCTTCAGGCTGGAGATTCAGTACGTCATTCGAGCTCCATCTGCTCCTTCAGAGCTCCTGGTTTGCATTAGGTCATCGCAGACAGCCCGATCCACGCACAGCTGCCCGGCAGCAACCAGAGACCAGTGGTTCTGTGAACGGGGGAATTCCTCTGGCCTTAGATCAGCAGGTGTGAGTGGAGCAGTGACTGAGCCGCACGGACAAAACACGATTGTTGTTCCTGCTTAGTTGTGAGGCATAGCAGTGCATTCTGGGTAATGGTCAAAACTGTATAAAACATTCTTAAAGGAAAAAGTGTAAATGCATCCTTCGATTGTTGTTACTTGTTGTCAGTAAAATTTTGAATTTTTTAGATCGTTCCCTGATTTTTGTTGTTTGTTCAGTAAAACCTGTGTAAGCTGTCGTCTCATTAACAGACAAGCATCAAATCCAACTATCTGAAACATTAAATCGTTTCTGCATAGTTGGTAAACGAATGAACGAACGGCTTTAGATTCTACCTACTTGAGTTTGTCCCCTGTTCTCACAGTGGGCCTAGTTTGAGGTGTAAATGCTTTAGTGAGGTAGTTTGAATGTTTACTTCCTGCACACACGCCTCGTTTCCTCCAGCCCAGAGGAAGGAGGCGAGCGAAGAGATGACGGCAGGCTCTAAAGGTGGAGGAGCAGCAGTAACCCAACCCCAGAACGATAACCACACCTCCGCCCTCCTCTCGCTCGCTCCACCGCTCTTCTGACCATATAAGGCAAAAAGCCGTGGAAGCCGCTGCTGCTGAGAGGCTGAGCTGCAGGACTCGTCTCCGTCCTCACGTTTGCTGCTGTTCGTTTGAAGTCAGACCCGCGGCCTCGGAGCAGCAGTGTTTACAGTCAACGCGTAGTATTTGAATTTTAAACCTGCTCTGTTCGCACAAAGCAGCTGCTGTCACAGTTTACACGCCTCCATCACTGCTCAGACTCAGATGCTCTCTGTGCAGTTGACTGGACGACGCCGTCACCTCCTCAGGTACCAGAACCTTTCCAGAGCTGTGTGGACATCATGCTTTTAAGGACAATGCGGGACCTGGGTCAGAGGATCATAAAACCAACCAGTGAGACGCTGTCTTGTCACAGCCGCTTGGCTCAGACCGACCACGGTTCCTCACACACACGTCTCAGGAAGCAGGAAAAGCTTTAGCATCGGTTCCCTTTGCTCCACATTCCTGACTTTTGTGAGTCAAGTCTTATCGCTCCTTCCTGTTCACTGATTACTGAGGGGAGGAGGAGGAAGACGCACAAACAGAGCAAATAACCACTCACTGCCGTACTTTCAGTGCTGCGGCTCCACATTAATCTTTGTGGATTTGGCCTTGAGAGTGTCTGGAATGAGCAGAGGTGTGTTTTCAGTCGGACATCTGGGTCAAGCTGTTTCCTTTCACTTCGTTTGGAAATGCTGCAGCTCAGACACTTTCGAGACGCCGAAGGGTGAGCGACCACACACAAGTGATGACACAACCCGAGTGGTGGCGATCTGACACGGAGCCTTTCTTCTCGCTCTCGGAATGAGTGGCTTTCTTTGTGACTGGATGATATCATGGCTCAACACGCCCTGAACCGGGGACACGCCCTGCTGCTCTCCCAGCTCAGGGAGAGAGAGACTGGGTCCGAGCGGCAGGTCAGATTGTCCATATTTGGTCATTTGGCCTGTTTCTGCCTCTGAACACGTCTGTTGGCTTTGTGTTATTGTTGTGTTTGGTTCCACCACATGCTTCGTATTAGACGTCAGTTTTTTGTTATGTGATGAAATTCGCCCTTTTTCACTTTTGTTCTTTTTTCCCATGAGTTGCAGAAGGTTTGCAGATATTGAAACTACAAACAAACTGTGAAAATCCTCCATTATCAGTAAAGGTCTGTCATCATTAACCTATTACTACTCACTTAATTAATTAATGTGTAATTTCCATTTTTACCAGCACTGTCTGTCAAGTGACAAGTTGACCTTTGACCCCTGGGTTGACATAGCAGAGGCTTCCCATCTGTCCAAGAGAGAGAGAGTCTGAGATGTATGTGTTTTTCCAGGTAGACGTGTTGTGTCGGCAGTGTGTTGCTCTGCACACATGTTGCTGGACATGCTGAATGCCGGCACATTCCTTTCACAACGACACATAGTGAACACAAATCACACGCTGTACAGAAAATGTGGAGTGAGCCATCAATGAGAACGCGTTGTCTGCGTACGAGCGTAGCAGAAGGAACGACGAAGGTCTTTTATCCACGTCAAGCGTTTTGATGTCACGTGTTTTGATTTGTTTATTGTTCTCTAATCGTTGAGGTTTTATAACTGACTCATTATGAGCGTATTTATTCGTTTTTCCTTCTTTTGTTAACTAAACTTTTCCACGTTTTCTTTTCCATCACCTGGTCTGAGTGTCTGTCAACGCTGAACCTGCAACCTCCACGGATCCTTTTCACTGCAGTGTTTCTACATATATTACAACAACGCATGATCCACAATACAACACCTGTTTTATGCTTGAATTCACCTGCATAAACAGGTGTTCTATCAAACGCTCCATCTTCTTTATTGCTCAGTCTAAACAAGAACAAGTCGGGACGTTTCTGAGATCCAAGGAAAACAAGATTTATTTCGAAGGTGAACAATGGTATTAATTGAGTCACGGCCTGCAGCGGTTCCCAGGGTGCAGTGGCGTGTTTAGTCATGAACCTGGGCTCACCTGCCTGAATGAACATCAACTCCCATCATGTAGGGAGAGAAGCATTTACATAACATTACACATCAGAAACGTTGACTCGGAGCATAAATGAGCATAAAATGTGAATAAATCATTAAATCATCATCATAGAATTATATCAGTTGTGTGTTGAGAGATAAATGTCATGTCCAATTCCCAAAATACATCTGCATCTAACAAACCTAATAAAGTAGTTCATCTAAAACCTCCCATGTCCTGGAGGAGCAGGCCCACTGGGGTGAAACTATTAATATTCCACTGAGACGTTATGACAGAGTGATTTAATCTGTGTATAGGTTGAAGTTTGAGGTTCTGTAGGCCAGTGTTGGCCTCGCCAAAGAATCTCTGACCTGGCCTGACCTTTGACCTTCCTTTGGTAGTGAGAAAGCAACACACAAAAGTTGATAGAGCCCAGATGTTTAAAATGATTACCAGTACTCTAACAAGCAAAATTAAATTATTTATGAAGCTCCAAAGTTACACTACATAAGGACTCCTGACACATTAGTAATATGATCTGCAGTGTCAGAGAACAGGTTTGTGTTTGTGTGGGATGTGTCTGGTACTTGGCAGCGTTACAACAGAGTCCATTAAGGAGCTGTCACTGCCACTGACATCTTATATAAGTTCCTCATTCCAAGTCACGACAGCTAAACCCTTTACTACATTAATAGTCATATTTAGGATTGTTTTGCAGCATAAGAGCCTGACGAGCCAGTGAAGAGCTGTATTGTTGGGGTCTCGTACACATGTGATTTGATGAATAATTGAAGATGCACATAACTGAGCAGCGCTTGAGGAAGCTGAAGCTTGGACATGACTAAACCCAGACCTAAAGCACGTCAGGGTTAGGTAGTAGTGATTGTTCATGCTCTTCTTCATTTCGTTCCCCTTCCTCCTTTTGAGTCTTAAAACATTTGTGGGTTGTTTACATGTTACCCAGAAGCAGCAGTGACATGTGACACCAGCTCTGCTGCATTAGATGGCTGCCATGTAAGATGAGATCAGACAGAAGGAAAGTCAGGATATCTTTGTGCCATTACCATGTCACCCAGTGTGTTTTAATGATTGAATGACGACAGCACTGAGGAATGAGTTTAACAAGTTCAAGCACGGCAGAAATTACAGAACCTTCAGGCCTTTCATTGTTTTTCTCTGTGTGGGAATAATAGAAAATAATTACAAGGAAACCTGTCCCACAAAGACCAGACCCACAAGCAGCCCAGGACGTTTTCCATTCCCAGCTCATTGTACGATTTTCGTGTGTTGAGAACTTTCTGACTAACACATACTGTTGACAGTGATGGGGAGACCCTGGATGATGCGGTCCATCCTGACACTGTCTGGTACTTATATGGTCATAGAAATCCTCAGTATGCGCAGCGCACATGCCTCAGCCATGACCCGCGGCGTCTTCTTCGCTCCCCCTCTTTCAAGTTCACTCTGCGCTGGTTTCCTCCCACAGGCAGCTGCGGACCCGCCTTCAAGGGAACGCGATTGGTCGCGGTCTGTGCAAAACCTCACGGCGCCGCAGCCCATTGGCCAAAGGGGCGGATGCGTCTGCGCAGTGGACCGCCTCGTCCTGAACCGCACCCCGGTTCCCGGCTGTCTGCACACCGAGCGGTGAAATCAGGCGAACCAGTGACCAGCCAGTGGAAAAGGGAGGGCAGAAGCAAGGAGAGAGAGCCGAAGCGGAGAAAGAGAGCAAGGAAGCCGAAGCGGAGCCCGAACTTTCTGCCTCTACTCAAGCTGCTGTCGACGGGACGAGAAGTTGGACTCACGGCGACGCTTGTTGTTAGCCATCCTCTGAAAAGCAGGTAAACCGCCCCGGAAACGCTCGTTTCGCCTCTTTAGCCATTTTCTCTCTACTTCTGCTTTCGAGCGCTTGTTCATTCAGTCCGCTTCACCTCCAGCAAGTGCAGGAACCAGGAAGCTGCAAGTTCAGCAGCCGCGCTGGGTGGAGCGGGCGTTGGGAGCCCGGGCTTCCGCTAACTTCTCAAACTTCACAGCAGTCTTCCGAGCCCGAAGGAGCGCGTTGCAACGCGCGGCTGTAGTGTGGACGCGGTGGGACGGAGTTAGCTGGAGCTAAACGTTGTAACGGTAGAGGCAGGAAGTGCCGCTTGACCGAGCTGCAGAAACGGTGTTATGCGGAAATCTGCTGCCGCGTCATGTAGAGTCTCCTGCGGTTAGGAAGGCGCCGACCTGCACGTCCCGCGTGCTCAGAGTTCGGTGGTTAAGTCTGGGTGAGGCCTCTCGGAAGGCGAGTATTCGGGCTTAAGATTCCGGTGAGCTCCAGGTTCACAGAAGGGGACATTCAGATAGTAGGGGAGCAGATTCCGACGTAACACCGGCGGGCAGCTGGAGGGAGAGCAGCTCCGTGTGATTAGATCAACTCGGTGCGCGTGCACGTGGCCGGTAGTGGCGGCGCGACGTCACCGGTGAAGCGTGTGCTCAGAGTCTGCTGTTCTGTCTAATGAGCTGATTGGACGTCACACGGTGAGCGTTTGTCTGAGCTCCTGAAAGGCCTCGTGCTGCTGTTTAGTACAGTCAGACGGAGGCACATCCACAGCATCTCGCACACAAATCAGCGGTGGTGTAGACAGGTCCCCAAGAAACGGAAGCCAAACCTAGTGCTTTTCTGCATTGACCCCAGATCTGGCAGCTCAGACCGGCAGGACTCCGATGGAGCGGTTCACAGCATTTCACATTTCATTGGTGGTTGTGACGTATGAGCACGTCAACAGACAAGGGCCATCGCTGAGCTCATAGCTGAGCGATGGGCGTTTTCCAATGGCCTCGGAGGAGGACTTTATGGGCTGCATTAACATTAAGCTCTTATTTCTGCAGCCTTGTCTCGTAAATCAAAGATTTGCCTCGTGAGCTTTAACGCGAGGCAGGAGACGCTGCCCGGAGCGTCTTAAGTCACATGGAGCTTTATACGTTTAGCTTTTTGTGCAAAGTTTGTAAGAGTGAGAAGGTGGATCAGCCGCTGTCTCTGCAGTCAGGAAACGAGTGGTCACAGGAACCCAGCTGCCATTTATTTAACTTCCTACAAACCCAGGTTGTGACTGCTGAACTGTGCCGTGTCATGGTGCCGCCACGTTACTGTTTGACACATCTCTGTGTTGCTCGTGGGCTGTGTTCATTTGACCTCCAGTCAAACAGAATCGTAGCGTTTCAGGCCTGGCCCTCCTTCACCCAAACCTGCTTCTGATTGCTGGGGGTGTTACTGGTCTCGGAGGAGAGCTGCACCTTTCTCTTCCCATCGGCTGTAATCAGAACCACACTCTTGTACTCAGCAGTGTTTCTGCCAAGAAGCCATTAAACCGCAGCGTGAGTTCACCACATTAGTAACAGTTTGATACTAGGGCGTTGAAACGATGTACAAATCGTCTCAGATCCTCTGAACTGTAGCTGCTGCGTCAGCTCCAGCTCGGTTAATGCCTAACCCTAACGTGACGCACTAGCTGCCATGTGCTACGTCATATCCTGTTGTTGCCTTGGAGTCATGTGGTAGAGTCCTGGTGGTGCGGTCATTGTGCAACAGCTTCTCTGGAGGCCACTTTAGCTCGCTCATTGGCAGTTTGGACGCTTGTGGAGCCCCCCACAGAGAGCGTTACATTCCGCTGTCCGTGTGTCAGCAGCGTCCACGCTCCCTGGGTCCGTGGCGTAGACCAAATTAAATGCAGGCAGAGGTTCTCGCAGTGATGCAGGTTGAGTGAACACGTCTGGAACTTCAGGTTTCATCACAGTGATTTCTCACAGGGACAGACTGACACAGTGTGACTCATTTCTCTTTCCTCAAGGTTGTGAAAAGTGAGGGGTGTCTAATCTGTTATGTGTTTGACCCTGTGGCTCATTTCTAGTGAAACAAAAGAAAAAATTTGTTCCAGCTTTTATAATGTGGATTTTTTGCTTTCTTTCACTGAAGATCTGTTGGTTGGAAACACAATGTTCCCCTTTCCAGTCACATCCACTCGTATTAAAACACAGATTCATGAGAAAAGTCCACTTGAAAACTGCCAGTGACTTCAAGCTTTGTTTACAGCAGGGGCTCAGTTCTCTGCTGTTTCCCCCTGTCACGGATGAATACCTGGATTAGCTGGTGTTGTCAGTCAGAAAAGCTGGAAGATGACATCTGCTATGATGGTGGAGTGGGGGAGACCAACTGAGTTGGTATTGTCAAACTTCTTGGTGGCTGAATGTATTCGATGTAGATAATCAGTAGTAGGTGGGGCAGGGACAGCTGGAAAACGAGCTGAGCAGGATTAGCATAAAAGGCTAAAGCTAAACTGAGAAAGTAGCGTGTCAGAGCTGCTGTGTTGGATTGAATTAGACCGCACAGGTGTACCTAATAAAGTGACCAGTGTTTGTCTAATAAAGAACCATGTTGGAGGTGAACAGACACAGGATCCATGTTTATGAGCGATGACAGCTGGCTTTTGTGGTTCGTGTGAAACCCTTTTAATGGCTCTCTTGATTTCGGGGCATTGTCTCGGAAACACGTCACCAGCTGCTGCATATCTTGGTTTGCAGGAGTCAGCTGAGCTTGATTCAGCAGGAAGTCAGAGTGTTGGGATGCTTCAAACTAACCGCAGCTTCCTGTTCGCTGCCTTCACACTGCACCGTCAATCACTAATGTTGGTCTTTAATTCGTCTCCTCCTCCTCCAGCATCTCATCTATTTCGGTCTTTGTGCTCGATGTGAACAGCATAATTAAGTTTCCTCTGTCAGGCTGCTTGAGCTGACTGGCTGTGGCTTTTCTGGTTCTTCTGGCTGTGGTTTATTTCTAAGGTTTCTTCAGCAGAACTTTTCTCTGTGACCTCTGTTCCCCTTCCAGTTTGCTTCAGCGTGTCTTTTATTTATTTATTTTGGCCCCCACACCCCTGCTTCACAGAAAGCACCTGTAGGGTTTCAGCACAAATGAACAATACCAGGAAATGGCTGCACCCTGACCTGGATTATAGGCACAGAGCACACAAATGTTTGTTCTGAAGCACAGACATTAACCGTTGTTGTGCTGCAGGTAATGACCTGGTCTCACTCAAAGTCTGGGACCGGCTGTAGCTAAAGTGTGTTTGTCAGCATGTCCTACTTGGTCGTCTTTCTACATCCAGTCTGATCCATCAGTGTAAATACAGATTATGCAACGTGAACCAAGTGTTGCGCGTGATCGTACCGACAGAGAAACGGGTTGGGGTTGTCGTAAAGCGGACGATGGCAGAAAATGGACCCTGTGTGAGCCGCACACCTGTCTGTGGAGATGACGCAACACGTTCCGTGCAGACACTTTCTCCCTGTTGTGTACTGGGTTCTGGCTGCTGGCCTGTGTGGGTCCCAGCCATGCTGCTCACTAGGTTGTCGAAGGGTTGTGGGACTCTCCATTGTGTGTGGAGAGGATTGTTAAAGCAAGATAAGGGAGGGAGTGCCACAGGTAGAGAGCTGTTCCTGCGTCTCTCTGCACCCTGCTGCTATTTTAATGTGAATCCTTGATTTATAAAATGATGACCGATCTTTCTTGAGCCTTGTCTAGTCTTTGGTTTTGTGTCTTTATGGAATAAGATGCTCTGCATGTTAGACGTCAAGCTGACACTCGCGTAGGACCTCCTCCTACATGGAAGCGTTTGATTTCATAGCCCATCATGCACATGGTCCTTGGAGATTCTCTCAGAGGAAACGTCTCCTTTGTCATTGATGGGTTTGAGGTAAAACCTCTAAATGCTGCACCAATGAATGTCATCATTTTACTACTTATCGGCAGGTGGTGGTGAAATGTTGGACCTTGTCCTGTGTGCAGAGTGACTTTCCTGTAACTGTAGCTTTTTATGACTGACTGGTTCTGACTTTTCCTTTTTGTTTGTCTGGACATCATGAGACGCGCGGAGCCTGCGTTAGACACGTGGGGGCTGCTGACAGCCCACCACAACAGATGACCTCAGGCTGAGTAGATTGAATCACTGTGGTAGGAGCAGACGATCCATGTTTGTCAGAAATCAGCTCTGCCAATGCAACATTCTTCTGAAGATAAATGACTGCTGACAAACACAGATGTGTACCCTAGCTCCCCTCTGCATTCCTCCACTGTCTGAGGCTTACGTAAGCATTTATCTATCTAAAGGTCAATACTGTCTAGTGTTGTAGTTACAGAGTGAACTGGTGCTGAGATCCTTTTGACAAATAACCAGCCAGTTGCTGGTTTAATGGCCGTTTGGATGACGTATGTGGAATTTGTTCTTTGACCGTGAAAACAATGCACTTATAAAACCCACACCCTCCACTATTATCTGTCCTCATTTCAGACGTCCAACAGGTCCATCGCCTCACTTCCAACAAGCACAACAACCATAGACACACGATGTACACAACACCTAGTTTAGTCAAAACTAGGTCAAGATAAGAAGGCAAGTAGGCAAGTAAAGTGGACACTTTCCAACCTGATCGGTCCTTGGTTTAACAGATCAGCTTCGCTCTGTGACAAAGTGTTTGTTGCAAAAGATGATGCTTCACTAATAATACCACTCAGTGTGTAGAGCCAGGAAAGCCGAGAGGGACAGACCTTCATCCCAGAGGTTCCCCTCCAGGATTTGGATCAAGTAGCTCTTGTAACGTTTTACTGGGACATCCCTGTTTGAATCTTAGAAGTGTTGGAGCTGGTGGTAATTATACCCTGAATACTGCCCGCTAATTAATAGTGACAAACTGATGATGTTGCTCAGGTTCATCCTACAGATCTGTGGCTATAAGGCTGTGTGTGTGTAGGTGATGTGCAGACTTTAGGCCCAGTAGAGGCCTCTGGTTGTAAATAGTAGATGGCATTGGCTGGCTCACAGCTCAAAGTGAAATTGGAGCCCAGTCGAGGCAGGAATGTGAAAAGTAATGTGGAAAGTGATGTAGATCTGTCATGCAGTGCGGTTACTTTTCCAGCAAAGGCTTAATTTACTTCTCAGTCCTCTGGGCCGCTCGGCATGAGCTGGAGAAAACGCCACCTTCCCTCCTTCAAAGACCTGCACACAACAAGTCCCACAAATGGCTAAATAGTTTTCTCCATTTGTCATTTCCTCTTTGCTCCCTTCTTTTCTCCTCACCCCACCCTTCCCAGAGGAGGAGGCGGGCAATGGAGAGAGGGAGTCGACCAGTGAGTCTATAATGGATTTTAACCCAATCGGGACCCAGGTTTTGCTGTAGATCACACAGCTGCAGCCAAGATATAGTCAGGCCAGACCAGTCAGGTCGAAGGAAAGAGAATCACAGGTGGGTGGTGGATGCAGTTGTAATAATATTCCTGTCAATGGATCAGAATTCCCCAGAGGTTGTTTACAGCTGTGGTCCTATGGGCTCTGAAGTTAATAAAAATAAATCTGAGCTCTTTGTTGTTCCTCTTGAGGGTCGGTGTGAGCAGCGTTTGACTGGATGCTGGTGGTCCTGCTTGCTGTAACTCTGGGAGAGTTGATGAGGTGGAAAGGAATGACGGGGAGTCCGGCTGATGGATTGGTGGCCTCGGTTTTATAAGACCTGCGGTGACCTGCTTTCTAAAGAAGACGGCCTGGAGCTCGTCCCTTTCTCTCCTCCACGTCCTGCTCACAGTCCGCGCTAGTGATTTACTTCCTGTCTTTGTAACCACATTATCTGTAATGACACTGGTCTCTAAAACTTGCGTTTGTTTACGGGTTTGTCTGCCTCTTTCTAGCAGGCCCCTGCTACTCTGACAGGATGCTGCTGCTTTCATTTCTAATCCTTTAATGGCAGCGAAGGTTGACTGTGTTGTGTTCAATTATCGTAACGCGTCTCTACAGAATACATGGTGAGTGTTTGCACAGCTGAGCTGGTGCTGCACAGCGAAGGGAAGCTTTGATTTTTACTGGATTAAGGAAGACTTGGCATGAGCCTCAGCCCCGAACTCTGAGTTGGTTGTGTGTGACGTGTTAATGCAGTGTTTTATCTCAAAGTCAAGTCAACATCCATTAGAGCTGCTAAAACTGTCAGCTTCCACCAGGGAAGGTCTAAAAGCATCTGATGGAGCTCAGTATCGCTCAGTTTCCTCCTGCGTTTAATGTAGAGCAGCGCTCATCAAACTAGAATAGCTGCCGGAGTCAATCTTGGCCCCTGTGAGGTTCTCCAGAGACTCGTCTAAAGTGTGTCAGGGAGTTTTCTGTGTCAAACACAAGAGTCGGCCTGTGGCAGATATCGAGCTCAAAACCTTAGTCGTTGTAAAGGCAGGAGTGAAATGGTGTAATATCATGTTGTTAATCACTAATTAAAATAATAAGCTGCAGCACTAACTGCTGCTTGAAACGTTTAATCTGGGTGTGTCTGTATTGCAGCATGTGGTTTAGTTCGTTGGAAACAATCTTTGATTTATGGTTCTTCATATTATACTTCTTGCTTTGCAATCCACACTTTTATGGCATCTGTGTTTGAGATGGACTTTGTTGGAGACGCGGTTCGTTCACTATGAGGCTGAAACAAAACTAAGCTTTAGTTTGATTCCGTTCTATTTCACGACAACAGTAAAACTACAGGCATTAACAAACAGCAGGGCTCAAATTGAACTAATGTAGTTGGTAATAGTTTAGGTAATAGTTTATCATCGTGGTTCTGCCACACGAGCCTTTTAAAGTGATGGGAATGAGAGGGGGAGGGAAACATGAAGGAAAGCAATAAATGGGTCTGAGAAAGATGTAAGGGGGAGGCACGGAGGGTAGAAATGTGTGGAATGCCTTTGCTTGCTGTCTCTGCCTGATAAAGGGTGAGTATGGGAGGAATGTGACCCTGAAAAGACTGGATAAACGGGAGGGGGTGTCAGGGGTCTGTAGAGGCGTAGAGGGAGGAGTGTGGTCCTAATTAAGAGGTAAAGCAGGGCTAATGTGGCCCACGTTCTGTCAGGAAGGAGGTGCACAAGGAGCGAGGAGGTTGTGGAGACGGCTGATGGAGATCAGCTGTAGGGCAGTCTGTCGGTGTGGACAGGAAGGCGGTGAGGCAGAGGTCATGAGAAGAGCAACCCTCCCGTGTTCCTTCTCACAGACCAGGGTCGAGGTCCTGGAGCTAAGCCAGTGAAACCCTGGAGTCAAGTTCTATTTGTTAACAGAACACGCGTCGACCGAGACGTGTTCTGGTGAGTCTCTGCTGCAGGATCAACAAGCTGACACACAAAGAGCTGCACAAATACAAGTGACCCTGGAAGTCACGGCCTCTGTTAGTTCTTCACGTAAAGTCTGCCGTAACGCACAGCGGCTAGCTCGCTCACCCACGTGCTGAGACAGCGCTCAGCTGCTGTAGGCGTTGGACACATGCGGGTCTGGATTTCCATTGTTTACCTGTGTGTGTCTGGCATTCACTCAGCACAAAAACACAAAATCACGTTGAAGCTGTCAGTTACGCTAACTTTTAAACTGCTGCAACCGAGAAAATGGATGCAACGGGAACCAGAAGCACAAATCTAGGCTCAACCATGCAGCAAAATAAGGCTTCAGATTTTCCTGCTTAGACGTGTAAAAAGCTGCCTTTTAGGGCCTTTATTGGCGTCGGCGTCCTTCGGCCTGTAATGGGACACACGGCCACCTCCTGCTGCTGGAACGTGGCTCTAGTGTCTGTCTGGATGCAGCTGGCAAAATATGCTAACCTTAAAAATGCTCATTTGCTATTCCACCCCATAAATGTTGGTATTTCGGAGCAACATCATGCAGCCTGTCATTACTCTGGGAAAATGGCAGTTTGGTCAGATCAGTATGTCTGTGCTCTGTTGTGAACACGCAGGGTTTTCTAATGTTGACCATGAGAGTCTGGCAGAACCCCGTCCCACTGGACCACATGACAACGTGAAGCGACTCTCATGGAAGTGAAACACTTCCAGCTAATATTATTTCGAACATGATGACCCTTGACCTCTGCTCTGAATGTCCCAGTGTTTGCAACCGCTCATGTTTTCCTTGGAGCTGAGGAAGGCGAACGACCCCAGTGCTGCTGGGAATATGGAGTCATGCTCCCCGGTGTTGGAATGATAATTAAGCTGGTGAAGGGAGTGAAAGTGAAGCATTTAGTGGCTCTGTGCTCGCTGCAGTTCCACAGTTTGATTCTTTTGTTTGGCCTCATACTGGTTCTACTGGTTCCGTCGCTCTCTATATAGGTTAGACCGTAGCACTCCTTGTCAGTATGTCGGCAGATTGTAGCAAAACAGTTTGTGCAGAGCGTGAACATACCTGCATGTCAGAAAGAAAGTGAGGCACCGTGAGACTCCTGATGACTCTTGATTCTATCCAGACTAATATGACGGTGCCCTCACCATGTGCAGTGAAGGTGACTCGTTTCCAAGGAAAGATCTCCCTCCGTGGCTCCACGGTAACTAACCCTAATACAGGAGCTTCCTGTTTTAGGTTTCCACTCAAGAATTGACAGGATTTCGATTTTGGCTTTTTATATTTAGTGATGCACGGGCAGAACATTAGGCCTTATGTGAACCTTCGGCTGATCATGGCTGTTAGTGTTTCTGCAGTATTAGTAAACACCCTGAATACCATGACGGGCGTCTTTCTTTTTCCTCCCATTATCTTTGTGGCTCCTTTGAAGCAGAAGAAACAGGAATGAACTGACTTTTGTTTCCTGATTTAGTCGCTGAGGTTTAGTTCCTTTGTTGATAAGACCCGTAATTATCTGAGGTTTAGGTTATCTCACCACAGTCAACCCCCCTCTGTCTGAAGTGCGCTGGCACTCTGACCAGCTAGTAACGGCAGCAAACGGCAGATCCCTCCCAGGCTTCCTGCTGGCAGATGGCAGTAGTGTTGGCTGGAGCCAAAGTGGAGACACCTGAGGTCACAGGGAGTAACACATTTCACGCTGACCCGTGTTGAGCTGAACAGGCTTTTCCTGTTCGCCGTCCGTTTGGCCGTGACCTCTGCATTCCTCACATGCTGCATGTGAATATGGGAGGGCACTAAAGGTGCAGGTCTTTAAACTGAAGCAGTTTGTCACACTGCAGTTTGTGACACTGCCAGATGGACAATTGTCAATTGTCCATCTGGATGTTGAGACTCTTGTGTAAAAGTATTTATTTGTCTCATGTTTTATGTCTTTTTCTCCTCTAGCTACCATGTCAGACGCAGACAAGTTCCTGTACGTGGACCGCAATATGGTCAACAACCCACTGGCACAGGCTGACTGGGCCTCAAAGAAGCTGGTATGGGTTCCCTCGGAGCGCCTGGGCTTCGAGGCTGGCTCGGTGAAGGAGGAGCGCGGAGACGAGTGCGTGGTGGAGCTGGCAGACTCTGGGAAGAAGATCAAGGTGAACAAGGACGACATCCAGAAGATGAACCCGCCCAAGTTCAGCAAGGTGGAGGACATGGCCGAGCTCACCTGCCTGAATGAGGCCTCAGTGCTGCACAACCTGAAGGAGAGATACTACTCTGGTCTCATTTACGTGAGTATGGAACCGCTCAATTTGGAACGTTGTTGTACTTGTTGTTGTGCTTAGTGTTAGCGTTGCTCCAACACTGTTAGCAGAGACTGGAAAGGACAGGTTCCTAGAAGGTTTGCAAGTTGAACCAGCCCTGTTAGCCCTTGTCTCTATCATAAAGGATTCAGGGTGAAGTCGAAGGAATCTGTAAAACAAATGTAAAGTACCAGGCCTGTGCAAAGAGAAGAAGCAAATTGTCAGTTATTAGTCACTGAAGTCAGGCTTTTTCCTCTTCTCTGCTGGTTTACAGAAAACATTCGGTCTCAAATGAGCTCATCTCCCTGTCCAACGTCCTAATTATCTCATTAGTTCCATTGTCTGTCTGTGTGCACATTCATTGCATCCAAAGTCTGCTACAGACTGGTATGCGAGCGTTGTTTTCCCTCAGCCCCTCCCTCCTCTCTGTTTGGACTTATTGTGTAAACAGGAAGCTGCAGGGAACAATGCTGTACGAGTGATGTGATGAAAAGCCAGAGGAAAGCTGGGAGGGTCTCCGAGTTCAGTCTTTACGGAGATTGACATGGAATGTAAATTGTTTTGTAACTGCTATTACTGCCCCCATAATTAATGGCATTTATCCTCCATGTTCTGCGCTGGGAATGATTTGGACTCGTACTCTGGTGTGACCCGGTCACATCAGTACGGCTCATTGTCCCCTCTCTCCCCCGAGAGATCTGCGAGGCTCCAGGCACTGTAGCGTCTCTGGGGGTGTGTAACGGAGGGAGAGGTCCCTGGTACTGGCTGCTGGGACAGCGGGAACACCGCTCGTAGAAAAACAACCCGACAAAGGAGTCCAGATGAACAAGACATGGGAGGGTTTAAAACTTCCAATGAAAGATCATTCTCCCGATAGGACTCGTGACATATATGAAACGATCCTCCTTAATTTCACTTCTACTACCACCACTGTTTTTACCAGCTCTCCTGTATCTGTTCTGCAGACGTACTCCGGTCTCTTCTGTGTCGTCATAAACCCCTACAAGAACCTGCCCATCTACTCAGAGGAGATCGTTGATATGTACAAGGGCAAGAAGAGGCATGAGATGCCGCCTCACATCTACGCCATCACTGACACGTCCTACAGAAGCATGATGCAGGGTGAGTCACAGTCAGCTGTAGAGACACTTAAGATCAAGCTGCATAACAACTATTCAGATCACTCAATGAGGCTGCAGAGCAGGAACTGAAGCCTCTAAAGTCTGATTTCCACCAAGTCAGCTAAGCCAAGTCTCCTACACTGTGAGTCTCGTACGGGCTGTGCTGCAGTTTCTGGGTTCTGTTGGTGTCAGAAACACATACTGTTCCTTCCTGCAGAGCTTCTGTCTCTCTCCTCGTCCTGTATCTTAGCTGATCTGTCACCACCCAAACTGATCCCCTCTGTGCTCTTCAGCAGCTTGTTCAGACCAATTTACACAACCTTATTAGCCTGTTGGTACGAAACCCAGCCTCAGCCCATTTCAGTCGCAGGAAGCCGGATGCTGACTTCCTGTCTGTGGTGGTTTGAACTTCCTCTTGTATGAATGGAGGCCCTGTGCATGGTGGTGAAAACATGCTCATTTACAATGCTGTGAACTGTGCAGGTGCTCCATGACCAACGTCTGTGCGTTTGTTTTACAGATCGTGAAGACCAGTCCATTCTTTGCACGTGAGTTTCCCTCAGACATCTCAACGCTTCCAGTGTTAAGTTCTGACAGCCGACATTGTCTGGGTGATGTGACTCGTTTAATTTTCCCTCTGTGTCTTGTACAGAGGAGAGTCTGGAGCTGGAAAGACGGAGAACACCAAGAAGGTCATCCAGTATCTGGCTCACGTTGCCTCCTCTCACAAGACCAAGAAGGATCAGGTCAGTTTGGCCTCGCACCCTCACAGCTCATCCTCTGAACCATGCTCTCACCCTCCTCACTCCGTCTCCACCTCCTTTATTTTCAAGTCTGATAAACTCGCATGTTTTTTACTTTCAGAGACATCTGCAGATTCTTTATTTTAGTTTAGATTGTGCACACGACCGTTAATGTATCATAACATTATAATCAAACACGTCGCTGCATTCAGCAGACCTGAGTCCTGCAATATCAATAAACTGTTAAATACTTGAACAACGCACCGAGTACAGCAGCTGTATCGTTTATAAAACGGCATCTGCTGATTTTTCCACCTAAAGCTTCTGATGATGAAATAATGAAGCACGCACAGGTTTGACCTAGGTTGCGTTTAATGTGGCTCCAAGTTGAGGGACAGACCTCAGTGTTTGATACAGAAGCAGAAAGGGACCAGATATTGATATTGATACTCCCTCGTGTCCTCTTACTGTGATGTGTCCCTATGGATTAAAAAAGGAAGGTCAGGAAGTAGGTCCTGCGTTGTGGATGAAACACAACAGATGAGAGAAAATATGATTATATCCAATTTAACGTCAATACAGCTGTGCGTTTATGCCACATTATTTTGGTTGAACACGTTTGATTACTGAACAGTCTAGTGATACTGACTCTGGGTCGTGTTGTATGCTGCTGTAGCCGTTTTTTCTGTGATGCAGCACCATCAGAGGAAACAAAGCAGCGTTGAGATAACAGCACTGCAGGGAGACAGTGGAGATCAGAACTAAAGCCTGCTGCTGTTATCTGGGCTGCCGCCTCCTGGTGGGGTTTCAGTATAAACCACATCCATCGTCCCTTTTTTTTGAGCTTGTTGTATTTTTCTCTTCCCATCAACAGAACAGCTCGGTCCTGTCACATGTGAGTTAACTCTCCTCCTCCCCACCTGCTTCTGTCATCACCTTCCTCTTTCCTCTTGCTGGAGCTCACTGTTGGGGGCAGTCACTTTGTGTTCAGGCCGGAGGGTCACGTGTCTTTGCAGCCAATAGGAAGTGGGGGGGGGGGGGGGGGGTTGTTTGCAGATCAGTGGCAACTGTTTGTGTTCCTGTGAAAGATTCAGCCAGACAATGATCGGATGAAGGGGGAGGAGGTTCATGTTCTGGTAGATGCATTTCTACATTTGTCTGGTTGAATTTTTCATTGTGTGTCTCTGTGTGTGCAAGTTCAAAATTAACAGTGCTTTTTGTTTTTGCATAAGATTTGCTTGAGCTGTGTGTGTTCGTGCACTTTGTTAAATACACCGACTGCGTTATTTAGCGAGAAGCTCCGTGACGGTGCTATACTTTAATCACCATGTGTGTTAGTCATTTGTCCTCATGGAGCGTGAATCACAGCAGAGGCAGGTTTGAATTTCAACACTGTTATTCAATGTTATTGTGTAAAGGATGTAAGTGATCATCAGACAGATGGTGGAAAACCCCTTTGTCAAATATTGTCACACATGGTGTTTACTGGATTTGTGCAGAGCTGTCACAAAGTCGGCTCCAGGTTAAATGTTCAAACTAAAAGGTTGGTGGATCGGGGCTGGTCTGGGTGACGGGTCTCAAGGGTTTAAAGATTCGGGCTTTAACCTGATGTTGGGTGTGTGTGTGTGTGTGTGTTGCTGGTTTTTCTCTGTTTATTGGTTTTTGTTTGAAGTGATTTGTTCTTGGTGTTTTTCCTTCTGCTCAGACGTAAGTACATGACTGATTTAACACACACCACAGGAGATGAAGCAGAGTGAAGAGCTTCATATGAAGTTACACAGCAAGAAATTAAAAGCAGGTCACAATCAGATGAACCTGTGAATCATCAATTTAGGACGAAGGCTCATTTATTTATTTGTACAGCAGGCTTTTCCGGTTAAAATGAAACTACAACTAGTTAAGTTCCGAAAAATGTATGCAAAAACTACAATCCTACTGTAACAAAGATTCAAATAACTGTTATGCACTTTACTACTAGCGAGCGTAAATTCAAACAAAAGCTGAATGATCCTACATCTCTAGATAAAGAAACATAAATACATTCAATATCTGAGAATAAAGCTCACTTACATTCTTAGCAGAGTCGTGATGGTAAAGCTAGTTTAATTTGTTTTGCTTTCCGTCTGTGCTCGGATCAGGGGGAGCTGGAGAAGCAGCTGCTGCAGGCCAACCCCATCCTGGAAGCCTTCGGAAACGCCAAGACAGTCAAAAACGACAACTCGTCCAGATTTGTAAGACGCAGATTCTCTTTATATATTTTTTTCTCACTTGACTTGACTCAACTTTTATGAAATACATTTTTTTTTTTGTTCCTTTAGGGAAAATTCATCAGGATCAACTTTGATGTCAACGGTTACATCGTCGGTGCCAATATTGAAACTTGTATCCTTTAACACATTGTACATATTTAAGGAAGAATCATTTTTTTCACAGGCTGGTTTTTGTCACAGAATCAGAAACTTGTCTTTAACAGTCTAACCACCAGACCTGCTGGAGAAATCCCGAGCCATTCGCCAGGCCAAAGAAGAGAGGACCTTTCATGTCTTTTACTACCTGCTCACTGGAGCTGGAGACAAACTGCGCAGTAAGCAGCATGTTCCGCATCTGATGGAAACATCTGTGTCTTTGTTGATCTGACGCTGACTCCTGTTCTCCTTCAGATGAACTCCTCCTTGAAAACTACAACAACTATCGTTTCCTTTCCAATGGGAACGTCACAATTCCTGGACAGCAGGACAAGGATTTGTTTGTAGAGACTATGGATGCCATGAAGATCATGAGCATCCCAGAGGATGAGCAGATCGGTGAGGAACACGCATCGAACTGTTCAGCTGTTTCCTTGCTCATTGGCCATGCAACACAAAAACACCATGCTCTTGTTCGTTCCCTTGTGCAGGCATGTTAAAGGTGGTGGCTTCTGTGCTGCAGCTCGGCAACATGAGCTTCAAGAAGGAGCGCCACACAGACCAGGCCTCCATGCCTGACAACACGGGTAACGACACCGTTACCGGCGTCTTTTCTGCCAGTGCTATTTGACTGTGACTACACGGCAGCTATGATCTAAAGACGTGGCCTCTGCTCTGTTTGTCCGTGTACAGCTGCTCAGAAGGTGTGCCACCTCATGGGCATGAACGTCACGGACTTCACCAGGGCCATCCTGTCCCCCAGGATCAAAGTGGGCAGAGACTACGTGCAGAAGGCCCAGACCCAGGAGCAGGCGGAGTTTGCTGTTGAGGCCCTGGCCAAGGCCACGTACGAGAGGATGTTCCGCTGGCTCGTCATGAGGATCAACAAAGCCCTGGACAAAACCAAGAGACAGGGAGCCTCCTTCATCGGCATCCTGGACATCGCTGGCTTTGAGATCTTTGAGGTAATCTAGTGGCCCTTGGCTGGTCTGCAGGACAGTACTGAGGCGTCGCAGTGGCATTAACCTGTTGTATCCTTTCAGCTGAACTCCTTCGAGCAGATGTGCATCAACTACACCAACGAGAAGCTGCAGCAGCTCTTCAACCACACCATGTTCATCCTGGAGCAGGAGGAGTATCAGAGGGAGGGCATCGAGTGGAGCTTCATCGACTTCGGCCTCGACCTGCAGCCCTGCATCGACCTCATCGAGAAGCCCGTGAGTCACGACTGTCTCTCAGCTGCTGGTTTCTAGTTAACGCTTGAGCACCGCTGTTGTTGGCTTTACTCCGTGTCACACATGAAGTCCTCTGCTCACTCCTTGTTCCCAGGCCAGTCCCCCAGGCATTCTGGCTCTGCTGGATGAGGAGTGCTGGTTTCCCAAAGCCACAGACAAGAGCTTTGTGGAGAAAGTGTTGCAGGAGCAGGGAACGCACCCAAAGTTCTTCAAGCCCAAGAAACTGAAGGATGAAGCAGACTTCTGCATCATCCACTATGCCGGAAAGGTGAACATGCAGAGTTCTGCTCTTGGTCCTCAAACCACATTCATGCTGTATTTATTTTTTCTGATTTGCTGTTTCCATTTTGCCCTCAGGTTGACTACAAGGCCGACGAATGGCTGATGAAGAACATGGACCCCTTGAACGACAACGTGGCTTCGCTGCTCAACCAGTCCACTGACAAGTTTGTCTCTGAGCTTTGGAAAGACGGTGAGTTCACCTGGATCTTTAACCAGCAAGCGCCACCTGACGTGGGAATATTCTTCACTTCCCGTTTCTGTTTAACATTTCATAGCTGTTCTCTCTCTCTCTCTGTCTCTGTCTGGGGTACGACATTTTTCCTTTGTTTTCAAACCTTTTCCATCCATGTCTTCCACTGTTTGCTTCCCCTTTCTTTGTGTCCTCTCTTTTTTTTTCACTGGGTCTCAGAGGTGCAGAATTGTCAGAGCCTACTTTTATCAGCGTTTTCCTATTCTCCACTCAGACTCAGGTGACCAGGTTTCTCTCTAGTGTACTGTCCATGACTCCTCTGTGTTTTTGTCCGACAGTATTTGTCAGGCGTGTCTTCTGTGTCTTTAGCATCTGTGTGCAGTAATAAACCCTCCTGATGCTCTGTCATTGAACTCTCCCTCTCTCCCTCTGTGTAATAGTGTTGTATGAGGACCCCTGGTGTTGGTGCAGGGTACTGCAGCGATGGGTATATACTGCATGGGTTTGGTGTGTGTTTCTTTCACCCCCTGCAACTGTTTGTCACCTCACACGTCCCACCACACATTGTTTTCACACATGCTCTGAATATTTTCGTGGCGTGTAATGTTCCCACACTTCACACGTCGTCCCTCCACGTTCACAGTGTTTTTCTGTGTGGTGTTTCTCTGGTGCCATCTCTCCTGATGTGTTCACCAGGAGCAGGCGGACAAACATTTTCATTCTTCCTTGTGACTTGGGTTTGGTTTGAGTTTGCCTGGTTGAATATTCAGAATTGCTTTTAAAGTCTCTGTCTGTTTTAAAATGTGCATCGTCCCCCTTCTCTCTCCTGTTACTCCTTTCAGTCGATCACATCGTGGGTCTGGATAAGGTGTCTGGCATATCAGAGATGCCCGGTGCCTTTAAGACGCGTAAGGGCATGTTTCGCACAGTGGGGCAGCTGTACAAGGAGCAGCTGTCCCGGCTCATGGCCACGTTGAGGAACACCAACCCCAACTTCGTCCGCTGCATCATCCCTAACCACGAGAAAAAGGTATCGGACAAATAACAGCGTCTTGTCCTACGTGTGTGTGTTTACATAAGACGGGACAGGTCCTTCGTGTTGCTGTGTTCTGAACAGTGCATCTGTGTTGCACAATTTGCCACATTACGAGGTGAAATATGATCCCAGCTATTTTCTTCTTGTCTCAGGCAGGAAAACTGGACCCCCATCTGGTTCTGGACCAGCTGAGGTGCAATGGTGTTCTGGAGGGGATCCGTATCTGCAGACAGGGTTTCCCCAACCGCATTGTCTTCCAAGAGTTCAGACAGAGGTAGAGAACGATGCGGCTCCCATCGTGGTGGCGTTGCTGTCAGACAGGTGATTAAACGTTGTGTGTCTCTTCCAGGTATGAGATCCTCACTCCTAACGCCATCCCCAAGGGCTTCATGGATGGAAAGCAGGCCTGTCTGCTCATGGTAGGTGCTTTTAAAGAGTCCAGCTTCTTTTCACAGTAGCTCCACTCTCAGCTGTGTGATTAATCTGCTCTTTGTGTTTCCTCTCACCTCAGATCAAAAGCCTGGAGCTGGACCCCAACCTGTACCGCATGGGCCAGAGTAAAGTCTTCTTCAGAGCTGGAGTCCTCGCTCACCTGGAGGAGGAGAGAGACATGAAGATCACAGACATCATCATCAGCTTCCAAGCCTGGTGCAGAGGCTACGTAGCCCGCAAGTAAGAAGATGGAATCTCCTTTTTCAGAACCTAGTTTGAGTCTCTCATGATTTGTATTTAACTGCATAACAACAATATAACACCGTCTAATAAGAGGCTTGTGTTGTTTTGCAGGGCTTTTGCCAAGAGACAGCAGCAACTGACTGCAATGAAAGTGATCCAGAGGAACTGTGCTGCTTACCTTAAACTCAGGAACTGGCAGTGGTGGAGACTTTTTACCAAGGTGATCCTCTCCGTCAGCTGCAGCCCCACAGCCAACGATGGGGCTTCTGAGCGGTTCACAGCCTTCCTCAATTTCTAACTCAGTCTTCCCACTCCACAGGTGAAGCCTCTGCTGCAGGTCAGCAGGCAGGAGGAGGAGATGCAGGCCAAGGATGAGGAGCTGAACAAGGTGAAGGAAAAGCATCTGCAAGCTGAACAGCAGCTCCAAGAGATGGAGAACCAACATCAGCAGGTAAGGATCTAATTTACTCTCCTGTGTTTGGAGCAGTTCTTCCTGTGACCCGAACACACTGACCGTGCTGTTTTTCCTCTGTTTGCAGCTCAATGCTGAAAAGATGGCCCTGCAGGAGCAGCTCCAAGCTGAAACTGAGCTCTGCGCTGAGGCCGAGGAGATGAGAGCCCGCCTGGCTGCCAAGAAGCAGGAACTGGAGGAGATCCTCCACGACCTGGAGGCTCGGGTAGAGGAGGAGGAAGAACGTGCCTCTCAGCTGGCAACCGAGAAAAAGAAAATGCAGCAAAATATCACAGTAAGTATTTTAAGATTGTGTGGATGGGCCACAGCTGAGTGAACTGCCGCCTCAACCCTCATCGTTTATCTGTACTCAGGACCTGGAGCAGCAGCTGGACGAGGAGGAGGCAGCCAGACAGAAGCTGCAGCTGGAGAAGGTCACCATGGAGGCCAAGCTGAAGAAGATCGAAGAGGATGTGATGGTTCTCGATGACCAGAACAACAAGCTAAACAAGGTTGGGATGAAAAGATGACAACCCTGTGGTGGGTGTCGCCACTGGTTGTTTGGAGTAGGAAGTATGTACCGAGAGAGTATCGGAGTTACATGTGTTTGTGAAAACAGGAGAAGAAGCTGCTGGAAGAGAGGATCTCTGAATTCACCACCAACCTGGCTGAGGAGGAGGAGAAATCCAAGAGTCTGCAGAAACTCAAGACCAAACACGAGGCCATGATCACAGACCTGGAGGGTTGGTAGACGGCCTGAACAGAACAAGGTGTTCTCACAGTTCAGACCTTTCTCCTCTGTGTAACGTATTTGTTTTTCCCTGACAGACCGCCTGCGCAGGGAGGAGAAGCAGCGCCAGGAGCTGGAAAAGAACAGACGCAAACTCGAGGGCGACTTCACTGAGATACACGACCAGATCGCTGAGCTGCAGGCCCAGATCGCCGAGCTCCGTGCCCAGCTGGCCAAGAAGGAGGAGGAGCTCCAGGCAGCCCTGGCCCGGTATGAACAGACATGGGACAAACGCTGGCATTGCCCCCACACCTGGTTATTGTGTTGCTCCATGTACTTATTTCACTGATCTCCTGCCTTGAAGGATTGAGGAGGAGGCAGCACAGAAGAACCTGGCACAGAAAAAGATCCGCGAGTTGGAGGCTCAGCTCTCTGAACTCCAGGAGGATTTGGAGCTAGAGAAACAGGCTCGAGCCAAGGCGGAGAAACACCGCAGGGACCTGGGAGAAGAGCTGGAGGCCCTGAAGACCGAGCTGGAGGACACTCTGGACTCCACAGCCGCTCAGCAAGAGCTCAGGTACAGATACTGGGAACCGACTGACCCTGTCATGTTTGTGTGTTTTACATGTTTTTGCCAGATCAACATCTACTTTGCTTCGTCAGGACAAAGCGCGAGACTGAAGTGGCCCAGCTAAAGAAGACACTGGACGAAGAGGCCAAAACCCACGAACACCAGTTGGCCGAGATGAGACAGAAACACAGCCAGGCCTTCGACGAGCTCAACGAGCAGCTGGAGCAGGCCAAGAGGGTAGGTCACGTCTGTCACAGCCTCGAACAGCTGCTCGGTTCCATTAATGCACCTTTGCGATCGACCGTTTGTGGTTTTTGCTGCAGAACAAAGTGTCGATGGAGAAGGCCAAGCAGGCTCTGGAGTCAGAGAGGAACGAGCTGGCCATCGAGTTGCAGACGTTGATGCAGGGTAAAGGGGAATCAGAGCATCGCAGGAAAAAGGCTGAAGTTCAGGTCCAGGAGCTGCAGCTCAAACATTCAGAGAGTGAACGCCAGAGGCTGGAGCTGGCTGAGAAACTGGCCAAAGTGCAGGTAAACCACCTGTCGTTTTACATCTAAATGATTTTCGCTGGCAGAACGTGAACACACCGACATTAATACAGACTGAACAGCGGGTGATGTGTTCTCTCCTCACAGGCTGAGCTGGATAACGTCAGCAGCGTCCTGAGCGAGGTGGAGGGAAAGTCCATCAAGGCAGCCAAAGACTGCTCTGCTGTGGAGTCCCAGCTGCAGGACGTTCAGGTACAGACGCACTGCTGCCAGTAATCACTTGATTTACTGCTTGAAACCAGTTAAGTTGATGTTGACATGTCTTTAAAACAAAATGGCTGTGTACATTTAAACTAGTTTAGCCAGTCAAGCCTTCAGTGTTGTCCTTGGTTCATCCAGTTAGTTCATTTTTGTGTAACTCAGCTTTGCTTTCTTTTCCACAGGAACTGCTCCAAGAGGAGACGAGACAGAAGCTGGCGCTGAACACACGTCTGCGGCAGCTGGAGGACGACCAGAACAACCTGAAGGAACAGCTGGAGGAGGAAGAAGAAGCCAAGAGGAACGTGGAGAAGCAGCTTCAGCTCGCTCAGGCTCAGGTAGGGGATCGGTCGCCCACTGTCTGAAGAATCTTTCAGTTTAGCGTAGAACGTTTGAGTGAGACCACCTGTTGTCATACAGCTCGCTGAACTGAAGAAGAAGGTGGAGCAGGACTGTGGCTGCCTGGACTCTGCTGAAGAGGCAAAGAAGAAGCTCCAGAGAGACCTAGAGGGGGTGAACCAGCGCCTGGAGGAGAAATGTGCAGCCTACGAGAAGATGGACAAAACCAAGACGCGTCTCCAACAAGAGCTGGACGACCTGCTGGTGGACCAGGACCACCTCCGCCAGATTGTCTCCAACCTGGAGAAGAAGCAGAAGAAGTTTGACCAGGTGAGATGATGTGAAAGGGCCTGACAGAAATGCTTGGGTGATTTAACGGCTGCTCGTCACACGTGAGGTTTCACGGTCTTGGTTTTTGCCTAGATGCTGGCTGAGGAGAAGAACATCTCCGCCCGCTACGCAGAAGAGCGTGACCGTGCTGAAGCTGAGGCTCGTGAGAAGGAGACCCGCGCTCTGGCTCTGACCCGTGAGCTGGAGTCTCTGATGGAGGTCAAAGATGAAATGGACCGCAACAGCAAGCTGCTGCGGGCTGAAATGGAAGACCTGGTGTCCTCAAAGGACGATGTGGGCAAAAATGTAAGTCTGGAAAGAAAGAGTTTCTGCAGCGTCACGCGCTCGAACTGTTGTGTTCACCACAAATCGTCCCGCAGGTCCATGAGCTGGAGAAGGCCAAACGTGCGATGGAGCAGCAGTTGGAGGAGATGAAGACGCAGCTGGAGGAGCTGGAGGATGAGCTGCAGGCCACAGAGGACGCCAAGCTGCGCCTGGAGGTCAACATGCAGGCCATGAAGGCCCAGTATGAGAGGGACCTGGCAGGACGGGACGAGATGGGCGAGGAGAAGAAGAGAGCGCTGATCAAACAGGTACACAGGGGACATTTGGTCCATAGCTGTTAGAAAGTGGAACAAGTGCAGTTTCTGGTTCAGCATAAGACTAAAAATATCCCTCTTTCAGGTGCGGGAGATGGAGATGGAGCTGGAGGATGAGAGGAAGCAGCGTTCTGCATCTGTGGCTGCTCGCAAGAAGCTGGAGCTGGACCTGAAGGAGCTGGAGGGAGGCATCGACTTGGCCAACAAGAACCGTGACGAGGCCCTGAAGCAACTGAAGAAACTCCAAGTGAGTCGTCTGAAAACATCTTCTATATAACACGAAGCGTTTGAACACAGCGCATGTGTTTCGGGTTTCCTCTGACTCATTCTTGTTTTTCTCAGGCTCAGATGAAGGATCTCGTTCGGGAGTTGGAGGACACTCGCATGTCCAGAGAGGAGATCCTGGCCCAGAGCAAAGAGGCTGAGAAGAAGCTGAAGACCATGGAGGCTGACATGCTCCAGATGCAGGAGGTCTGTTTTCTTTGGAGCTTTGTTTTCACTGAAAGTCGTTTCAGCAAACAACTGAATCAGACTCCTGAACTCGTTGCCGTTTCGTCCCTGTGCAGGAGGTGGCAGCTGCAGAGCGAGTGAAGAGACAGGCCCAGCAGGAGAGAGATGAACTACAGGATGAGATCAACAACCAGGCCAGCAAGAAGTGAGTCGCTTGCCGGAAAGACCCGGCCCTGTCGGTGCATCAGCGTTTATTCACTATCTGCTTCAATCTGTGTCCAGTGCTCAGGCTGCAGAGGAGAGGAGACGGCTGGAGGCTCGTATCGCTCAGCTGGAGGAGGAGCTGGAGGAGGAGCAGTGCAACACGGAGCTGACGAACGATAGGCTGAAGAAGGCCATGCTGCAGGTCAGTCGGTCGTTCTGATGCGTTGATCCACAAGCAGCCGTCGGTATGTGCCGAGGTTTGAGAACGGTTGAGGTGAAATGTTGGTCCCTGTTCTCCTCACGCAGACGGATCAGATGAACGTGGAGCTGGCGGCGGAGCGCAGCACCTGCCAGCGCGTGGAGGGCGCCCGTGGTCAGCTGGAGCGTCAGAACAAGGAGCTGAAGCTGAAGC
This sequence comes from Macropodus opercularis, assembly GCA_030770545.1. Taxonomy (NCBI): domain Eukaryota; kingdom Metazoa; phylum Chordata; class Actinopteri; order Anabantiformes; family Osphronemidae; genus Macropodus; species Macropodus opercularis. The sequence goes on along the minus strand of CM061096.1, from coordinate 16,854,829 downwards.
TGCAGGAGCTGGAGGGAACAGTCAAGTCCAAGTACAAGGCCAACATGGCCGCCCTGGAGGCCAAGATCGCTCAGCTGGAGGAGCAGCTGGACCTGGAGACCAGGTAGAAGCAGGGCTTCAGTAATACGAGACGAGGGCATTTTACTTCATCTGTGCAGTGTGCGATAGTAGCTGCTTCAGTCTGATCAGCGTTGCCGTCTTCCCGCAGGGAGCGGCAGACAGCCACCAAACTGGTGAGACGCACAGAGAAGAAGCTGAAGGAGGTGATCCTGCAGGTGGACGACGAGAGACGCAACACAGAGCAGTACAAGGACCAGGTCAGAGGTTTCACTGTCCAGCGAACAGCCGAGCTTCACTTTTTACCAGAAGATGGTTCCTTCTCAGACTTGACAACTATTATGTGTCTAAATGCCTTTTTATTTCACCTTGGTTTAGGTTCATTGTTGACTTATTAGAAGTTGATGTGGGTCAGTCACAGAGCAGTTACAGCGTGTGGAAGTAGTGTTGAGAGAGCGAGAGGTTGGAAAGAGAAACGGGAAACGCACTGAGGCGTTTCTCAGCATCGTCCTGTAGATCCTAAGACTTGATCCAATCTTCTATGTTCTTAGGCCGACAAGTTGAACTCTCGCATGAAGCAGCTCAAGCGTCAGCTGGAGGAGGCTGAGGAGGAGGCTCAGAGAGCCAACGCAAACCGCAGGAAGCTGCAGAGGGAGCTGGAGGACGCCACCGAGTCGGCCGACGCCATGAACCGCGAAGTCGCCAGCCTCAAGAGCAAGCTCAGGTGCGTTCAGAGACGACGTGGCTTCGCTTTGTCTGTGCACAGCTGCTAGTCTCTTAGCTCCAACCAGGACGAACCAGGCGTCCGTTCGTTCCTCACTGAGTTTTCTGTTTCAGGCGCGGTGACCTGCCCTTCAACGTGCGCCGCGCCATTCCCCGTGGCGGCATCGAGAGCGACGAGGAGAGCGAGCCCAAGACAGAGACCCCCGAACCCAAACCCGAATAAAGAGCCAGAGTGCTACACACCTTAGAACTCCATCACAAACACACAGACACACGACACTGCACATGCTGAACCGAATGACAAAATGAAGATGGGCCTTTTCCTCCCAGTTTATCGCTGGGACACTTTGATTTTGACAATCTATGCATTTACAAACCCTCACACACAGAAGCCAGTAAACAGACAATCACATGCTGACAAATACTTGCGTTTTTTGGGGCCAAATCTTTCCTTAGCTTCGTGTTTCATTCTCTGGGAAAAATGAAGAACATATTTTTATAAGGAAACGTTCCAGTTCTGTAAGTCCTGCTTTAGCATCTATTTTTCTAATTGAAGAGAGAGAAAACCAAGATGAATAAAACCTGAACTATTACTGGAGGGACCAAAGTCACATCTCCATCCATAGATTTGTATTTTATGCACAACTTTTTATAACGGTTAAGAAAGAAGCTTGGTGTCTATTATCTCGCTGTTGCCTCGCTTATAATGAAGGTTTCTGTGCTGAAATGTATCCTATCAGTTTAGCAGCAGCTGGCGCTAGTGATTTAACGACAAATTGAAGCTTATTTCTAATTGGACTTTTCGCTTTGCACCAGACATAAACCACAGCTGTGACGCTTGGACACAGCTTCATTATACCGTTGGCTTTGGCTTCTGACTGCTCTCCTACTCATGGGACACACCGTATTGTCGCGGCACAGCTCGCTCTCAGCGTCGACCCTCTGCGTTCTTAAGGCTCACACTGCTGGGAAGTGAGAGGAATGTGTTGAAGAGAACGACTCGGCGAACCTGCCAACTAAATCAGCCTGAAATTAAAAAACAGCATCTCATCTGTTCTTGTGTAATGTTTCTGTCTGCACCTCTGGAATCATGTTGTGAAATGTTGGTATTATTACAATTAAAGAGGCTTTTTAAACTGCTACAGCTGTGTGTTATTTCAGAAGGGAACTGGTCACGTTTCTAATGAGCGTTTCCCCAGGACTGGGTTTTCAAAGACCAGTAGTTCAAGCTGCCTCCCAGTGAGCCCAACACCAGACCGACCAGTGGACGGAGCATCCTCTCCCTCCGGAGGCCTGTTCTGCTGGGAAGCGGAACCAGCACCTGACTCGATGTTCAGTCGTTTTTGTGAAACTAAAATCGTTTAGGCTGTTATTTCGATAGGGGCTGAATAGTGAGGCTTTTATTATGAAAGCGTGTGAAGTGAGACGGAACACGGACGTTTGACGTTTGTGTGAACGTGAGTGAACACTGGTCCACAGGTGGCGCCAGAGAGCCGCCGCTGGGCTTCTTCCGGGTGTCAGGCGGGGTCGAGCTGATTACGTCACGCTCTGTAACCCCGCCCTCAGCTGCAAAGATCACAGGTCCTGTAAACGTTTCGTTATGAAGACTTTACACGTCCAGGTCTCGTTGGTGAACTGAAGCTGCTGCAATTCTGACCTTCAGCCCGTCGCTGTGACGTCACTGCTCTGTGGCCAGTTAATGAGTAGCTGTGCTGCCGTATTTAGGGCTGGAGGGTCCGGCCTGGTCCAGACCCGAGGACCGAGCCCCGAGGAGCCATGGAGCTGTCACTGGTCAGTTCAGGACCCTTGGCTTTTGCTGTATCGAGCTTCTAGAAACCTGCCGCCCTGGCTTCAGAGCTGATGGCCCGGTTCTGCTAACTGTGGCTGATTATACTTCACCACTGGTACTTGCTAGAGTTCTGCATGTTCTGCTCTGTGTGACGTCGTCTCTCGTCTCACCCAGGCTCACCCGGCGGTCAAAGCCTTCGTGTGCGGCTCCCTCAGCGGGACCTGCTCCACGCTGCTCTTCCAGCCTCTGGACCTGGTGAAGACGCGTCTGCAGACGCTGCCTGGGTGAGTCTCATGTCTCGCCGTCGCCCTGCGGCTGCTACACGCTCGTGACCTCTGACCTCGATCTCGTCAGGTCCGGCCGGGTGGGGATGGTGACGGTGCTGCAGAGCGTGGTGAGAACAGAGCGGCTGCTGGGACTGTGGAGGGGAGTTTCACCGGTGAGGGCTTCCGCTCGTTGAACCCTGTGTCTGACTGTTGTCGTCCTCCTCTGACTCGGCTCCGTCCTCCGCCTCTAGTCCTTCGTTCGCACCATCCCTGGCGTGGGCATCTACTTCAGCACCTTCTACTCCCTCAAGCAGCACGGCCTCCAGGACCGAGGCCCGGGGGCCCTGGAGGCCGTGCTGCTGGGAGCTGGGGCCCGGGCGGTGGCGGGGGTCGTCATGCTGCCGGCGACCGTCATCAAGTCTCGGTTTGAAGTAAGTACAGTGTGGGTGAGGAGCCCGGACCTTTCTGGTTCTGGTTGTGTTCTGAGGTGTGTGCTCCAGTGTGGCAGGTACAGCTACGGCAGCGTGCTCGGGGCCCTGCGCTCCGTGTGCCACACTGAAGGTCCTGGCGCTCTGTTCTCCGGCCTCGTGGCCACGCTGCTCAGAGACGTCCCCTTCTCTGGGATCTACGTCATGTTCTACAGCCAGAGCAAGGCCTCGCTGCCCAAAGGTTGGTGACGACCCACAGCCGATCCACGTAAAGCTGCGCTGAGTTAAACCCGCGTCTGCGTCTCGTCCCGCTTTAAGAACTCGGCGCGTCTGCGTCCGCCCCCCTGGCCAACTTCTGCTGTGGAGTCGTGGCTGGCGTTCTGGCGTCTCTGGTCACTCAGCCCGCAGACGTGGTGAAGACGCACGTCCAAGTCAGTCGTCAGCTCAGGACGCCAGCGGCCGTCAGACGCATCCTCAAGGTGAGTTTCATTCTAAACCTAAGAACCGGACCAAACAGCCCTGACGTCGTCCTCACTCGTCTCTCTCTGCTTAAGGAGCACGGCCTCCAGGGCTTCTTCAGAGGAGCCCTCCCTCGGGCCCTGAGGAGGACCATGATGGCCGCCATGGCGTGGACCGTGTACGAGCAGCTGATGGCTCACTTTGGACTCAAGGTCTGAAGGGGAACGTCGATGAGAAGCCTAATGAAGAGAGAAGACAGGGTCCAGAACCGGCACCGAGTGGGAAAAGCCTGGACGAATCTCACTGGGTCCAGAGTGAGATGAGTGTTTGGACTCCAGGTTTTCCAGGTTTTAGAGAAGCTTCAGGGAAGATTCCGGAGTCACGGTGATGAAACACGTCCCTGAGTTTTACTACGCTTCAGTCTTGATGGAGCTCAGGCTGCTGAAGTCCGTTGTTCCATGTTTTTACTCCTCGTCATCTGTGTGGACTCGTTTCCGTTGTGACGACATGTGATGACATCGCGACACAGCGAGCTCCTTAGTTTAGACTGAACGTTTTCTGTTCCTGCTTAAAAATGAGCTGAAGCTGAAGAACAAGCAAGACCAAAGAATTTAACAGACTGGAGTGTGAATAAAAGTAGATTTTAGTGATTTAATGTGAAATAAATATGGAAAGAATCTAAACAAGACACACGAGCAAAAGCTTGAATGTTGTTGCATCTATATTTAATAAAGTTTGCATCACAGTACATCCAGGGCTGCAGAACCAGGACTGTTACCTGTGAGTTTTTTTATTGTCTGACTTGAATGAAACATTATAGAACATGTGGTTCTATAAATATATATTCCACGTCATCTGAAGGTTCACCCCGGACCCCCTGTTATGGAATTTATATTATTTACTTCTACCATGTGTGTATTTTCCCTTGTGACAGAACTGTGAATCATTTTACTTGATATATCCTCATATGTATTTGCTTTTATTTGTACTAAGCAAAGTAATCATAGAATGAGTTATATACCTGCTTACAGAAACATTTTAGAATAGTGAGCCTTTTCTTTCTCATGACAAAGGGAGGCAGGGAGACACTGTTTAGTTAAAATTGTTTTGAGAGCATGGCAGCAGAACGTTGATTTGTTTCTGTTACATTTTTCTCCTGGTGCAAGACAGTGACTGAGCCTGAGACTGAGCTAATGAGAAGACACGTCTTTACTCCCCAGCAACGGAGGAGGTATTTATGTAGGCGCAGGCTAGATGACTTCAGATCTACACTCAGCCAGGACAGTGTTGCACTGACTCTGTGTATTTCTAAAATAAAAGACAACAGAAAGACGACTTTGATCGACTTGATTCATTCATCAGGTTCCTAACAGGTTTTTGCCTCTACACCCCCGAGTCCACGGTGTGTGCTAAGAACCCAGACCGACTGAGGGGGGAGAAAGTCCAGACAGTTTGCTGTTTTCACTGGTCTTTATAAGTCCTGACTCAGATTGGTATTGTTTGATTTGTGCTCTGGTTTAAAGTGACTCGTTGAGTGATGGCTTCTCGCCGTCGTCTCTCCAGGTCCCTCAGCAGCAGCAGACGACACAGAGAGAGGTTTGGTGGTGGGAGGTGGTGGCCTGCCATCAAATAGGACGAGGGGCGGCTGCACAGAAGCAGAGTAAACGGATGAAGTCTGAAAAGACCTGGAGAGTAAACACCTGCCACTGATGGCGTTTAGAGACGTTAGCAAATAAACCAGGATGAAGCCTCGGGTGTTTTACCTCCAGAACACGCTTCCTCCTGTAAACGTCGCCTCCCTGCGTCTTTCTAGCTTTATTTGTAGGACCCGTCGTCTACAACGTCCTTGACTTTTGAATCAACACATCATCACCAGTTAACCTACTTATCTGTGTGCCGGGGTCCAGTCTCCAGCGTCAGTCGGGTCGGTTCTGTTTACAGTGATGAAACAGCTGCGGTAACGTCACTGTGTGTTGTCATATGGTTGAAGGGAATGAAGAGAAGTCAGGACTTTCTAGACTGATCCTGAATCTTGTACTGAAGTAAAAACTACACAAACATGGTTTCAAGTCCAAGTTCTTGCTTAAAATGATCTCCACAACTAGTAAAGGCACCAGAACCAAAGAACCAAACACATGCTCGGGTTCATTGACTGAGCAGGTCACTTTTAAAGTGTTTTCTTCAGTCTATTGTGTTACTGTTCAAACAATATTTAACATGATGCTGTAAAAACACGACACATGGTCCAGATGTTCCACATGTGTCTCTGGTTCCGTGCTGATCTGACGGGTTCATGCCCTGTAGTAGCAGGATTAAAATGTTGCTGCATTCACTCCTGGAGGAATGACTGCTGCTAAACTGATAGGATACATTTGTCTCAGCTCCTGCACAGAAACGTTGAACCTACAGAATATTGGTGAACACAGAATGGCTCAACCGGAGTATTTTACAACACTAGTACTTTTTTTAGGTAAAAGTTTGGACAAATAAATATTACTGAAATAATTTACCAACTGCTTGTGTCACCGTGTACAGAACATGACCCGTGATGCCCAGAACTCTTTATCTCGAACAAACACAGTTACGACACAGCTCGGCCCTTCACCGAGGAGTCAGCGTCTCCGCATTGTCTTAATATGGTCTTTCCATCCCCATTGTCTTAATATGGGAGAGCCATCTGAGCCGGGGACCAGCCACACGGGTCTGCTGCCACCTCCCCGCAGATGGAGGCAACACACAACACCTCAACACATTACTTCAGTTTTTTCTCCTATTGTCACATTACTTGTATTAAACCGTTTATTTTACTGAGGTATATTCTCAGGTCGAAATTGAATTAAAAGATAAATGCTGATGAACTAAATGGCCAAAAGCAGCTGTCACAGTGAGTCTGCAGTGGCAAAGAGCTTTAAAATACAAAGGTCAAAACGTTTTTGGTGAATTCACATTAAGCAAACAATGTGTGTTAAACGTACTGTTGTGTTCTTCTTCACTGGTGTCTATTATCTATATATATATCAATTATCTGATTATTGTGCTAAACGAATCTAAACCTAAACATTTGTAGTTGGCGTGTTTTGTGTATTGAGCCCTCGGGGCCACCGTACACGTAACACATCGCAAGATACGCCAAACAGACATAAAACATCCAACCAATCACAGGCGTAGAAATGTGGTATAAATATTACGTCATTTCCTCTCGTGGCCCTCTTTTCACCGTGTGGCCAGATTTCCATACGGCGTTGTTTCGTGGTGAGTTTTATTTGCCATATTTTAGCGGATACACATAATAAATACAACAAAAGAAGACTGTGTAGCGCAAAGTCGCGCTGTAAACTCACAGTGGAGCTGCACGTTTAGCACCCAGAGCTTCTTTAGCGCGTAGAATGCTGTAGATTCCACCATGCTAACGGCGGAAGCTAACACGCTAGCGGCCCACGCGCTCGTGTCGCGACGCTGTTCTGGCGCCGGACGGACACCGGGATTGCGACGGTTCACCGTCGGTAAATACGGACCCAGGCGTCAGTCAGAGCCGCGATCCCGGCAGTAAAACGGGCTTTAGCGGCATCGTGACGCCGGGCGGTTTACGCCGCATGGGTTCAGCTGAGAAACGTGACTCGGCGAGAACTAAAAGCGGCGACAGGAAGAAAACTTGTAACAAAGTGTTGTTTTCATAATTGGTAGACATTTCTGGGCAAACGGCGCAATTAACTGGTGGCGACATAGCTTTAGAAAATTTCGGCAAAACTTGGTCTGAACTTGAAAAAATTGACGTCATCACTGCGTTTCTGTGCTGCTGCAGCTTTTTAAAGAATGTTGGACTCTTACTCTAGTGTTGCACAACCGTCTTCAGCTATAGCCGTTAATTCACCATGAACATCCTGAAAGGACTGAGTTTGAATTGAAGCGGTTTATGAATAAGTCTTATCTGCTGTGAGATTCTCACCTGTGCGTTTCCTCCTTTTCCCAGCTCTCCCATCTAACTCGTAACGCAGGGGAAGCGGTCACGATGTCCGGAGGTCTGGATGTCCTTCAAATGAAGGAGGAGGATGTGCTCAAGTTCCTGGCTGCAGGAACCCACCTGGGAGGCACCAACCTGGACTTCCAGATGGAGCAATACGTCTACAAGAGAAAAAGTGACGGTGAGTCTCTGCACTGTGGCATCTCTGGTGAAAATGTCAAGTGTTAGTCAATATTGGTTTGTTCCATCACCAGGTGTGTACATCATTAATCTGAAGAAGACCTGGGAGAAGCTGCTGCTGGCAGCCAGGGCCATTGTTGCCATCGAGAACCCAGCTGATGTGTGCGTCATCTCTTCCAGGAACACTGGACAGGTACCGTTTAATGGGTTAAGATTTGTACAGCTGAACGCGGTTCACTATCAGTGCACACTGTTAAAGCCGGGCACTGATGTCAGTGTTCTGGTGTCGGAAGTGTGCGAGATTAAAAAAGGGTCAGTTTCTCACTGCGCCATACGGACGTTTGTCCCATGATTGGGGTCTGAGTGACTGAGCCACAGTTTGTTAAATAAGACGGTCTTCCTCAATCCAGCTGGTACTGATTGTAGCTTCTCTGATTCAGAGAGCAGTGCTGAAGTTTGCTTCTGCCACCGGTTCCACAACCTTCCATGGTCGCTTCACTCCTGGTACATTCACCAATCAGATCCAGGCAGCTTTCAGGGAGCCCCGTCTCCTGATTGTGACAGACCCTCGTGCTGATCATCAGCCACTGACTGAAGCTTCCTACGTCAACATCCCCACCATCGCCCTGTGCAACACGGACTCTCCTCTGAGATACGTGGACATAGCCATCCCCTGCAACAACAAGGTGTGACTTGCTCCCATTTCACACTTTTAGGCCCCATTTGTGGCCCTGTCTGCAGTGCTCAGCGGAGAAGCTAAATGATGATGATTGGTCTTTAGTCCCTCTCTGAACCCCAGTGAATGGTGTTTGGAACACAAATACATACTGAGGACAGATATTCAGTGTCTGGCTAACGTGGAGCTGTGTTGCAGGGTCACCACTCTGTGGGTCTGATGTGGTGGATGCTGGCCAGGGAGGTCCTCAGGTTGAGGGGAACCATCTCTAGGGAGCACCCATGGGAGGTCATGCCAGATCTGTACTTCTACAGAGATCCTGAAGAGGTAAGACTCTGCGTCATCAGGCTGACTTTGCTGCTGTAATTTCAAAGGGTTTCTGTCTAATGCTCTGTTTGTGCTTCAGATTGAGAAGGAGGAGCAGGCTGCAGCTGAGAAGGCTGTTGGAAAGGAGGAGTTCCAGGGCGAATGGAGCGCTCCTGCAGCTGAGTTTACTCAGCCTGAGGTGACAGACTGGTCTGAAGGCGTTGCAGTACCGTCTGTGCCCATCCAGCAGTTCCCTGCACGTAAGAAATCTTTTCAATTGATTAGATATTCTGTCATCTTAATTGATTTTAAAAGGGCCCTTCATTACTTTGGCTTGTGTTCAACTAAACAGTGTAAAGTTGGGCTTGTGAGGGGAAATCTTAATTTGGATGCTTATCGGTAGAGGTCAGGTTAAAGTGAAGCCTGCCTCACGTTTGACACGTCACACTGGCTCCTTGGTCAGTGCTTTAATGTTGGCGCTTCCCGGATCAATCGGCAGAAATCGGTGACTTCACAGAACTCACCAATTCAATACTGTGATGTTTTGCAGCTGCTGCTCCGCTGAAGACGGGAGAAGTCTTCTCTGGTGAGTGTTACAGAATCTGAAATGATTCAAACATACAGTTTAAACTTTGTACTGAATCAGGTGTTTTTCTTGTCCTGCAGAGGACTGGAGCACTCAGCCTGCCACAGAGGACTGGTCCACTGCCCCCACTGCTCAGGCCTCTGAGTGGGGAGGTGCTGCTTCTGACTGGTCTTAAGTTGTTTTTGTTGGCAACAATAAAAGTTTTCCACACTTGGACTTTGGAATTTGTCTCATTGTATCTTAAAGGTGATACTATTAAGTCTGTATATAAAATATATACTGTGTATAGAGATACACATACATACACACATTGAGGAGGATGATGAGCTTCACCAGATGCTGGATAACATCCAGACCAAGAGGCGCTTCCAGTACTAGACCAGGACTGTCTACCTGCAGTTATGTGCTGGATGGTCTCAGAGGCCTCTTTGCACAGCCTGGTATGTCTGGCCTCTATTGCTCTGGTGCTCAAGGCCCATTCCTGTGCAGCCATGATTAGTGCCTCTGTGCTGTCTTTCAGTCCAGCCCTTTCTAGCCATTGGTAGGATTTCTTGATATCAGCCACTTCAGTTATCTGGCGGTGGTACATCCATGTAGGGGCCTGTCCTCCCATGATGGCACCTCTGCCTCCCCTTTTTGCTGCCTGAGACACTCACTGAGCACTTTATCCATTGGAGCCATCCTCCGAATTTATTCTTGGATCTTGGAGGTTTCGTCCTGTATTGTGCTTTGGACACTTACTAGTCCTCTGCCTCCTTCATGGTCAGCTTATTATTCCTATATATATATATATATATATATATATATATATATATATATATAAAAAAACCAAAGGAAATGAATATTGGTAACGTTACATCTTAGATCTCATCAGAAGCATGTGAAGTGGTAGGTTATAAATGAGCCACAGCCTCCAGTTCAAGCTGCTGATTCTGGAACACGTTGAGTTTTTTTTTTTCGTAGCTTCAAGTTCACTTTTTAACAAACTTTGTTTTAGTGGTACTTTGGTCACAGGTTCAAACTAACAGGTTACTGATTTGTCTGGGTGCATTTAAGTGGAAATGATTAAGCTCCGTATTGAAGTTTGGTCCACAGATGCCTGAATTCAAGGACTGGTGCGAGTACAAGCACGAAGAACTATGAAAACGCAGAACCAAGGATTTAAAATGTTCTGTGAAACATCCACGACTGATGCGCGATGACCAGAGTGACGTAAAGCACAAACTGGACAAACGTCACGTGGTGGGGGTCCGTGGAAGCCGCCGGTCGCAGCGGTCAGTGGAGTCAACTTCGCGCTCGCCCGTCAGCTGCGCGAGACTCTGCTCCGCCATTGGCTCAGTTTCCTCTCCGGCTTCCGCTTTCTGTTCACGCGCACGCCCCGCCGCCGAATAATGATAATAATGATCAAGATGGCTACTACGGAATCCTCCAGGCGGTAGCTGAGCACCACTTCCATGGAACGGGTCAAACTGCCTTTTCGGTCAGTTTAGGCCGCTCGGAGCGGAGCGGAGCGGTGCCGGGGACCGTACTTTATGGACTGAACCGGGCCGAGAGGAGGTAAAAGTGACGCTGTTGGTCGCAGCACTCATTCGGAGGAGCTAGCTAGCTAGCTGGATACGAGCTAGCTCTACTAGTCGACCGTCTCTAGGCTTCGCTCTTCAGCCAACGGCTCAGGAGCCTGGCGCTCCCTCAACTCGGAGCCCGCTCGTCGGACAGGCACAGCGACAAATGGCGGAGCCCAGGAAGGTGCCGTTCATCACCATTTCATCCTTCAGCACCGCCTCGCCACCAACCCCCCCGGAGTCCAGCAAGAAGCGCCGACGCGAAGATGAGGCCGTTGACATCACTTTTGGCAAAGATGGAGGCGGCGGTGCCGCCGGGTTGGGGTCAGGAGGTGGCGGGGGTCTGTTCGGTGGCAACGCGAAGGGAGGCGACGCAGACAGCGCGGAGGCGAAACCGACCGTCCGCCTGGATCTGCCGCTGGCCGAGCCCAACGAGCGAGGGTCCTCCGAATTCAACTACGGGGACCTGGTGCAGTCAACTCAGGTGAGGACGGGTCAACGGTGCCGCCTGCCAGGGCTCAGAACACCTGTACCACGGTTCTAGTACAGGCTCTGAAAAGAAGCCGAGCATTTCCAGTCCTGACTAGCAACAGCGTTCATCCCATAATTATCCCTGCATAGGTCTGTAAACCAAAGTAATGGCTTCTCTTCTTGGCCTTGATTAGAGTTAAACTACTACAATACTTACCTCTGACTATCAAAGGTGTCTACATCGTAGTAACTTGACCTGAGTGAAGTATTCAGCATTTAAATTAACTATTCATTTATTTTTTACAGTTATTCTGGTGATCAGTGGTAAATGTGAACAGTTGCAAGTTAAAGAGGTCTAGAAATCAGTTTGTACAGTTTCACAGAAAGTCATCAGTTAATCACAGATAATATCGGTTACTAGCAGGGAGGTAAAGATAACAAAGCTCACAGGCACTCAGATCCTACTGTCCTTGTTTTCCTCAGGTAAAGTGTCCACGTTCAGCAGTTCCTAAAGGTCTCGCTCCTGCACTGGACCCCAGCGACCCCTTCGCTGACGATGAGAGGGAGAGACAGGAGGTGGAAGAGCTGGCCAAGAAATTAGAGAGCAAATATGTAGGTGTTTTCAGTCAGAGCAAATATGAATAGAAGCTTGTGCTCTGGATGCTGGATGTTGTTAAAGGGTTTTCTGTGTCTGGCTGCAGGGAGGGAGCTCCAAGAAGAAGAAGAAGGACAGGATGCAGGACCTCATTGACATCGGCTACGGCTATGATGAGACTGACCCCTTCATAGACAACTCGGAGGCTGTAAGTTCCCTTACTACACAGCCAAACACTCAGAATTTACTAGTATTTAAAAAATATTTAACACCCGAGATGTTACAGTCACAACAGAACAGTTAACACAGTCAGTCCAGTTGGTTTGCGCACTTCGCTAAAGTAAAGTGAGAACTAACAATAATGGTGCCTCCTCCCTGATCTCAGTACGATGAGCTAGTTCCAGCGTCTCTCACCACAAAACACGGAGGCTTTTACATCAACACGGGAACTTTGCAGTTCAGGCCAGCTTCAGACTCAGAGGGAGAAAATGCAGGAAAAGATGATCATCACTTCAAGGTAAGAGTCCTGCTTCTCTGCACTTATATGAACATGTAACGTCCAACAGTGTAGATTAAATGGTCACATATGTTGGTGTTGTTGCTAACGAGCCTAATCTGGGCCTGTTGCAGAAGATAAAAGACGGCGAAGAGCGGGTGATAAAAAAACGTCGGAAAAAGCAGGATGGTGGTATCCTGGAGGAAAAGAAACCCAAGAAGATGAGAGTACCAAAGCTGGGGTGAGCTCTTAGTCTGTCACGTGCTGGTTAATTAACAGAGCAACTGCACAGACTAAAACACGTCCACTGTCAGACACACACCTGTGAAAGTGACTCATTGCACACAGAATTACACACATCACCCCCCAAGATGTGTAGAAACCCGGGTCACTGTGAGTCCATGGTGCTTGTCACTTAAACGTTGTTCTCTTTCTTGTTCTGGCAGAGTTACAGCTCTCAACGTTCATCGTCCAGAGAAGAAGAAGAGGAAGAAGCTGATGAAGGACACTCTCCATTTGGCCAACATGCTGCGCCGCTTCACCAAGGAGAAGGAGGAGATGCGCAAGAAGAACCTGGCTGCTGCCGGTCTGCAGCGGCCCACCGCCAAAGTGCCCAGTGCCAACAGTGCACTCCTCAACTCCCAGAACAAGGCTGCTGGCGCCAGTGACTGCAGCATAGCGGACTTGAGCGCCGACCCGGCTGTGCTGTCCCTGCTGGGCTCGGCCAATAATGACCTATTACAGGACATGATGGGTGACCTGGACTTCGGGATGTTGGACTCTCCTCAGCCCTCGAGCCCAGCGCAGGGAGAGAACGGGTCTCTTGGACAGAAAGCAGGAGCAGGCAGAGTGATGGCCCCCCCTCCTCTGCCCTGTGCCCTCCCAGGACCCCTCAGCAAGCGCATTGAAGACCTGAGAGCGGTACGAACTAGATCACATGTTTACGTCTAAGTATTTACCACAAGAGGAGCTTCTTTTATTTATTATAACATGAGAAAACGTTCCACAATGTCAGGATGAAAGATTCCAGCCACCAAAACCTTAATGAACAAGGTCACCGTTTTTCAAGTGCCACTTTGTGAATCTTTATCCACAATGATACTCCTGCAGACAGTTGAGATGAAGAGCTGCTGCTGAAAGTGCAGCTGCTTACTAATGTTTGGTAATAGCGTCAAAGTATGTTTGCTTTCAAACTGTAATGTTCAGCAGAACTTGAGCTGCTTGAGCGTCACTGTCTCTAAGGCTTGTTCCTTGCTGCAGGCGTCTCGTCTGTTTGATGAAGAGGGAAGGAAGAAGTTCTTCACGTTGGACATGAACAACATCCTGCTGGAGTGAGTGACATCCAAGTCTCAGTGCTGCTGTAAAAGTAATGTGTGTAACCTCGTGTTGTACGTTAGTATTGAGTTGCAGGTTCAGGAGCAGCCTGTGGAGGTGCGCTCAGCCGTCTACTCTCACCTCGAGGCCTTTGTGCCCTGCAATAAAGAAGCTCTGCTCAAACGCCTTAAGAAGCTCAGCCTCAACATACAGGTGTGTGCAGGTGATACAGGTGTACGTCAGATGCTGGGAAGACACAAAGCAGTGTTCTTTACGAGCTAATAGGTCAAATTCAGTTTATATGGTGCCATTTCACAGCGCCCTACGAAGCATGTTTAGGGCCTTTCAGAATAAAAACAACAACAAATTCTGCTTGAGCAGGCTTTTTGTGGCGTAGGTATTGTGTTCACTGAGCTCTGTGGTTGGAGATGGATACCGTTCCTCTTGGACCTTTAAATCACTGTCGTATGTCTTCCTCCTCAGGACGACCGCCTTCGAACGCCGCTGCTGAAGCTGAAACTGGCCGTGTGCAGCGTGATGCCGGAGCAGATCGCTCGCTACAACATGGATTGTATTGCTAAGGTGGCGAAGTAAGGAATCGTCTTTGCTTCCGCACGGTGTCATAGGTTTTTTTGGAGCTGGTTTGATAGACGACGTCTCTCTGTCTTCAGGCAGCAGCAAACTGAGGACGGAGAGAAGAACGGCTCGGACGATGAAGATGAGGAGAAACCAGGGAAGAGGGTGATGGGGCCTCGAAAGAAGTTTGTCTGGGATGACAAACTCAGGTCAGTTTGGTGGGCGGGTTGTGAGTGTTAAATAATCACGACACGCTTGGATTGTGAGGAATCATGGTGTTGATTTACTGCTGTGATCAGGGCGTTCGCTGTGTTGGGCGTCCAAGCTGAGAGAGTGGATGTACGTTATCCGGCCGCTGTGTGTTTTCCAGGTTGTTGCTGTGTAACCTGGTGCGGGTGAAGTTAGGCTGCTATGAGCTGGAGGGCAAGAACACGCTGTCTCTGGAGGACTACCTCAAAGCCTTCATGGAGACTGAGGTCAAACCTCTGTGGCCCAAAGGCTGGATGCAGTCCAGGTGTGTCCCACAGCGGCCAATTGGTTTCTCTCCGTCTCTCCGGTGGTTCCCACTGTGCTGATATTTGTGTCTGTGTGCAGGATGCTGTTCAAGGAGAGCATCGCGGTTCACGGCCACCTCACAGGCTACACGTGAGTCATGTGACTTCTTAGTAACTGATTTTTTTTTTAACTGATGTTTTGCTTCATCTAACTTGTGTGTTTTTGCCACTTCAGAGCAAAGAAGAAGATGGTTCCTACTCCCAAGACCAAACCAAAGGTTTCACTTTTAATTCATTTTAGTTTCTTTTTCTGGCTGTAATGTCTTTTCTCGTTTAACTGAGAGGATTCAGTCTAACTGATCTTTGTTCTTCTAGGAGGCCATGTGGGTCCAGCGGGCTACACCTACAGCTGGAGCCACTCCCTCACCTGCCGCCCAGGTTGCCAAGCGACCGCCTCAGTCGCCCTCTCAGCCCATATGTCTGGATTCCCTGGACGAGGATCTGACAGCTCCCTCTCTGGACATCTCCCAGGCTCTCGCCATCCTTGGCAACGCAGCCAAGGGCCTGGCCCAGGGGGACAGCCCCCCGTCCCCAGATGGACCCAAGGCAACCACCAACCCCTCTTCCCTCCATGCCTCGCCACTCATGCAGCAGCAGAAGAAGACCTCTGTCAGCACTCCCAGCGCCGGTGCACCTCACTACATCTCTACCTCTTCGTCTTCCTCCGCCTCTCTGTCTCGGACCCCCTCCATCGTGGCCTCGCCTCTGCCCTCAGTGAGGGTGGATGGGATGGGGGCCGCCAAGGGCACGCCGCAGGCACACAGACACTCAGTGATGAACACTCAGAGACCTTTGGGTGTGGCTAAAGCCAACTTGCCCGCCTCAGCATCGCCACCTAAACCACGGCCACCTCCCACTGCATCTCCACTGGTGGCCCCAGGATCCAAAACAGGGGTCTCCACCCCCCCGTCTGGCCTCCTCAAGGGCAGCAATAATACTAAAGCCAGTGGTGGCGACACTCTCATCATCACATCCCCTCAGCAACACGCGCTCTCATCATCATCGCTCATGAGCAAAACCTTCCAGCCTCCTCGTCTGCCTCAGATCCCACAGAGTAAACCCTCTCCCACCCCCTCCCTCGCTCAGTCCCAGCCTCAGTCCAACTTCATCACCCCTATGCACGCTACACTCACTAAGTCCACACACAGCAGCATCCCACCCATCATCAAACTCACTCCCCGCACCCCCAACCCCACCGCCACCACCTCAGCCTCACCCTCCATCTCTCAAAGCCCCAGGTCTCAGGCAACACCCACCCTTCACCAGTACTCTCCTAAAAGCCCAGCAGGGTTCCGCCCGCCGTTCTCAGGTGCCCAAGGAGGAGCCGTCAAGCCAGGGCAGAGCATTTACACTCCGCCCAGCAGCCAGAAGCCCCCCGCCAACACCAGCCTTATTAACACCTCATCCATAAGCAAGCATTCAGGATCCAGTGCCTCCCCCACCGTGGCCTCTGCAAACCCAGGGCAGCGCCAGAGGCCTGTGGGCGGAACACCCCAGGGGGCCAAGCCGGTCGCGTCGGGGTCATCGTCGTCCTCTAAGTTACCACAGGTTTGTCCTGAGCGTTCACCATCAGCCTGTGGTTTCTCATCCGCTTGCTTTAAATCAAGTGTCTCACTTGTGTTTCGTGTGCCAGGTGTCCTCGGCAGGTAGCGGCGGTCTGCTCGGCTCGGCCTCGTCCCTTCCCCTGGGCTTTGGGATGTTAGGGGGCCTGGTGCCCGTCTCCCTGCCCTTCCAGTTCCCCTCGCTGCTAAACCTGCCCCCGCTGGGCTCAGCAGGCTCCAGCGCGGCAGCCAGCGGCTCCACGGCCAGTAGCAACGCCCAGTTCTCCACACTGACCCAGAGTGAGTGAAGTTCAGTTACACCTGCTGTCAGTGACAAGGTAGTGGAAATTCACAGGGATTTCATAGTACGTGCAGTAAGCATCTAATACGTGTAATTACATGTAGTGTCGCTAGGATATTTACTATGTCTTATTAATTACATGAACTTATACAGGAAGACACAAAAATAATATGCAGTAAAAAATAGGTTTTTAAACATACAATGATTCAATGGCACTAAACTCCAAGGAACCAAAGTTTTTTAGAAAGGTTTTGTTTTGTTTTTTGAAGGCATCACATTTACAGTTTGAGGCAACTTAATAAATGTGGTGTGTGTGTGTATATATATATATATATATGACGTGAAATGGCCTGAGTGTGTGTAGCCGCTGTCTGTGTGTAGATTGTTGTGTGTTATGTGTTAGTCATGTTTTATCACCATATTGGCTCAACACTTGTGATTTTTCTCCTTGTTGACATTTTTTCCCCCCGTTTTTATTTTCATTTCCTCACATTTTCTCCGCCCTGATGCTGACTGGTCTTGTCTCCTGCCTTTCCCCCGTCCTCCACTGTTCCTCACTTCTGCACCATCTTCCCTCATTTTCTCCTCCTTCGTGTTTTGTCCTGTCTCCTCAGATCTGTATAAGAGTCTCCAGTCAGGGTCTCAGGTTGCTCTGCCTCCTCACTTGCAGCTCGCTTTCTCAGGTAAAGGCTGACCCTCCCTCCCTGTGCCTCCACCCTCTGAGCTTGCTCCATTTAACTTCCTGTACGAGCGTCTGGTGTTCCGTTGTTCCCTTTGTCTGGTTCTGTTCTCTCCTCGTCTCGGTGGCAGCATGCTTGGTTCTGTAGTCATTTTTGTTCTTCAGTTTACTGAATCTGTGGCTAGTTTTTGCTGATGTGAGAACTGTTTGTGTCCAGATGTCGGTCAGAATCAGGCAGGAGACACCAAGAGGAAGACTCTATGATACAGGACGCCGCTGATGACAGGTCTGAAGAACAGACTGTTTCAACTACGACAATTTGACTTGAATTTCCGTTCAAGTTTTCATGAACACAGTTAAAGCTACGCTTTTTAAAAACTTTTCTTCCTAGATTTAAGGCAGTTGTCAATGTTTACAGAGTCGACCTATATCACTGTGGCCTGGGAGCGTCTGACTGGGGTTTTTACGAGTGCGTGTTTGTGTGACTGTGCCTTTTTGTAGGTCTCCCTCTCTGATGCATGGTCAGTGTCTATTTGGTGCTGTTTTTATCATCATGTAATTATCACTGAGACTTGTAAGAAATGTAAACGGCAAATTGTTGAATTTGAGCTTTTTCCTCTCAGTGACAGTTGTAAACTTTTTGCATCGATTAATGAATTTCTCTGTACAGAACCCAAACCTGATTTTAATTAAAACCTTTCCTTTCACTGTGGCTGAGTCTGTTTCAAACAGGAAGCAACAACACACGTAAACAGGCAGTGTACTTTTAATTGGAACCTCAATTTGGCTGCTAACAAATTAACTTTAATGAACCCTAACATAAGATTTAAACAATCAGCGTATTCCAAGTTTCCGAAACTCCAGATGTAAGTCCAACAACAAAAGACAAAAACGATACAAAAACAGGGAAAAGTTTGTGAAACACTTGGTGTGAATTTGAACTGGCACCGTGAGAAGATCAGGATCAGCCCGTTTCCCTGACGGCGTCCTCCCACAAACTGTGGACTCAGAGCCTATTTAACCAGAGGCCTGGTTTTATCGTCGTCTCCACACTGGTGAGCTTTGTACTTTTTCACCTCAGCCATGTACTTTGCCCAGGCATCGCTCTTGCCTGGCTCCCGCTGCGGCAGAGGAGACGATGGGTTAGTAACACAATCAGCTGATCCAACACAAACACACGATTAATAACCTCACTGCTGTTTCACATACGTGGCCTCTCACTGGCCGATTTGTTAGGTACTGTCTGATTCCTGTTTGTTACAGAGCTGGAGTGGATTCTGTCAGGAGGTTCTAATACACTGGATGACCCATCTGATAAGTGAAGGGGCCCAGGCAACAGAACCACCTGACCCACCTCAGTAACATACGACGCACAAACCACCTCACTCGTTTTACCCGACTGACAGCATAGCATGGCTCTTTTGGTCGCTCGTGGTTTTCTTCTTGAAAGTGTAAACTCGCTGAGATTTGATCAACCATCAGTGAAACATAGACAGAAATTCATTCTGTTGTCTACTACACTGGATCTTTGTAACAGTATCTGGTCATGACTCATGACTAAAAACTGGTTTTAGACTACAATGAAGACTCGTTTACTGACGTTTCTACTGCGGTGCTGCTAGGACCCTTACCTCCGAGTCCTGTTTCTGCTTCTTGGCAACCACGCCGGTCTTTAGGAACACGCCGCCTCTGCGCTTCCCCACCTGGGTTGAGGGATAGAAGACTGACAGCGTTACAGGAGCCCTGCAGACGGAGCAATGAAGGAGACTAGAGCCGCCCCAACCAGCGGCAGCATCATCATCAGTGAGGAGCATCCCTGCACTGAACTGAGCCATGTTACAAACTGCCACAACGTAACAAGCATGAGTGAAAACAGTGAACATGCCAGAGCCTGGCGTGAACTACATCTAACTCATCTTACAAAGCTCGTCACGGGAGGCGGCTTCTTGTCCACAGAGGCCTGTCCCTGCTCGGAGGCTCTGGCAGCTCCACCTGTTTGCTGCGTCTCCGTTTTCCTCCTCGCCTCCTCCTCCATCTTCTTCTTGAACATCTCCATGAAGCTGCCGTCATTGGCGAACACGTTTCCGGGCGCCGGGGCCGCGCTAGCGGCCGGAGCTGGGCTGCCGGACGGGGACCCCGGGCTGCCGCAGCTCGAGTCCCCGCTGCTGCTGCTGCTGCGAGGCTGAGCGTGTACGCGCTTAGCATCCATGTTCCCTGGGTGTTCTGCTCATACACAGTCCGACAGCGAACGTTACGAAAACGAGCGCGTCCGTTTTATCAGCGCCTTTGTTGAGAAGTTGCCCTTTAACGTAGCGCAACACGCCGCGTTGTGCCCGCGCCTACAGAAACTAGCCTCCGTCCCAGCAGATGCTCGGTCCGACCCAGAAAGACGCTGCCGTGATACATAAGTCGAACAAAAAGCGTCGGAGTCCGTACAGAACTCAGGCGGCTAACGCTCGGCTAACGCTAACGCTGCAGGCTAACGCCCGTCTTACTGGGGCCTCCGCCGACAAACTAGCTCCAGTCCGTGCGTCACACGTGGCCAAATGTAAAAACACACACGGCGCGCGAAAAAAAAGCCAAACACTCGAAGCAAACGGAAGGAATTCTGCGGGTGTTACCGAGGCTGACTTCGCTCTCTTTGCTACTCGCTCGCCGCCATTTTTAATTTCCTCTGGTGACGTCACGTCGCGTCTCTGGCGCCCCCGGCGGCCGGAAGCTGAACCCAGACAACGTGACCAAGTCCTGACGTATCATCAAGGACGAGGCCGCCGCCAGACTTAATAATAAACAAATCTGGATTCGGTTGAAATGAAGCCAGCTGTTCTGGACTAGGTTGCTTTACGAGATGGTTCTCTACATTTTACAGTACGTAGTGGTGCGGAACTAATTTAGAGCAATATTTACAGTTCGTGGAAATATTTACTCCAGTATCAATACAACACTTATAATAACCCTGATTACTATGACAATTTACACTTTACTAACACACAAAAAAGCGTTTTCAGAATTTCTTTACTTAACTTAACTAAGCAGCGACATGTTATTATAGAGGATTTATCTGGTTAATACTTCACTGCAGGTAACCGTTTGTTTTATAACAAAGGCCATTTCCAACAGTACAAGAAGGAATAAAGAATACAGAGCTGGCATTAAAGTTCTGTTGGTTCGAGTGTCGGTCAGTTACACAAAGGATGTGAGAAGTCTGACTCATCCGTTTGGCCTTTAGACAAAACAATGACAAGAACAACCAAGGTGGTAAAAAAAAAAACAAAAAGGTCAGTCATCATCGGCTCCATCTGGTTTAATCAGCTTGATCTAAACAAAGAAAACCAGCAGACAGCATCTCCTTCCATAATATCTATTTATTTGTAGTGCAAAAGTTGAACAGAGACTACAAATCTTTAGTTTGTCTTAGACTCAGTGAAGGACAGAGCTACAATCCACTAGACCCTTATATGACTCAAACCAACACAGACACTAAGGTTCACCCCATCGAGTCATGCAAACGTGCTGCAAAGACAGAAGACAACCCATAAATATCAAGTCAGAAGAACAAAACGTGCAAACAAGGGCAGGACTCAGGTCTGTGGCGAGTCCCAACAGAGTCACTACGTCTGTGAACAGGAAAAATAAGCAGCAGTCGAGTTGGTTCGTGTGCTACCGGAGGCTCGGCCACTCTGACGTCCCGTCAGCAGGAAATAAACAATCATAGCATTTCCTTCCAGTTTAGGTTAACTGGAAATGAGCAGCATTAACCAGACGGTGACAGAGTCTCTGACTGTAGTGTTTCCAGTGTTCGTCCTAAACTACATTGACCAGTTTAAAGTGTGCAGTGCAAATAAAGTCCTGCACCATGTTTCTATCTTCAGGGAAAAAACCTTTGAGTTTAAAAAATTCAAGTTCATCAGCAAATTAGCAGAATAAAAATAAGATGTATGAAAACACCGAGAGGTGAAGGACGGATACGCTTCAAGCGGCCCCAACATCCAGAGACGAGCTTTTCTGTGAGGCACTGAACAAAGTGCTTTGGTGTTTCCAGTGAAAACAAACAAACATCTATTGTGATTAAAGTTAAAGACACAATTCATCTAAAACAGAAAAAAAGCCTGTATCCCACCTGGTCTTTCAAAAGAAAAGACAAAAACATGAAGACGACGTCTGAATAGAGCCTGTCCAGTCTACAGCGTGCATAGTCTTGATCCTTCCACGTTCAAACTGTCACAGAACTACTTCACATTCTACATAAAATAGGTCCACATGACTAAAAACGTAATAAAGTCAAAATAAAGTCACCTCACAAGGTGAACTACTCCAGCCCCCCACACAGACAAACACTACCACGGGGAGCCGGCAGGGGGCAGCCGCGTGCTCCCACAGATGTGTCTATCTGGGGTGGAGGCGCATCAGGGCTCTCTTGGCGTTGGTGGACTGTCTCTGCTGGGCCAGGAAGGACATGGCCTGGTTGGAGGGAGCCAAACGCTCGCCGGACACTTTCTGCTGCAAAGCCATCCCCTGAGAGCAAGAAGGCAGAGCTCAGACCATCAACAGCGTTTGTTCACATGCAAGACGACTCTACAGACGTATGACAGCGTCTAGTTCACTGAGGTCGGACAAACACTTTGACCAGAGCGTGTGAATTGTGCTGTAACCGCTCCATTAAAGCTCAGCAGGATGTCTATAGCTGCGTCGCCTCACCATGCTGTGCCAGGCGCTGATGATCAGTTTCTCCTCTCGTTCATATCTGGCTCTGCTCTTCTCATAGTCCCGCTGTGCAGAGGAAAAGATCAAAACGTCATGAGTGACACAGAAGCTGCGTGTGAGTGTGTGTGTGTGTGTGTGTTGAAGAGTCGGACCTCCAGGTGCTGGATCCTCCTCTCTTTCTCCGTCAGCTGGTTCTTCAGAGCCTGAACGTCAGGAGTCACAGTCGCTGGCTGCAGGCTGGGGTCCAGGGTTTTGATAACCTGAACACACAAAGAGCATTTCACTGCACAACAACAACAACGACAACAACGACGACAACGGACTGCAGGGATCTGGAACGGACCGTCCTGGCCTTCTCCACGTAGCGCTTGTATCGCTCCTCCATCTGCTTCATGTCTTCGTCCTTTTTCCGCAGGATCTCTTGCAGTTCATCAATCTTCTTGGCCACTGAGAAGGAGACGTGAAGAACAGGTTTCAAAGGAAATCCGTTCTCATGTAGGTGTATGCGAAGCCCTGAGGTTCTTCAGACCGACTGGGTCCGTTTCAGAGGGACTCTTACTGTTGCTGTCCACTTTGGGCTCCAAATCATCAATGACCTCCTTCTTCTTCTGCAGATCTGAGTGGGCTTCATGGAGTTTCTCTCTGGAACGAAAACGTGTGAACTCCTTGCTGTTCTGGACTTACATGGGTAAATACTCAGATACTTACAGATGCTCCTCAAGCTTCTTCTTCAGTAAGGATGACTGTAAGAAGAGAGGAGATTACAAAAGACATTAAACTTCAGCTTTTCTAAATTGCACACACAGTAAAAGTGGTGAAAGTCAAGCAGTTAAATCAGAGGCCAGTTGGACGGAGGGTGGGCCGTACTTACGATGGCCTGATTTTGGCAGTTGATCGATGGGGCAGGCGCAGGGAGACAGACAGAGGGGCAGGCGTTAACAGTGAATCACCACAGCAAACGGGTTAAATTCCCACACACGTACGAGAAGAAGGACAAAGATGAACTCAGTGTGCAATGAAACAGCGTTCGCTTAAACTGCAGTGTCGGGTTTAGCCACTGTTCAGTGAACACAAATCTGTTTCCTTCTTCTCTTTCAGATTAAAGCTTTTCACTTCACACTGAGCATAAAGTCTCAACATAATCGTTCCACTAGGTAGGACCGGGCAGTTAATGATGAGGAGGGTCCAGCGCTCCCTGCACTCACGTCCTCAGCCTTGCTGTCCTGCTCCTGCAGAGCTCTCTGTAGTTCCTCCACCTGAGAACGCAGCTCTGAGATCTGCTGCAGGTTCAGCCTTGGAAACAGACAGAGAGAGTTGGACGCAGACAAAACCAAGATATCTAAGAAAGCAGTGGAGAGAGAGAGAGAGACCAACAAAAGGAGGCAGATGGCAGAAGACGTCAAACATGAGACACAAGGTTGATAAGTTGCTACTGTGGGTGGGAGAGTTTTGTTAAGTGTCACAGACGTGGCTCAAAGTGTCTGAATCTTTCAGCTTCAAAAACAACAAAAAAAAACTTTCTTCCTATAAGGGAGAATGAAACGTGCTGTTCTGTTTTCATGTTTGAGACTCATCAGGATCTGGATCAGGTCTCTTAAAATCCATCAGCAGCCACTTCTACATTTGTTCTTCTGGGTCGTTGATGGATTCAGGGGCTGTGCCTCAGAGCCGAGGCCCCAGAACAGAACTGAGTGATGGTGTTTTCTTCGTTTAGTCGCTGTTTTTAACTACTTCCTCTCAGAGAAACCTTGATGTTAATGTTTGAGCTCAGTTAGTGTCTGATTTGAACTTAGTTCTTTGTTCAGCCTGGGCTCAGTTTTCTACTTGTGGCCACATTCAGGGAGGTCGGATCCAGGTCTGCAGGCCCCAGGTCAGACCACGTGAGTGGAGCAGAGAAAATTCTCCTCAGTCTTGCAGCTGTTCGCCTGATCAAACCCTGGATCAGCAGAATGAAGTTGCCCTACATTTAGCCTCAGCTGCTGCCTTACAACAGTCTGGGTCGGGCTGGAGATGTTTTAGGCTCACAGGCGGTTCTGGAAGAAAAAGCAGGACACGGGACGAGGCAGGAAGACGCTCTGTGGTCCATCTAAATCCACTCACACGCTCTGGTGGTGATCACTTTCTTCTAGTCCTCCATGTTCAGCGGAGCAGACAAGAAGTGACCATCTAAAATCTTTCATCGCTGCTCTTAACGTCTGCAGGTTCCAGCTTTTAATTGGAACGTGTTCTAGCGTCTGCTGCTCGTCCATTCACTGCCCTGCTCTCCTCCTGTTGCTGAGGAGGCTTCCCACACCCTGGGCCTGGTGTTGTAATGGAGACACACACAGTCCACCCACATGTCCACATGCCCACAGGCGTGTAAACACACACACACAGTCAAGGGACAATCTGGCTTTCTGCTGTCTGTCCTCCAGCCCAGCCCACACAACTCAGCTCAGCACAGCCCAGAGGGTGAGTTGACATTTAGGCAGATATCACTCCTACTATCAGCCAAACAACCAGCGTAATGTCCAGGAACACACAATATGGTGGCCTAGAAGGGGAATGATTACTCAACACAGCTGAACTCTAAGCAGGCCACACACGCTCCTACCGATTCTGAGTTTCCAGGCTGTTCTTGCTCCTCTGAGCCTCCTCCAGCTCAGCCTGCGCCTCCGTCAGTTTCTGCCTGTAGACCTCCTCCTGGACGCACATCATCTTGTTTTCACTCTGCAGCCGCACCACGGTCTCCCTGTTGGGAGGAAAGAGGATGTGGAGGAGAAGAGAGACAGATGAAGGAGATCAGGCAGCGATGGAGGCGTCCGAGGCTGATGTGTGCAGCGCTCCCATGTGTCACTGGACCGGGGAACAAATGTGCTTCTAAAAATAGGCCCAGGCTGTTCGCAGGCCTGAGGTAGAGCGACCACTCACACGTGCCATATTTAATACATAAAGGTACTAAGAAACAGACGTACTTGAGCTCAGTAGGCATGATCTCTGCAGCGAGGTTTCCTACTGCGATGCCAGTGTCACGCAAACCCCCTGCCGAGAAAAACAGGAGGGAAGGAGAGTCAGCTTCAGTTAACAAACGGATTCGTTCACATTAACCACCGCGTCTTCAGTTTTCACGTTTTTCTAGATTTTTAACTCATTAAACAAGCCAATACAAGTATATACAACATTACTAATAGACAGATAGATGCTGTGGCTGTGAACACACAAGCCTCCACACGGTGGACGCCGACTGAAGCTGCACTTTAATGGCCGCTTGTTTTAGTCTTTGACTAAACAAGTGGCGTCGTAACGACTCACCTGCTCCACTGAGACACCTCTGCTGGACCTGCGCACACCTGAGCTCGTCATTTGTCTCCCGCAGCGTGTCTCTCTCTGAGATCAGACGCTGGGAAAAGCAGCACAGCATAAAACATCAGGTGTAAACAAGGTGCAAAATCTGACACAGCACGTGGGAATCCACTGAAGAATAGTAGGAGATCTGCCTGGCGACGTCACAACAAGTGTTGATGTGCACAAAGGCTGCCACCACTTAAACCACGATGTGAAACAGATGTTGGGCAGATTAAACATGAGCGCGACATGAGCGAACTTCTCCTTCTCCACAACTGAACTTTTATTTCTCACCAACTCACTTCTTTCTCCTTCAGCAGTGCGTCATACTTGTCGTGCAGGTTCTTGTACTCAAACTGCCACTTCTCAGCTTTCATGGCCTCTGCTGAGTGCTTGCTGTGAAGCTCATGCGCCTGCGAGTCAGAGAGCACAGCAACAGTCTGAGTTGGCAGGAGCCCTCTAGAAAAACTGCAAGGTTTTCCAGACCAACTGTGTTTAACATCAAACGGACGTCACCGGCCGCCTCCCTCCTGCCCTCAGCTTGCCTGTCTCTTGTAGGTGTCCAGCTGGCTGCGGACGGCGTTGGCCCTGCGGAGCTCCTCCTCCAGCTCGCAGGTGCGCTGCATGTACACGGTGTTGCGCTCCTCCAGGAGGCGCACCTGTCTGCGCAGGTCTCCCAGATCCTCCAGCTTCCTTTTATACGTCTCCACCAGCGCCTCAAGCTGGTTGACCCGGTCAGACGAATGCCTGCAGGGGAGGACGGGGAGAAGCTTTCAGCACCAGTACAGAGGATTTTTAGTGGATCTGAACTCCACTAACTCTGACACAAGTCAGCGTCAATGCATAAAATTCTATTCTCAACACAGATGTCAGAGAGGAGCTGAATGGACGTCTGTGTGTGGGCTGTGTGGGAGCTGTTAAACTGAGAAAAACTAAGAAAAACGCCTGACATGAGCCGATTCTTTGTCATGAATCCCTAAAACGATCAGGTTGGTTTTCCAGAAATCAGATGTTTCAGCTTAGTGGAACACATTTACTCAAGTCTTGTTTTCTGTTTACTAAACGCAGGCCAACAAGCGTCAGGTGAACCTCAGCCAGTGGAGGTAGATGGGCTCGGTTGGTACTGGTTAGATTAGATTCAACTTTATTGCCATTACACAAGTACAAGGCAACGAAATGCAGTTTAGCTCTAACCAGAAGTGCAGGATATAGATATGTGCAGAAGAAAATATGGAGGATATTTACAGATGGATATGCGGTGGACATACTATACAGGTTGATATTCACTATAATAAGGGATTTACACTAGATGGTTCTGCTGGAGGTTTCAGTTAAAGGAACGTTTTCCTTCTTCACTGTCTGCTGGTGCTGCTCAGTGAGATTTGGCAACAAATGGCTACGAATGTCAAACGTAGTTTAAGAAAAATGTACATTTTACTCCACCAGCAATTTGGTCCTCACATTTCACTGCTCAGGCCCAGATGGGACTACGGTTCAAACTAGAAGCGCGGGTGCCGGTCTGACCTGAGAACGTCCATCTCGTCTTTCAGGTTCTGGGCCTCCTGTGCCAGGCTGGTCAGCTCATCGTTACGCTGCTGCAGGTCGGACACTTCCCGCTCCAGGATCTCTCCCCGCACACGCATGTCATCTCTGCTGTTCTCCAGTCTGCGATACGGTGGTTAGTGTGTGAGTAACTGGATGGACTCAGATGCTAAATGGTGCTACGGTACATGACTCAAGCATCTGATTCATATACAAACGATGATGCCACATGTATAACTGTGTTGGTGTCTACACAGACACGCTGGACCTACAGCGTGTACCTGTAGTTCTCCTCCTGGAGCTGCTCCAGCTGACTCTGCATGAGTAGCAGCTTCTTGTTGGTGACTGTGGAGGCGTCCAGAGAGTCTCTGCAGCCCAGTTTTTCCTTCAGAGAACGTGTTTCTGCCTGAAGAGACGACTTCTCCTCCAGAGCCACTGACAACTGTCGGGGGAAGAAACAAGAACAGGAGAGAAATACTGTAGAAAGAGGCAGAAACCAGGGAGCTCTGGTAACAGCCTAGTGAGAGAGGACGCACGACAAAAGAAACGAGTATCACACAGACGTGAAACAGTATTAGCAGCCTCACGTTAATGCCTACGCAGCCTTAACACATGCTCGTTAATCAGGTGCAGTGGGCTCGGGCTCCTCAGCAATGCAGTCGTTAACGTCAGCTTCATGACATAAACAGATGAAGAAGCAGAGCTCACACAGGATCATTAACGACACTGGTTGAACCGTAGGTGGAGACGTTAGACAAGCGGAGGACGGGGAGCTCATTCTTACCTGCTGGACATCTCTCCAACACAGCACACCCTACACTGAACTTTAGAGGACAGATTGCATGAGGGCCAGTAACAGAAAGCAGCTTCCAAAACAACACAAGTGACTAATCCCTAGTGCGTGGGCGAACTCAGTAAACAAACAGGTGGGCTGAGAGCAGCACAAATTATTGTTGGCTACTGCTCCATCCCAAGGCAACGTGTCAGTTTCATCTTGATGTTATACAACTACTGACTCTAATGTTTCTCTGAAAAACCTAAGTCGGCCCCTGCTCAGTCTCAGGTTAATCGATAAGAGCCAGAGCACAAAACACTCAACAGTACAGCAAAGCCACAGACTGGGTTGTTTTACATTAGTCCAAAAGAACCAAGACCATCATCTCTCTAGTCTGCTGGTGAAAATGATGAGTGCAGCCACTTTGCTAAAATGTGATGCAAAAGGTTCATTTTAAATGAATGTAAGCTGATGCTGTCAGTCATGTCTGTGACAACGTTCTCTGCTCTAGTAGAATTATTGCTGCCGGCCCGTGTTCAGTGAATTCAGTGGACCAACCTGATGCTCCAGGTCCCTGCAGCGATGCCGCAGATCTTCCTTCTCATCTGGTTCCTCACTCAGGAAATAATACTTTCTGGACTGAAAACAGCAAAAGAGCAGCGGAGTTGTCACAGTATGAGGAAGAAAACATCGGACAGTGAGTGAAGGAAGCAATACATGTGCTGAGTAGATGCCAGTAGACGCAGACAGTAAAGGAAGTGTTTCACCTGGTAGTCAAAGTCCCCGTACGTCTCTGGGCTTCCTGGTTCAGATGAAGGCTCTTTTGATAAAAGCTAAAGGAGAAAAGAGCACAGGACAACGTCAACATCCTACGTTTATTAGTTCACTGGTTTTACAGCAGCGTAGGAAATGCTCTTCCAGGGTAAAACTGAGGATCCTCTGGTTCTGCTCTTTCACCAAGGAGCTGGTGATTGAACAGTCATTCCCCAAACACGTCTGTAATCTGCTTGTCAGAAGCAGGTGGTAGTGCAGAGCCGTGTGTGGTGAAAGCAAAGCGTCATATTTCAAACACAAGTGAGACTGAAACTAAAACCAAGTGTGGCTGCACATAACAAATTCATTAGACAGAGGCTGCAGCTAAGCCAAGAGAGAAGCAGATGCACATTCTTTGGCATCTCCTGTCGACTCTCTTCTGGACGAACCCACGTCCCCATTCCAATGAAGACAAAGGGCTGAGTTTGATTGACAGGGCTGCAGCCTCGTGCGTTAAGCTGATCATTTTCCTGAGTAAAATTGAAAACATGGATGTTTCTGAACACTAATAAAAACCAGTTTATCCTGGCTCACGCATCAAATCACATTTTGGAAATAACTGATTATTATGTGGAACTGAGATTAAAACACACTATTGTTATCCTTGTTATCGATATTGATGTAGTAATGTAATGTAAGAAATGTCTCAAACGGTTTATCTCTGCACATATCTGTTTCAATCATCTGATTTATGTAGCTTTATCTATTTTTGAGAGTCCCCCCATTAACCTCACACTGTTTTACTTTCCATAACAGCTCGAAAGCTTAAAATCCTGAGCGTCTGTTCCCAGAAAGTAGGCTTATTTCTAATTGCGTTTGATAAACCTTGGCACATGCTTGTCCAGACATATGGTGCCAACAAAATACTAAACATATTCTTGAAACATCACAGAGTCGGGTTTCTGGGACTCGGTTCAGGTTTATGTTTATGCGGATTTCTTTGATTGTGAATTAACTGTGACTAAGAACAAGGATTAATGCAAAGTATAGAGACTGGAGAGGATAAGCAAAGAGACTCACTCACCTCCTGAATGGCTGTCATCACAACATGCTGGACAGATTCCTCAAGTGTCATTATCTGCTGGATTTGCTCTGTGTTTGGAGAAGACAACAGAAACGGGTGGTGGTGCAGCCAGAAACAGATTAACAAACACTCTCCAAAGAACCTGCACTGCATCTATTTTCAGGCAACTCGCTAAGCTCATGTTCCAATAACAAACAACTGGATGAGTAAACCGCAGAGAAAAAGCAACATTTCACTTTTCACCATGTGTTTGACTTCAGTTGATCCCGTGTGTTACTTTAACAGATGCCTGCTTTACCTTGTTTCTTCTCACAGCTCACAGCACAGCCCAGCACGAGCTGCACCAGTTTGCCCATTTCAGTGACATCTCCCATTTCTCCTATGAGGTTCACGTCTGGCATGTGCTCATCTGACACCTGATGACCAAGCACCTGTTTGTTTGTGTAAAAAGATAAGAGTCTGAGGGAAGAGGCCATCAAAGAACTAAAGGCAGTTACACACCGTAGAGAGAGACCATATGATCTTCTGTTAGATGGGCTATGTTGCACTTTAAGAGACGATAAAGGTCTCTGATAACTGAAATATGTGTGTAGGCTACTTTACATCATCTGCTGTCAATCAACACCAGGTAACAATAATTTGCATTTGTCACTCAAAATGGGAACAAAGAAACGCAAACCTCAGCAGCATTTGTTTAGCATTCTCTCTCGTTCACCACAGAGGTTTTACAGCTGCTTCTTATCTGGAATGTGTCTGATGTTGTAGGAAAATTTAAATAATCTTACATCATGGTAATATTCCAGCATGCTCTTCAGAATCTTTTTCAAGTTGCTGACCTGAAAGAACATAAACTTCTTCATAATATGCCAACACATCCTGAAAATTCTAGTTTCCGAAGAACATTCTGTCAAATCCTGCGGTTTCAGAAATTACCTTGAGGCGCCAGTTGGCCCCGCTCTCCTCCTTGATCCTGCCTAGCCATGATTCATTAAACCAAGAGGAGTCTCTGTTAACAAGAGCACAAGAGAACGCCAGTGACAAAGGGCCCACACCTCTGGGCAGCAAGATTCACAGGAGGCCACAGGGCAGCGAGGCCCCGCACCTCAGCTCAGCTACACAGAGACACAAGCTCATAAATGTCACACATGAGACGATGTCAAACTGCTAAAACAACAAGTCAGATGGTGGTGGGTTCATTTATTAGACATAGCTTCAACAAACAAACACTCCACTAGAAGCTACAAAGGTCATTTACCCTGATGAGACTAGTTCAGTCAAATGCGCTCTGGGCAAATTCATTCATGAAAGGTTTGCATAGATAATGAAGCGGTGTCATTTAAAGTGATAAAGTGCAAACCACACAGAAAAGCAGATTGTGCATAAATCTGTCCATTTAGGTTCTAACTCAAACTATTTACAGTGTGAGACTGCCCTTACATTTTGTGCAGCACGTGTGCGATGGCCACTCCACTTGTCAGCTCATATTTGCTGTTGCATGACGGAACCTGAAACGTCTGTAACTGAGAACAGACACATTAAAATGAGCCATTGAAGGAGGAGACGATCAACACACATCTGAGCTGTACTTCTATTCAAAAACACTTAGATGGGTTATGAGAAATCACCAATATGATATGTGCTCAAATAACAAGTGTATGGTTTCCAACAGAGCGGCAGGAAACAGCATCATTACAGCTTGAACACAGGGACAGACGGTCGAACGGCAGGACCCTCCAACTCACTTCTCTCCAGTCACGTTGAGCTGCTCTTGGGTCGCGGGTGTGTTCACTAGTGGCCCTTTGTGGTTGAGCTCAATAAACTACTTAATCGGTTTTATTTTGTATCGGGGATGTTTCGCATGTGAAGTCAAACCGTGGCTGCTGGCACAAAAGCCAACGATCCCTCTATTCCGAACCATAAACCGGGTCCAAGGCTCCGGTGTGATCCCACTGACGCTGTCTAAACAGAACTCGCAGGCGACGTGAGGAATTACAGCCCCACTCAAGCTGCTACCGACATTAGCAGGACTCTTAGCTCAGCCTCTGTGTGGACAGGTGCCAAACCGGTGGCTTTTCCCTGAAACTGAGAGATGACGCTGGAAAACAAACATTGCTTCACGTTGAGCTTGTGGCTTTGTTGGTTGCGGCCAGATTCGCTGACGCTGCAGAAACAGACAAAACACGTCCGACCAACTGGAGCCAACTTCCAACTCCTCCGCCTAGCTAGTTAGCCCGGCTGGCTAGCGGCAGCTAGCTTCAAACAGAAGCCAAGTCTTGCAGAAGTCAAACGTTTACACGTCTCCAGTAAATAAAGACTCAGGAATAATGGAAACTGTGGCCACTTACAGACGTAAGATGCTAGTTGTCGCCACTTTGCCACCACCTGTTAGCCAGCATCAAACTTACCCAGGTTAGCAGCGAGTCACACAGCTTCGCTTTGTCCAGACTCATTGCGCGGCGGGAGCTTCACTCAACCAGACACCGACCTGTCGACGCGTTTATTGCCCCCGAAGTTTGCTGCTCGCTCCAGCAACTTTCCACGTCAGTCACTATGCAGACATGGCCTCCGGCTGCTCCCAGCGAGCTTCGCCTTTGGCCCCTATTATCCCAGCGAGCTTCCGTAGCATGAGCGTTTCCGTGGCAACGAGCCGTGCTACGTCTGAGAGGGTTTACACAGGAACAACAACAGTAGTTGTGTATATCAGACTGCTCTGCATCTGGTAGTTGTGGTTACACTGCTACTAAAAAATAGTTTTCCAGTTTATTATTATTATTACACACTACAAACTACCTGTAATTATTTAAAAATATACTTAAACCACTTACACTAAGAATCTCTCCTTCAAGAGTCAATAATGCTGCAGAACGTTGTCACCGAATGAAGCTGAAGCCAGCAGCGGTGTCAGACTTCCCTCCAGCTCCACTGGATGGCTCTAGACGACCAAGAGTTCAGAGGCGGCTCCATGCACATCTGGCTGCTCCAGCCCTGTGTGACAGGTGTGTGACCTGACTACACCAGGAACCAACTTTCAAATGAGCTGACCAATCTGTGCCAAAGGAGAAACAAAACATCAGTGTCACTGCAGAACCTGGGTTTTAGCTACAGTCCACCTTGTGCAGCGCTGAGGCAGCGCTTGGGTTCCTCCCATCTGACAGTCTGGTTGACCCCACCATGATTAATAACTGACCTCCGACACAACAAACCCGAAACCTCCCTCTCACAATATTTCACATGCCGACACTCACGTCCTCCCAGTTCCACGGAAACGCGAATGTGCTCTGGGCCACTCGCCTCCTTGCTGCTGCCAAACTCTGCCCACTGGTGACTGTGCTGTTTACTGGGCACGACCAGTCACAGCAGCTCTCACATCTGGCTCGGCTGTATTTGTCAGGATCCTGTTTTTCTGGGTGCCTTTCCAGATGTTCTCTGTTATTTTCTCTGCGATCCGTCACCAGATCACAGTTAAACTCTTAGCATGTTTTATTAACTGTTTGTAAAAGTGCTCAGATCTCTTAATAAAAGCAAACCTGTGGACAAACAAGTACAGGTTGATAATGATATCAGCAGGACCATAAAGTACTCAAAGCACAAATATACGTCTTTACTATCTTCATCATGATAATTTGAGATTATTAACACGTGTGTGTGTCAGCTAATTGTAACTAGTTTTGTTTTACTGGATATTTTTGTCATTCATCCATCTTCTATTGGTGAATAATTGTGTTTCTTGAGAATCCACCGAATCTTTTGTTTGCTGACATGTAGAAAATCTGAAAACAGTTACTGGGTGGAATGTTCATGAAAATGTCTGTCGCAAGAAAGTGTCTAAAGGTTCTAATCAAGCTAAAAACCACCACACATCTAAAGGTTTACACGTCCTAAAACACTATGTCGAATGTTTCACACAGCTACAGTAGGTGAGTACGACCCAGAGGTACGTGACAGGACTGAACATTCAGCCTGTTTCAGCTGTTGTCGTGGAGAAATAACATGTGGAGCAACAACCAACACGTAGTCTGTAAACAGACAGTGGTGTAAACGGGGTAGGCAGGCCTCCAAGCCTCTTTCCACGGACCTCCAGCTGAGCCGCCCTGGTTCGGCTGCAGACACCTGGGAGGAAGTGAGGTTCATGACTGTTGGGGGTCAGCGTCGCGTGAGTCACCGCTGAGCGACGGGTCCCGGCTGACTAACGCCTGAGTGGCAGCAGGTCTGTTGTAGGGACTTTGGCAAAGCAAGGCTCCATCGGAGGCGAACTATTTTTGGCCAGCGGCTCTTCCTCCACTCTAATTCCTCTTTTCAGTCGTTCTCTCTTTCCTTATTCCCCAGATGTGCTTCCTTCCTGAAAGTCAAAGGCTTTACTTCTCCTCTTTTCCAACCCCTCACTGACGCACTCGCATCCTTCTGTGGGGAACTGGAGGGTGGAGGGCCAGTAGCTAAGATTGAGCAATTATTCCTTTTTTGAAGCTTGTGGTTTATCTTGTTTGGAAAAAACGAGGTTAGTTCCTTTTTTTGTTCTGCTCGCAAAAAAAACCAACTACACACGTTTCACATTCTTAATAACGCAGAAATCTGCTTTGCTTGTTGTTGCTTAGCGTTGTTGCAGACACTAGGTCTCTCAGAAAAATAATCAGAAATAGACTGTACATTTTTTCAAAGAGGAACAATCTAGAGCATTTATGGTTTGAAATTCAAATTTAGCTCGAAGTTGATTTGCTCCGTTACTAATTTTCATTGTGTTGAGGCCTCATGTCTGCGTGTGAACAACGCTGAAACGCTGGAATGCGCCCAGGCATTCCCATCAGGAATGTGTAGGAATGTGTTGGCAGCCGTTGATTTCCCCTGCAGCTTTCCCAGGTGTTACTGGGAAACAAAAACAACTGAACGGCGCAGCAGAGATGGCCAAACCTGAAAAAGAGGGAGGGCGTGGGCCTGGAGGTGAAAACGTTCCAGACGGGTCTCTGTAGACATGAGGTCACCCACTGGATGCAGGCGCTCACATTTACGGCCACCTCTGCCTTATCAGCCGTCTCCTACCTCGCCCTCCAACCACAGATTTACGGCTGTAAAGAGGCAGGTAGACGCAATAACCTCGCAGGGAGTGTTCGCTCTGAAGACGAACTCAGGGTGTAGATGATTAATGAGTTCAAAGGCTTTTGTTAGTCTAAATCCAGACGGTTTTACTTAGTAAACCTAACCAGGCAGTTTTACTTAGTAAAGCTAACCAGGCTGTTTTAGTTAGCCTAAAGCTAACCAGGCTGTTGTTGTTAGCCTAAAGCTAACCAGGCTGTTTTAGTTAGCCTAAAGCTAACCAGGCTGTTGTTGTTAGCCTAAAGCTAACCAGGCTGTTTTAGTTAGCCTAAAGCTAACCAGGCTGTTTTAGTTAGGCTAAAGCTAACCAGGCTGTTGTTGTTAGCCTAAAGTTAACCAGGCTGTTGTTGTTAGCCTAAAGCTAACCAGGCTGTTTTAGTTAGCCTAAAGTTAACCAGGCTGTTGTTGTTAGCCTAAAGCTAACCAGGCTGTTTTAGTTAGCCTAAAGTTAACCAGGCTGTTGTTGTTGTTAGCCTAAAGCTAACCAGGCTGTTTTAGTTAGCCTAAAGCTAACCAGGCTGTTGTTGTTAGCCTAAAGCTAACCAGGCTGTTGTTGTTAGCCTAAAGCTAACCAGGCTGTTTTAGTTAGCCTAAAGTTAACCAGGCTGTTGTTGTTAGCCTAAAGCTAACCAGGCTGTTTTAGTTAGCCTAAAGCTAACCAGGCTGTTGTTGTTAGCCTAAAGCTAACCAGACTATTGTGTTTTAACTTTTGAGTCTTGTGAGTGAACCTCATGTTTGTGGTTGACCTGGTCAGGTTGTAGCAGATATTCATATTCATATATGTTCCTATTCATTGTACGTGTCAACAAACACATCTCTAAACTACAGCTTACACACGTGTTGCTCAGAACGTCGGCCTGTAACGACACAACCTGTGAATATTCAGTCGGTGAGTTCAGCTCTGGTGACTCAGCAGTTGTTGTGTCTGTGCCTCTTAAAGACAGTAACGTTTTACTCACGTTGTGTAACAGGCTCTGAATGACCCTCACTGAGTCTCAACCTGCAGCAGAGCGAGGACTCTCTGTTGGAATGAACAGCCTCTGCTTAAGTAAACACGAAGGAGCTGGAGGAGGCCCAGCGGTGACACACTCACCTGTAAACCAGGTGTGCTTGGCTGTAGCACATGGCCGTGGCTGAGTCACAGGGAGCTGGTAACAAGTGCCTCGTCTCAGGGAGAGTCCCTCCGTGTGTCCATGTGATTCAGGCCCTTTGTGGATCAGGTGCTGCTCTGCGACGGCAACGTGAGACTCGACTCCTTTTGTCTGGCGACGAAAACGCGGCCTGAGCATCGAGTCCCCGGGAAGACCGAGCTGCTTCGGATGCTCATGACTGTAAGTCAGGCCGACAGTGACGGCGGCTTCGCTCCGTGGCTTTTTGTTGTTTTGACACAGATTTGACACAACACCGCGTCTAAAAATAGAAATATTGAGTGTATGGTATGAGACACTGGGACTCGCAGGCTGCAGCTGACAGGGGCTCATGGAGGCAGCGTGTAAAGAGGGTCGACCTGCCCCGAAGCCGCGAGCCCGGCGCCCGCTGCACGCATCTCATCACCAGAGTCCAATGAGCAGGTTGCCTTCACAGTTAAGACACATATGAGGCTGTGTTCTCATTTCTATGTATAACTATGAGCTCATCATCAGCGTCAGGGCCGATCTGTTCAAGGGTCGTGCTTCCTCTTCTCTCGCTCCTCCTCCAACCAGTCGAAGCAGATGCCCACACTGAGCCTGGTTCTGCCTGGAGCAGTCAATCAGTAAACTGGGGTCATTTGGAGTTGACCTGAACGTCCTGAACGTCCTTTACTGTATAGATAATATTAGAGGGAAACTGTTACTACCAATACTGAAAATAATAACTGAATATTTACAGGCAGGGTTTAAATGTATTCAGCTTCCACTGGGACGAGATATTCATTCTCAGACGTCCAGGAAATCGGCCCAAATCTCATTCAGGTGTTAAACCGAGCCGAACTCCGTCTAAGTGATACAATGCACCTAAAACTGAAACCTTGCACAGGGTGAGTCACGTGAGAAATGGGGTTTTCCTCTTGGGAACAACTGCAGAGACCAGTGGCTGCTCACTCAGATCACCCAGACGGTCCTGGGACAGAGATCCTCGCTGCAGGCCCGGGCTTGTCACCACACAGGTCCAGGATGCCGTGTCCTGCTGTGCTGCACATGCTGAAGCTCTACTGGGACCACGTTCTGGGTGTATCCACAAACGCAAACAGGGTGGAGGAGATACACCTGGCTCACGCTGAAAGGTGGAGTGTGGTGCACACTCTGCTATTGTTGTAGCTGATCTGGTGTATGAGGTGTGTTGGCTGTTTTGTGAACATGTGCTGGGAGGAGCAGGCTTAACTACTGGCCCTCTAACCTGTTATTAGTCCTGCTCAGTAATTACTGCATTCGTGACCACTAAATAATATGTATTCACACTCCTTTTAGGCACCATTCAATGGGTGATGTTTGCAGATATTATAAGGTACTTGAACCCGATGACAGGTTTATTATCTGCTCGTGTTATGCCCATAGAATAAACAAACTAACAGGCCTCAGTGGTGAGTGGATCAGCCTCTTCTCCGTTAGGAGGAATGCGACGCGTCGGCCTCGTGTGTTAAAACAAATCACGTAGTCATCATCTATTTAATCTGATGAACTGGCTCGACTTGTTTGAAGGCTGACGAAGGGGAGACTGAGACGTAAACAGATGGACACTGGTTCCGCTGGAGTCCAGAGAGTCTGACCCCGGAGCTGTTGGTCAGGAGACGGAGGTGAACACAACAGAACCGGATTTGAACTGTAACAGGAGAGAGGGACAGAACCGCGGCCTGGCTGAGTTTCCCACCCCTGCATGAGAGCGGGTTCTGAGCGCTGTCGACCGTTTGCAGGGCGTGAGACGAGGCTCGAGAATCAGAAGCTCGTGCCAGAAAACAAAGCGACAACCACACCTTTGGTCTTGCACAACTTCCCTGTTCCTTTGGTCCACACACCCAAACGCTCTGCAGCGTCGCTTAACTGATGCCCTGCACTAATGGCCTAAATTACACAGCTGGCTTTGAGGGCAGAGCGGCTCGTCAACACGAAGCCGCGGCCCTTCGCCCACAGTGACACTCCGCTGACTCAGCAGCACACGGCCTCTGTTTACTGGACCTGTCCACCGCAGTCAACACGCCTGCATCGGCCCGGCTGCGGCGCCGCTGCTGGGGGAGGGGTCGCGCGTCTTCCTCCCCCGCCCTGTCCCTCCTCATCCACATCAGCCAGGCTCGCTGCAGCTCACACGCAGTCGGAGCATCCGCACACGGAAAAGCCGACGGCAGCGGCTCCACGTTCCACGCGTCGCGTCTTCAGTCCAAACATCCACAAACCCGCAACCACAACCACACCTTTCTGAAGAAGAAGCCATATTGTTATTCCAGATCAGCTAATAATGATCAGATTTTAAACTGTATGAATGCGATGCTGCTTCCATCTTCTTGTTCAGTTTGAGTTTGTCCCACCAGAGGTTTCACTTTTATTCTATTTCCTTACAGTTTTAGTCATTTTATCGCAGAACCAGTTTGATCATCATGAACTTTAGAGTTTGTATCTGTCAGAACATCCGTAAACGAATGAACCACCATGAAGATTTAAATTCAACGAGGCCTTGTTTGCGCAGTGTAAACTCCATCAGCTACTGTTGACCATTAAACTGGAAATGAATAGATGCATTAATTCAGCATCTTGCATCTATTGAGTATCTTCCTATGATAAACACAAAAGCTAAAACTCTTCCATGTCTCGTATATATGAAGTTTGGCTGTACCTAATAAAGTGGCCAGTCTGGGCCCACCTGTTGCCGCGTGTCTTCAGCTGCGTCGGCACCGACCCAGCGTCCGTGTGAGGCTGATGCTCCCAGACAAGCACCTCCACGTGGGCCGGCCGCCGGCTGAATGACACATGAGCCGACGCGGCGCGAAAGCTGCTGACCCCACACGTTGTCTCGTTTCTAGAGGATCCATCATCAGCGCAAACTCGCGTTGAACTTGTCACTTCTCTGATCTTTGTTTAAGCCGAGTCGGACCCTGAGCACATTCAGGCCTGTCAGCAGCTCAAGGTATGTAGCTGTTACGCAAAGAACAAACCAGCACCTGCGGTTCAGAGGTAATTACAGGAGCCTGAGTAAAGGTTCATGTGGGATTAGAGTCCTGCTGCAGCCATAACTCTCACGACCTTTCACCGCTGCAGAGTCAGCCTGGATGTTACTTAAATTCACCAGCAACCCGTGTTTCTCTTCTCTTCAGTTTGCTGTGGTTGGGTCCATTGACCACCAGTCAAGCGCCGAGCGGCAGACTTAGCGCCTCCTTCTCCATGGATGACGTTTGAGGCCTTATACTCCTTCACTTTGCTCCTGTGACTTGTCTTAAATGAGGAGATGGTCTCTAATTTATGAAGATTAACTCAAAGAAAGTGACATTTATGCTCGACAGCTGCTTCTTGGAAGCGTGTGGTAACAACCAATCAGGGAATGACTCCAGATAAAAGAAATTATTTTGCAAACCTGAGGTGTCACCAGACGTTGAACCTGATAAATGATGACGCTGATGAACTGGCTCGACTTGTTTGAAGGCTGACGACGGGGACGACTGAGACGCTTCTTACTAAACTAAAAACCTTCCTGATGAACCCAGACCTTCCTACACACCACAACATGGATAATGTCAGGGGCCTGTGAGGCTGGTGGCACAGACACTAGTTACCAGCTTTTACTGGAGCAGCTTCCAGGCAACACGACGATGATCAGAACTCCAGCTTCGACAGTGAAACCCTAGGAGATACAATCCTCTAATCCCTTTTAGATTAATGATCCCAACTTCACCAGCGTAAACCACTGCTGACGATGCAGAACAAAGGCTCATCTGTTCCCCTCCTCCCCACACACCACTAACAAACTTTCAAATGTCCGCCTGCTGTAATTAGACCCGTTTTCCGGGTCGGTCCCCACGGAGCAGGATGAAACAATCCCACAGACAAACGTTAACCCCGGCCTTGACCCCACAGCTTGTCAAGAAGATGAACGCCTGAGACCGGGGAGAGAAAAACAGCTTTTCACTTCCAGTAAGGCAGGCAGGGGGAGGGAGGGGGTTTTGGGAAGTTTGGTGAGTCATCACTTTCTTTTCTAGCGGCGCTCCCCCTCCTGGCATCGCACCGCGGAGCCTGAGCAGCACCCGGCAGATCGCCCGGTCACGCTTTCAACGGCCTCCTGACAAGCGTCCGGCGCTCAGCGCTGCTGCAGCTGCGTCGCTCGAGCCTTTGCTCCGACACCTGAGGAGTTTCAGCGTGAAGGAAGCGAGCGCCGACCTGCTGTGAGGCTGTCGCTCAGCTTTGGTCTTTGATGCGATCGGCTGAGTCAGGCGCTCGTAAAGTGATGACAGTGCTCACATTTAGGAGCTTTCAGGCCGCTTCGGAGGCAGCACATAATGGAAAGTGCTTCAGTCCTCGTACAACCGCACGTTTACTGCTCCACTTTCTTCTCCTACTTGTACGTCAGCCTTGCGAGACGGGTCCTTACGGCACTAAGCATCCTCTCTCTGCGGTCGGGACTCTCCCAGAGGGGCCCCGGCTCCGCACAATAACACCCTCAGACCTCCTGCTGGGGCCCTCGGCTCCAGCGGCTCCGCTCTCCACACACGCTGGTTAATGACAGGCTCATGTCGACTCAACAGCGCAGGACAAGAAAGCGGCGGCGCTCTGAGCGGCTGATGGATGGGCTCTTTGTGCAGTGCAGCCGTTGCGGTATGTGACACATGAGGCCTCGATGCTGCTGCTGATGACTCAGTGTGAGTAATCAAAACAGTGGTGGAGGCCGAGCCGCTGCACAAAGACCATTGTTGCCATTAAAATGTCACCCAGCACTTGATATAAGTCCATGTTTGCTCCGGTGGACACGTCTGGCTCTTAGCTGTGACAGTTAGTTGTCAGTTTATTAGGTACACCTGGTGGATCTCCCAAACCGAAAACCTCGCTACAAGCTAACACTGACTGTTCTGACCTTTTGACCTGTCAGCGTGAATGGAGCTGTGTGTTTTGGTTCTCTAGAGCATCGCCACGCCATCATCGGCTCCGTGTCTCCGGTCGGGCTCCATCCGTAACGCGTCGCTTGAGGTTTTTCGTTCGTCTACACACAAGCCACTGTGATGATGACATCGATCCCCACCTCCGTGCAGCGTTTGCTCCTCACGGCTGCTGCAATAAACTGATATAAAAACCCCTTCATCTACTGTGGAAAACATCACTGAAAGCGAAAGAGGGCGTTTCACTGGAAAACGCTTAAAATAACTGTAAGACAGCTACACGTACACAAACACACACTTTCATTCACTCGTATTGCTTCAGAAGCGCATATCCTG
Organism: Macropodus opercularis; assembly: GCA_030770545.1. Lineage (NCBI taxonomy): Eukaryota > Metazoa > Chordata > Actinopteri > Anabantiformes > Osphronemidae > Macropodus > Macropodus opercularis. The sequence goes on along the minus strand of CM061096.1, from coordinate 16,813,651 downwards.
TCGCAGGGCTATTAGGCACAAGCCTCTTTCAGTTTCCTGTAAAGGTAAAGGCCTTAAACTGTGCATAAACACACATATTTACCGTAACTAATACACTCATCAAAGGCCTTCCGTTTGAAAAATGAAAAATCCCAACAGTCTGGACCGTGATTTATGAAAAACTAAATCCAGTACTTCTCCAGGCCCCTGCTTGCGGTTTTCTCTGCCGACTGACTCAGTGGCTGAAGTGCAGCGGATTTCCACTTCCACTTTGGCCGTGCATCTGCAGAAACACTAAGCGGAGGGAGGAAGAGATCTGGAAGCCATTAGAAGCTGGCAGCTGCGACTTGGAGTGGCTGATTCAGAGCAGGAGAGCGGGGAGGACAGAAAGACGGAGGGAGGGTGACTGAGGAATTTAATCTGAGCATGTGTAGCTCATAAAGGCTCAGCTCTGTCATTTAGCAGCAGGGAACATGGAGAATCTCCAGAAGAGCTGCGTCTGGTTCTGCCAATGTTCTCACGATGTGTATCCATCCTATGAAGCATTCGTCTCATGTGTCAGTTCTTCAGTCCACCTACAGATTAGAGTCAACAGGTTCAGCTTCGCGCTACGATCGCATGACCTCAGCCCATCAGCATGTGGACCGAGCCAGGGGGCACAGGACCAGCATTTAGTTGACCTCTACTACTCCTTTCCTTGCTTACTGTAGTTCTACAGGTTCTGGTCTGTGTGAGCCCAGGTGTGACGCACAGGTTGTCTAAAACCCGAGAGCCGGTTCCCTCTCGCAACGAGGATACTGGATTCTGCTCCCAGCGCCTGGTTGGGGAGACGCGTTCGCCTCACGCTCCGCAGGGGATTTCTGACCCATCACTGTCCTGATAAAACCCCCAACAAGGACTCGGCTTCGCTCCGTCATGTCTGGTGTGACACTGTGTCCGTCACGTCTTCAATTACTTTATCCACTGAGGAGTAGTTAATGAAGACAGATGACAATTAGCATATTTATGATGTTTTGTTTAATTAACAGGACCTGGAACAGTAGCGCCAGCTGGCAGACAAACGCGTGTGAATGTAACGTGAAGTGAACAGTCACCAACACGTTCCTTTCACCTGTAACGACGCTGATTCCTCGTCAGACACACACACTTGTCTTCGTACATGCAGTGGAGGTGCAGAGCTTATGAAACTGAAACGTGCTGCTCGTTTTCAGTTCTGCTCTTCTTCCTCTGCGGTGGTCAGACGTCCTCTCTGCGGTGGGCCGACACCTGTGTGGGCCTCCGGGTCACGAACAGAGCGAGAGCAGAGAGGGGCAGGTAGTGGTCGAACCACTGAGGACCTTTACTAAACGTTTTCAGAATGAGCAGACTTTCAAACAAGTCGCAGCTTCTGAATTGTTGTCATTTTTCTGCTGGTTTCATGAATATTCAGAAAAGTCCCTTCTTTTAACAACATCACCTCAGAATGAAAAAATGCCAGTTGAACACAGCGCCCGACTGTTCGACGCCGGTTTCAGGTGTGTGCTTTGATTTGCATCAAGTGAAACTAGCAGCTCAGTAGGAAAATAAAGTTTGAGCATCATTTGGTGATGCACGCTCTGCAGTGATGTGAGCTTTAGACTTTTTAGACCGAACCGAGTCCTGAGTAAAGAAATACTCATTTAAAACGCATGAGTCGTCCTCCTTAGAGCAATCACGAGAACGACGGTGCTCGTAAAACCTAGAGTGGAGCCGAGTGTGAATCTGCAGCAGGATTCAAGAAGGAAAACGCTTTGCCTCAGAACAGCTGCTCCGTGTAGACACAAAATAAACACAATACGTCTGTAATCAAACAGGACCTTCAGGCCTGGGGGTGCATCACTTTTACACTTGACTGTGAAGCATTTCTTCACAGTGGAAAACAAAATAAAAGCTTATTATGGCCCTTCACCGTTTATAATCTGTAGCAGCAGGCTAAGCTAATTCTTCTCCAATCCTCCAACAGCTGGTGGTAATGAACAGCAATAAAACAGGAAAAGCAACAAATGAAAACAGGACGCGTGAAGTACGAAGCTGCTCATCGCTGGGAACAGAGGACAGACAGGAAATGAAGTCGCAGGCGCGTCATCAACGTTTACAATAACTCAACAACAATCAGTAACAATAAATAAATAAGCATCAAATGTCAAGCTCAGATCCACTTGGGTCTGAGACGGCTGCAAGCTGGCAGGTGTGTCGGGGCAAAGCTTCATCCAGGTGAGACGTGAAGAACCAGCCGTGCTCTGTTGACCACTAAACTCAGCAGAGGTCAGCGTGTGACACGTAACAGGTCACGAGTGAACTTCTCCTCCCGCTGACGTCGGAGCCTTAAAACAGAGGCATCGCTTCCTTTTGGCATTATTATTAGCAGACTTAGTCATGGCCCGTTCTGCTCGGATCCACCCGTGACCTCTGAACACGGAGGACGGGTCTAACTGTAGGCACGCGCATCAATGTTGGTCTCGCCACAGGTATTAAATCAGGTTTTCCATGTGGAATTACAGTGGCTCTAGCACGCGTCAGTGTGTGGACACTTACGGATTCATGCCATTCAGGCCGGTACAGTCAGGTTTCCAGAGTCTCATTATTAAAGGTGGAACATTTTCTGGCTTGAACCACGTTCAGATGGAAAAAAACTGAGTCACTGCTCTTCTTTTATCGCGGCTGCGTCTTTATGGAAAATGTTGTGTCCGTCTATCTTCACACTGCGTCTCTGATAACTGGCTCTGGTGATTTACACACAGCTCGACGTCGGTGAGGTCACAGCTTCCTCGGTTTGTGGTTTGTGAGAATATTGAGCAACGAGGTTCATTGACGTACGACTTAAAGTTGATGACTCCACTTGTGAAAACTGTGTGTGTGTGTCAACAAAGGAAAATCTAGTTTCCCTCAAACTAAACAGTGTACAAATAAACATCTGCTTGTTGATTAGAAGCTAATGTGAGCAGAAAAACAAGAAAAAGAATGTCCGGCACACTGATGAGAAAGTGTCCGACGGAGGGTCCACAGGTCGGGTCCTGCTGAAGCTGATGCCTCTCTCCCGTGAGGTGCTGTGGGTCCGCGCAGCGCTGCCTCCTCTGAGGGTATATAGGACTCGGCATCCTGCCACAGGAGCTGCTGCTTTCAGGGCTCTTCTCATAAATCCGTTGTGAAAGCTTCGGGCGCTGACCAGGACGGAGGCACGGTCGGCTGCCGTTTGAGGGAGAACTGGAAAAAATACAAAGACAGGAAAAGGCTATTTGCCAAAACAAAGGGAAAAACTTGTTTGAAACACTGAAGTGTGATCAGAAGAAAACGTCCACACTGATTAAAGAAGGACTGTTTAGTGTAACAGTGACGGTTGATGGAGCGTGACATGAGCAGATAAGACGATCAGATGAGACATGCTGGGCACAAGCGTCTGTGTGAGTGTGTGTGGGCACCGTGAAAAGCTCCTCATAGACTCTGTTTGTTTTCACAGCACAAGATCAAAGTCAGGTGGCCTTAAAATGAGCTCGGAGGGGTTTGTATTGTATGTCACCGCTGAGTAACGGCCCGGAGGAGCCAGCCGCCGCTTTCATGTTGATCCAAAAACCAGACTTTCCACTTCACAACACCATTTCACAGGTGAGAGCCGTGTCAGCCTCCATGAACATAATTCCCACAGCGGCACGGCGAATGTTAATGTTCTGCTCCCAGCTTCATCCTCCTCATTTAAATGGAGAACGGATCCAAACTGAGCAGGAAATGAGAGGCCGTGGAGGCAGAGCTATTCTCAGTGACAGAATCGGATTATGTGACGACCCATATGCAGTCACTTGATGCCAGGGAGAAGACAGACGTGGAGGAGAGGGTAGAGAGGAGACGGGGATGGGAGAGGAGGAGGAGGAGGAGGAGGAGGAGGCGAGGGCGATGCAGAGCAGTAGCAGAGATGCCAGGACTCGTCTGTAATTCTGTGCGTCAGTCAGCCCATAACCAGACTCAGACGCAGGTACAGTATCTGCGCAAGAGACACACACACACACATTTTCTCACTCTATCCACGCAAGCTAGGAGCTGGAAATATCCCTTTTCATCCTCTGTCACAGTCTAATTAGATTCCACCACCACAGAAATCCTTTTCCCTCCACATTTCTTCGGCTCTTTCTTTCTCTCTGGCTGTTTCCCTGGCAACAGCTGCTTCCTGTTTGTCTGTCTGTGTTGCCATGGAGGACGAGTAGGGTGAAGGCAGCAGAACGCGGCCCGAACCACTAATGACAACGAAGTGGCCCTGAAGTGGGCACGTGGCTCAGTGTGGCTTCCACGGCGCCACAGCTGCTAAACAGTTCTCAGAACAGCACCGTGGTCCTGGACGTCTCCCCTCAACCAGCTGGGTTGGGTTTTCAACAACATCATGAAGACTGGAGGGAACAAAACCTCGAGCTTTGTCTAAACCCAACATGTCCAGTGTCTGCTGCTGGTTGGTGGTGTTGGACCATCTGTTTTGCTCCTCCACCCACTGTTTCGCCGTCTCAGCCTCTCAGCTGCCTTCACTCCCAGTTTTCCCACAGGAGACAGAATAACGCTTCTCTGGGTTTCACTGTTGTGTTAAGGACACATGAACAGGCAGGTGTGTTGTTACTACACATCCTCTGGTTCATCACTTCACCTCTTGATGAGGAGAAACGGCGTCTTCCCACATCACCACGGTTACGATGGCGGTGATAAGCTGCTGATCTTCGTGTTGGGACTGACAGCTGTCGTCTAGGCTGAATCACCATAGGAGAGAAAATGGCGTCGTTAGCGATCTGCAGCTCCAGCAGACACCTTAGCGCTGCATCTAACGAACGAATTAAGTGACATCACTTCGTCACATCACGCGTTGGACTGACCTGATGGAAGCTCGTCTCTCATTGGCAGAACGTTGGTTCTTGCACGTAGAAGGGAGAGTTTCCAGCTCTGTGCCGTTCATCCAGCGTGAGTGAGTGGAGATGTCAGTCTTTCAGTCACGAATGCTTTGAAGTATTTGAGTCTCTGTGGAGCATGAAGCCTTAATGACACCCGGCATGTTTGTCTAAGCTCCAGACGCAGCTAAGTGCTGCTTCCCTCACAAACACTGTTTGATACTGACATCAAAACTTGGCTCCTGAGGCGCTTGTTTAAAGAGGAGCTTTGTGGAAGCCACCGCAGCGTTTTGGCAGGAGGTGGGGGACAAACCCACACCTTACAGCAAACAATGGCTGTTCTCAGGTTCACAGCTGTATCACACGGTGAACCGTGTATGTGGGGCGAGGATCTTGTTCCACGGCGGCTTGTTTGCCTCCCAACCTGCTCACAGCCAGAAGATAAAAGAGGAAACATTGCAGGACCAGAGTGGGAAACACAGAGCGACTTCAAAGCTGGAGAAGGATTTCTTTAAACACGGTTCTCCAAAGACCACATCAAACACGAGGGAGGCGGGAGGGAACCGGGTCGGGTTCACGTCTCCGTGTGCGCGCGGATGCATCCAGGCTATGCGCTGTCAGCTCTGATGAGCAGAGTGTGTTTCTTCTGGTTCTGGAGGCCTCTTCAGCACCGCGGCTGCCAAGGAGACGATCAGAGGGCGGCCCCCAGCCCACACACACGCTCACGCATCCTCACCCTTCAGCATCGGGGCTGCCATCCTGCGAGCGCACACACATCCAACACACTCTTCACTGGAGCAGAGTGGATATCGATTGTTTTAAACAGAGCGTTTACGACGCGTATGCTATTCCTGGGGCTTGGAGTACACCCACATCGTTTCCCCTCATGATGCACACGCACATTCTTGACGTTCCTGTTAAACCGTCTGGTATCATCTGCAGGCGGTGCCATGTCACCTCTGGATCAATGGCCCTTTGTTAGAGACAAACTTGACCTTTCCCCTGTTTTGGCCGAGGACGTGCAGCGTTTCAGGCCCAACTCGTCAACAAAGGCGCTGGAGGGAAGTAAAGGCTGAGAGGAAACTGAGGAGTCCAGTCGGAGGTTTGCAGCTCCAGCTCCTCCCTTCATCTGATCACGACCTCATCACTTCTCTGTTGTTCTGGCAGACAGGCTATTCTATAGTTGTGCATCCTTCCTGTCTGTCTAACTACCCGTCTGTCTGTCTGTCTGTCTACCTGTCTGTCTAACTACCCGTCTGTCTGTCTGTCTAACTACCCGTCTGTCTGTCTGTCTGTCTACCTGTCTGTCTAACTACCCGTCTGTCTGTCTGTCTAACTACCCGTCTGTCTGTCTGTCTGTCTAACTACCTGTCTGTCTGTCTGTATGTCTGACTGTCTGTCTAACTACCCGTCTGTCTGTCTGTCTAACTACCCGTCTGTCTGTCTGTCTGTCTGTCTAACTACCTGTCTGTCTGTCTGTATGTCTGACTGTCTGTCTAACTACCCGTCTGTCTGTCTGTCTACCTGTCTGTCTAACTACCCGTCTGTCTGTCTGTCTGTCTAACTACCTGTCTGTCTGTCTGTTTGCCTGTCTGTCTGTCTAACTACCCGTCTGTCTGTCTGTCTACCTGTCTGTCTAACTACCCGTCTGTCTGTCTGTCTGTCTAACTACCCGTCTGTCTGTCTGTCTACCTGTCTGTCTAACTACCCGTCTGTCTGTCTGTCTGTCTAACTACCTGTCTGTCTGTCTGTTTGCCTGTCTGTCTGTCTAACTACCCGTCTGTCTGTCTGTCTAACTACCCGTCTGTCTGTCTGTCTGTCTAACTACCCGTCTGTCTGTCTGTCTACCTGTCTGTCTAACTACCCGTCTGTCTGTCTGTCTGTCTAACTACCCGTCTGTCTGTCTGTCTACCTGTCTGTCTAACTACCCGTCTGTCTGTCTGTCTGTCTACCTGTTTGCCTGTCTGTCTAACTACCCGTCTGTCTGTCTGTCTGTCTGTCTGTCTGTCTGTCTACCTGTCTGTCTAACTACCTGTCTGTCTGTCTGTATGTCTGACTGTCTGTCTAACTACCCGTCTGTCTGTCTGTCTGTCTGTCTGTCTACCTGTCTGTCTAACTACCTGTCTGTCTGTCTGTTTGCCTGTCTGTCTGTCTGTCTACCTGTTTGCCTGTCTGTCTAACTACCCGTCTGTCTGTCTGTCTGTCTGTCTGTCTAACTACTTGTCTGTCTGTCTGTTTGCCTGTCTGTCTGTCTAACTACCCGTCTGTCTGTCTGTCTAACTACCCGTCTGTCTGTCTGTCTGTCTAACTACCCGTCTGTCTGTCTGTCTACCTGTCTGTCTAACTACCCGTCTGTCTGTCTGTCTGTCTGTCTAACTACCTGTCTGTCTGTCTGTTTGCCTGTCTGTCTGTCTGTCTACCTGTTTGCCTGTCTGTCTAACTACCCGTCTGTCTGTCTGTCTGTCTGTCTGTCTGTCTGTCTGTCTGTCTGTCTACCTGTCTGTCTAACTACCTGTCTGTCTGTCTGTATGTCTGACTGTCTGTCTAACTACCCGTCTGTCTGTCTGTCTGTCTGTCTACCTGTCTGTCTAACTACCTGTCTGTCTGTCTGTTTGCCTGTCTGTCTGTCTGTCTGTCTAACTACTTGTCTGTCTGTCTGTATGTCTGACTGTCTGTCTAACTACCCGTCTGTCTGTCTGTCTGTCTGTCTGTCTACCTGTCTGTCTAACTACCCGTCTGTCTGTCTGTCTGTCTGTCTAACTACCTGTCTGTCTACCTGTCTGTCTGTCTGTCTGTCTACCTGTTTGTCTGTCTGTCTAACTACCTGTCTGTCTAACTACCCGTCTGTCTGTCTGTCTGTCTGTCTAACTACCTGTCTGTCTAACTACCTGTCTGTCTAACTACCTGTCTGTCTGTCTGTTTGCCTGTCTGTCTGTCTGTCTACCTGTTTGCCTGTCTGTCTAACTACCTGTCTGTCTGTCTGCTTCTTCCTGCTTGCCCATATCTGAAGCGATTCCACAGCTGTGGGCTCATCGTTACCTCCGTAGACGTCAGAGTCAGCTTTGGCTTTGCAGGTCAAAGGGCACTTGGAATAGACATAAATGTCACGTTTGCTGTAACATCGCTCTGCTGTTATTATCAGGGCAGATCAGAGACTCTCAACCCACAAACATGCACAACATGTGTGACGTTGTACAAAGCAAAGGGAAAAACACGCTGCACCACACACCTGAATGTGTGAACGGAATCATGAAGTGGCCAGGAAGCATCCGCTCGTCCTCTGACCTCAGCTCTATGTCATTTACTGCACCACGACTATATAACATTGCACATATATTTATTTATATTTAAATATATTTGACGTGTCTCACGCAGCTCCTTAGGTTTGGTCACATGGTGAAATGTGTGTCAGCTCAGTGCAAAGAGCCTTGAGACGACTTGTTGTATAGAGATAAACCTGAATCCACCACTTTAGCCAGAACGCTGTGGCCTCTAACTACAGCTGAGACAGGCAATAAACGCGGTGAGAGACTGTCCAGTGAAATGTAAGACACACATTCAGATGAATTCCAGTTTGGTGCCTTCATGACTTGCTGCGGTTCAGCTGTCGTGTGCAGAGAAAGGAAGCATGAAGACGTGTGGAAGCTGTGGTCGTATTCTGAGAAATACAAACGCTCCAGTGACACAGATCTGATACCACACAAAAAAATCATGCATGAATAATTCTCCCTGAAGGAATGATGCTCGTCGTTGCTGGTGTAATACATGTAAATAAGGCAGTTAGAGATGAATCTAGTACAAACACAATGCAGGAAACACTAAATGTCTCCATGTGATGATCTGTGCAGGAAAAATTCACATATTAAGATTTAATAAAACAAAGGTTCACGGCTAAATATACTAACGCCAGCACTCAGCACCGGGATAATGACGTAATAAAGTTATGATATGTGTGCAGCTGCTAAAGGTCTGGTTGAACACGCTACACACCGTTAGCATCGCATGTGTTGAATCGTATCGTCCTCTACAGCTGAACCAGGTGACGTACAGGATGTCTTTGAGCCAGAGCAGATGTTTGTTTGGTGCTGGAGTCCAGCTGAGACGCTCACACACGAATCCACCTCACAAATCAACACCAGAGACATGACAGCCAACAGCTCAAGCTCAGGCCTCACATCCTACGTGTAGCACAACACTTTAAAAAGCAGGTAAACAAATGTCTAATCCACTGTTTTGATAATTCACTTCTAGGACGAGTAGCTGAACTTTCTTTCCTTCCTTCAAATGGTGACATTTGGTAAACGTTGAAAATATTGCACATTCCAAAATACAACACGCCCACAGAAACACAACACCTCAGCTGTGACGGACGGGAGGAGTTGGAAAGGTTGTGGAAAATGAGACGCCAATAATCTGTACATCTGTGCATCCTTATATCGAAGGCACAATCAGTTCACACATCCCGGTTCATACGTTTGCCACTTATCGTGTGCGACTTCCACCGAACGAAATGACAGACACAAACACACACGACCACAGGATGCGATTCAAATTCGATCATCCTCTCTGCCCCCTCAACTTCCTGTGTGAAAACCTCTCTACCGCAGCAGCGCAGGAAGTAACGTCTGCGAGGAAGGACGCAGGGGAGAGCTGGGACCCGAGTGAGTGAATGAAAGACACGATGCATCTATACTCAGAGCTTCAATACAACTTCCTTCTTGCTGCCACATGTAAGCTCTGAGCTGAAAAGTGCCGGTGACAGCGTTGGAAAACATCCATTCATTACCACACGAGCGGCAGCTGAGCAAGTGAAACAACCTGCGTGAAAGCGTCGCTACAGATGTGATTAGGTTTGTGCTGCACATGATTTGCCTCGGGACGTTGTTCTGCTCTCTGATCTTCCCTAAAAGATGCACGGATGTGGGTGGATAGCTACGGCAAGCTAGCAGGAGGAGAGGGAGGGCGAGGAGAAGGAAGCCTGAAGAGGGTGGAGGAGGCACCTGCTGGGACCACATGGCTTTGAATGGCCCCGTTTAAGTGGCTGCACTCACGCATGCATCAGACTGAAGCGCTGCCCCTGCTGTGAGCAAAAGCGGCTGCGAGCACACAGAGCTTCAGATCAAGGCTGGTGGAAAGGTGGTTCGGGTGGTTTGGTGAAGCACAGGTGCATGTTGTAAATAATGATGAAGGGAGATGACGAGGGAAGCAAGCAGGTCGACTAAGTCCAGCCTGTGGTAGTGTCACAGAGCTCATTGAGGAAGCCCGTCTCCAGCTGGTGCGGGTCCTAGAGGACGCAGCTGTGATGTGCGGTTCCGAGATAAGACATAACTCCAAAGAACGTGCAACGACCCCAGGACGCAGGACCTTTGCTCGCACCCTGTTTCTGTGGTTGGATGTCCCCGCAACGCTAACCCGCTAACGGGTTGGCTTCGCCCCCTGACCTTTAGAGACACCACACCACTGTCCCTGTGACGTCTTTCTCCTTAGACGTTGTCTAAACATCAGTGGTGGAAAAATATTAAAAAGCATCATTTCCTGTGCACTGGGGGATTTTTTCCTACAAAAATATCACCAGATCACAGGAACGTACGTAGGCCTGGACGGTTTCAGAACCACTGAACAGTTGTGTTTTTCTTAACACAATCATTTTATTTGAAATGCGAATCTTCCTTTGTTACGTAAATCAGTTTGTGACGTTATGACGCGTATGTTCATATGTCACCATAATAAATAAATAAAGGTGCAGTGACCCATGACACGACCTATGACGTGTGACCTACGCTCATATGTTCAGGGCCAGATTTCCAGTACACTCAGATGAAAGCAGATCTCTATCGCTTCAGAAAGTCCGTTACACGACCGGCGACGCCAGACCTGCTGGCACGTATACGCTTCCTTCATGTGTGACACCGAAACTTCTCTGTGACACGAGGCAGTTTCAAACAGATGAATGAAGATATTGGCAAACAGTCGACTCGTCAGAACGTCAATGAGATGAGAGAACTACTCTCATTATTACTCACAGCAGGAGAGAAAGTTGCCGACGTCTTACAGTTGCTCTGTTTTTACAGGTGAACCTTGCTGATGAAAGCAGTGTTAAACTGTAAAGTGAGATGAGAGAAGCTCAGAGTTTTAGTCCTACATCAAGACCCATCAAGACTCTGTGAAACAGGACTTTGAGCGGGTGTCTGGCAGCTAACTCCTGAAATGACTATATCTGTGTTAGCAGTGAGGGAGCGAAGCGCTGCAGCTTGTGGGCCAGCTGTGTGTGAGCGCTGGGGGAGACCACCTACACTTCCACCTGCTCGCCTCTTTACAGGGGCCTCTTCAATCACAGGGCCGGGTCATTATGGATGCGAGCCTCTAGCCAGCGGGCTTTGTTTAGCTATTTCGGTCCTCGTGCTTTGCAGCAACACACGGTGCAAAAGCCCCCATTAGAACCTGCACTAGAAACAGCCACGACAGGAAACATCAGGCCGTGTGCATCAGACTCTCGCTGCTCTCATGAGAAAAATCCCATCGCGAACAGAGCTTTCAGACGCAGCCTCTCCAAGACTGATGTAAAATGCATGAAACTGTGCAGACATTTCCATCAGTACGGAGGTAAATGTGATAATAAATGGAGACACATGTGACTGATGGCGATGAGCAACGACAAAGCAGCGAACTGTTTTACAGGCGCTGTGAAGATGACTAAGTCCAAACTTTCAGTGCGATACGAAGGGGGAGATGTTGTCTGTTCTTAACTTCAGGGAAAATGACGCGACAGCTTTGATGCAACATCAGTGTTGTTCCTGGTTTGGTCTGCAGCTGCTTCACAGCTTTGTTTCGAAGCTAAAAGGTCAAACTAATGGATTACGCCAACGTATTCATCATACGCTGCACAGATATGAGAGTTATCATCTGCTGTGCAACAGAGCGAACAAGGCTGTTTCCCACGACCTGAAGGTGAGGACGGGTCTGCTTCAGTCCCTGGATGTAGCTCGCAGAACACGAAGCATTTTCTGTGCCGGCCTGGGACGTTAACGTGCATCAGTTCACACTGCTTTGCTAAGCAGCTCATTCACCTGGAGAAACGAGCCTGGGTGGAACACTGACACGGCCCGTCGCCCCCCTGCACAAAAACAATGCTTAGACGTCTCAGATCTGCACAGATGCGCTGCCTGTTTGAGACTAGTAAACAACTCTGCCATGCAAACAATTAAACAGTAATTTGTGACCAAACGAGACTGTGAAATTGCCTGGAGAGAGTCTATATTTGGAGCCGGGCTTCCTAAACGCACTACTTAAGGTAAACTACATTAAACGTGAGGTAATTAGCGAGCCACATAATAGACCACGAACTGCTAATTGTGCTGCCTGTGGCTGTCTCTACAAGCCTCCACCCAACAGAACCAGCTCTTAATACTAACCCAGGCGTCTATTCTGCATGAGCTCACTGTCCGAGTGCAGAAACGTGCAAACAATAATTGTCAGATGCGAAAACACGCGTGATGCTGAGCCGAGGCGCAGGGTGAGGTGTGTGTGCTGAGCTGTGGAGAAGGTGGTGAACCAGCTGAAGAGCATTTACATGAGTGAGTAAGAGTGTGAGCCAGAGCGTAAGGTGTGTGTTGGGGGGCATGTGGGTGTTTGTGGGGGAGTTGGATTTTACCAGCACTGGTTCACTGCAGGGCGTCCGTGTCCAGGCTTGTTTAGGACGTGTCCTGGGCGTCGGGAACGGCGCTCGGCTACAGGATCACGCAAAGCCTCCCTGAGGCGAAGCAGGAGCTGCAGACGCAGTCGGAAAATGTTGACAGTAAAACCTGCATGTGAGAAACTGCTGCGTTGCTCTTTTCATCTGAACTATCTGTAACCTGGGCAGATCCCAGCAGAGACACAAACTGACACTAGTGCTACAAGGCTGATTGTGTTGCAGTTTGTCTTTATATCTTCACGTTGTGTGTGACTCCCTTTGTTGTCATCGTGTTAAAGTTGACTGAACCACTTTTTTTCCCACCGTCCAGTGGAGGTCACAGTCACATCTCCCCTGAAGGGATTCCCTGATCTGTTCCAACCTGCTTCTGTGTTTATTCAGACTCAGATGGAGCAGATGATCCACATTCAATGTATTCGCCACTAAACAATAACATGTATCGCGTTTGATTAAGAGATTGTTCCGCCCGATGAAGAACGTGTCCTCAACAATACGTCCTCAGAAACATCAGCGAAGAAAAAGGCACCGACTTCATCCCTTCAGTTGATCTGTGCTACAGAGCTGTGAATATGCTGAATAGCTATGAAACCGTAGCTTTACCTGTTTACCGCCTGCACTAATCCATCTGACCTTCAAGTCTGAGCCCATTGTTCACTGCTGGAAAGCTGCTTCCTCCAGGTCCAAGTCGTATCTGTCAGTGATGGGGTCAAGATCTGTGTGCAAACCCTTGATGTTGAGCTTCAGGGAGGACGACGTGGGAACATTCTGGAGGTATTTAGTTTTAATAAAGGCCAAAGCCATGTTTCAGCCATGTGGCAACACACACACACAGCAGAGCAGCTGTGGCTGCAAAACCGAGCCAAACCATAACTGGGAAGACCCACTCAAAGGAAATCTCAAAGCTTGGCAGACGCCAAACACGCTGGGATCAAATGCAACTTTGGTGGAGAAGAGGAATTCGTGCAGTGCTTTTATTTTGCCACTTCAAGACTATGAGGATAAAATGTCAGCTATCATGAGGCGCACACTCACCGAGGAGAGATCTGGAGCCAATTGTTCTATCGTGCCAAGGAAACCTCACCCCCACATTCCCCCACGTTATGCTAAATGTCCTCTTGAGCTACAGGCTCTTAGATCAGACAAGGGCGAGATCATTAGGATCACTCATCAATGTGACCACATTTGTCTACTACAGAGTAAGACACGTAGGCTGACCTCCGGCGTTAACGAGAGTGACCCACACTTCGGACTGACTAACCGTTTCCTCCCCCTGCCTCAGCTCCTACCGGCTGACACAACCAAGGGAACCTCCAGGCCTTTAACTGAGCGCGGCCATGGACGGCGCCGTGCATGAGACCACGAGGCTCCCCAACAGGCGTTCACGCCCTCACCTCGCATTTTATTATTAAGAAATGAGCAAGAGGTTGTGACGAGCCCAGAATGGGCTGATGCGCTCACTGCGGGGGAAGTAGCACACGTGTCCTCCTCTTGACCCTAATGTGACCAAGGGCTTTGACTTTGGCTTGAAAAAGCTGAAAAGACGCACAGAGGAGAGCAACGACTAAGCAGAGACTCGGTGGCATAAAATGTCTGCGAATGACAGATTTCAACCGCAGCTCATTTGGACGCTGCCATGGCCATGGGCGTAGGCGCAGTCTTCCTCCCTCCAATATCTCCTCACATAAGATGAGCAAGATCTTTTTTCACACTGCTTTGAGCAGTGTTTTGAGCCTTGCATGCGTCTGTCACTGTGTCACTTATGGAGAAGCTAAGGCTAAAGCTTCATTTGGACGGATTATCCCTGCAGGGGGAGGTGGAGAATAAAATATTTACTGTGCTACTGGGTAATTTAACTCATGATTCCAAGCTGCATTTTTACCATCAGGAAATTACAGGAAGCGGTTTGTAATAGACCCAAACATTCAGCAGCACTGAAAGAGGACTAGTATCCAGATCTGGAGCCATAACTACACAGTTGATTAGCTCCTGAAGCTTTGGCGTAAGCACGGTCAGTGGTAAGTTAGAAGGTTAAGTTGGGTGAAAGTACTTTCCCCAGGAGACCTACATGCTTTTACGGTTCTCATGTTTCCACCCATTACATCAGTCCATTCACATAAGTCACATTTCAGACCGAGCGTCTTATTTTAGCGGTTTTTGACTGGATTCTATTTCACTGGTCCCTGCGGCCCAGTCTGAGAGAGACTACGTCACCAAGACCTTTTACAGGGACAAACCAATGCGTGTCAGGCTTGGAATCAACCGAGCATCTCTTAGGAGGGAACTCATGAACTTTAGCCTTCAAATTAGCGGCACACGACGGTGGAACGAGGCTGACGTGTCAACAGATCAACAGAGACGTCTGGTATCAGAGCGCAGCAGAGGAAAACAGCATCAGGCCGTCATGTGATGTTGATGAGGATGATGATGGGTGGCTCTATTAATAGACCTGGCAATAAACTGACCTCAGTCACAAAGCAGAGCAGCAGCGCAATGGATGAGAGGCCCCATTATGTCCAAACCAAGGAGTCAGCTTCTCTGTCAAGAGGGCACTTCACCAACAAACCTCATCTGACTGAGCCTGTCTTCTCGCCCTCCTCGTCTGCTCCCACCCCAACTCTTTTCTGCTGAGTGTGTGTTTGGAGGAGTTGTGAAGGTCAGTGGAAAGGCTCTGAAGTGAGGCGTGAGCTCGGGGCTTTGACCTCTGATTGGCCCCCGCTGGTCTGAGTCACACAGATGGAGCCGTCCTGCCGACTAAAAGGGTCCCAGCCCTGCGAAGATCGACAAGTAGGCTGCAGCCCGAAAGACAAAAGAAGAGTTGTGCAGAGGTGGTGATGAACAATGGGACGGTTTGACAAGAGGAGGTGAGGAGAGCTCAGTCCCTACATAAGCATCTTATTGTGAAAGCCTACTTTGTTAAAAGTCTATAGGGTGAAGACATTAAGGGGATTTTCCTGTGTTAAAATGTGAGACGGGCAGAGATTTGCTTCATTCCTTTTGGTTGTGCACTAAAATATTCCTGCACATCTTAACTTTGGGAGCTGGACCTAAGTTATCTGTTATACTAGAGGTCAGACAAAGGTCACTCCACTGACACCGAAACTGTGTGGGAGACAATAGATTAAAAAATTCCACGAAAACATGATGATGGCTGTTATCTCCTGTCCTCATGCAGATGTTCACATTGTGGTTAAAAACATTCAGCGCCCATGAACACTCCACCCTGAGTAAAATACGTGCCTGTTCACACACACACACACACACACACGCTTCGCTTAATCTTACGGTAAACAGCTTCCTTCCACCCTCAGGCCTTGCCTTTCCCAAACTCACAGGGAACAACAGCAGGTAACACTCAGTTGGTTTTGGCGCCCGTCCATGTGATCCCGGCTGTTAAAACCCAGTCTGTTGCCAAGCAGCTTGTCCTGCCCTGGAACGCTTTGAAAGTTTGCCCAAAAATATGCATAAAACACAAAATCAACAAGACAAGGTTCCTAGAGCAGATCCTGGAGATAAGTGGGACTATTTAGAAAGGAAAGAATTACTCTACCTGAGTCCACAGAACTAGTCTAAACCTAAACAGACTAAACAGAGATGTGACTAATCACGACGTGACTAAGATGTCGGCAAAGCTGGAACCTGAAGTGTTCAACTAAGCACCACGTCACGTTTAGCTCTGCTTCGACTCAAAATTCACAACAGAGCTGTTTCTGATGGACGGGCTGACGGAGAGCAATTGTTCAGGACACAAACAATCACATATTAATGCATCACACGTTGTACGTCTGCCTCAGCGTTCGCACATTTGTCTCTCCCACTGCTTGGGTAACATGAGTGTTTTTGACTAACATTTGGCAGCGTGGCACGATGCCACCGCACGAGTGTTCCCGTAAACACTCACCGCTCTGGACCCTATACTGCTGCGCTTTGCCAAAATGTCACTGGGGCTGTGGTCAACCCCCACCGCGACGCTGAAGAAAACCTACAGCCAGCAACAGGCAGCTGCACAGAGAATAGAATTTATAAGGGCAGAACAGTGCCAGGAATTGTTGTTTTCCTCTGTTTATCCATACAACCATGGATACTAACAAAACGGCATAGAGCTAAAATAGTCGCTGTGAATGCCAGAGAATTACCTGTGATGAGGTAATTATGATCGTGGAGACCCAGCAATCAGCCTGGAAAACACGCGTATTCTCCTCTGCGTTCCCTTTAGGCCCAAACACGGCCGAGCAGGCATCTCTCGTTACTACGGGGCAGCTGTTACTGTTCACACTACATGTTCAGCACAGGATGGATCCACACAGGCTGATGTTCTAACCAGAACGCTGAGCGCTGTGGGATTCAGAGGAGCGGCAGAGCTTTTTGGACCTCTTCGATTATGGAATTTATTGTTTTCAGATTCCAAACCAGCAGTTTGACTAATAAAAAAATACAATCTATCAAGGAAATGTAAGCTGTGATTGGAATATTGCCCCATATTTCATCTTATGAGAAAATAAACAACAAAACAGGATTACTGTTAGTATGAGGGTGTAGGAGAACGACAATGACCAGTGAACCAGGCAACTCAGTATTCGGTTCAGTCCTTCGCTTGTGGAGGCGACGTCAGTGCACGTGAACACGTTTATGGTCGAAATACCAAAAAAGGTTGTTTAGTAGGTGCCACAGAACAAGTTTCACTAAAACTGTGATTCTCAGCAACACATCCATAATAAAACAATTCACATCTGAACCAGCTAAAGTAATAAACAGTATATAGGTAAAGGAAGACAGCTGATAGAGTCAGCTAATAAACAACAATAAGCTACAAGAAATATTTAATATGTTCGTAGTGTTAGTAGCTAACGTGTTATTTAAAATGACGTTTGGCAGCTAAAGTAGTTAATTAACAGTAAAAGATAACCACTGAGCTAAAAATCAGATCACTCATTTTAAAGGTAATATAAAAGTGTCACAGTTTCGCTATGACTAAACAGTTTTAGGACAGATGTAGCGGCTAACGTAGCACAAAGCTGCGGGCTGCCAGCAAGGTGAAGGCCTGATGCGGCTGCTCAGCTGGAAACCGGCCTTTGTTACCGTCTGCTGGTCGCAGATTCATCCCTCAGGTGCAGCCGGTCCTTCCTGACCTGATCGGTCCGTGCAGCGATGAGGCGCAGCCAAGTGTCTGGGTGTGTGTGGGTGTCGAAGAATTACAAACGGCAGACAAAGCTTGGTTCACACAACAGAAACAGGTGCAGCGTGGAGGAATCGCTTCCTTCCTTAAACATCGAGCCACAGCTCTTCTACCTGAGCAGTAAAACCAGGGACAGGCCGAAAAGACCTAAAGGAGGACTCGTAAATCTTCGTGCTTTGTTGAACCCACTTGTTTCCTCCTTCCTGATCGAAGCAGGTTCAGCATCGTTGTCAGGTTGTGTCTGAACACACACCCTGCTGAGCGTCAGGGCCACAGATCAGAACACAAAACACTTAGATCGAAGCCGGGGAAGTGTCTGAATAAAAACACGTGGGAGGAAAGGTTTTATGTTCAGACTTTGATGAATTCACTGTTGGTGAATATATGATCTAATTCTCTTATCTTTGGATTTACATACACACATGATAGGGCGCAGATATTAGTCCAATATTATTAGAATCACTGTTGTAATAGCATCATTGTTAGAAACGGGTTTGTACTGGTTTACACTGGGCTTCATGCTGGATCAGGATCCCTCTGGACCGGGGCCCAGGTGGGCGTTGCTTCCCGGTTCTCCCGGAGAGGAACCCGCGCGTCATGTTGCCCATATAAGGCATGGGAACTTCCTCCTCTGCTTGGCTCCAAACAAACAGCACGTCGCTGCTGTTTGACTCTGAGAATAATTCCAAGGTGATGAATAAACGTGTAACTAACTAACTAACTACCTGACTCTTCACTAGTTCACGCCTTTCATTGTGTAACTCAAGAGCAGCTGTTCACTGTGGCAGAGTGACGTCACCTCCTCGCCCCTTATTCGACCTAAAATCTGCTTATTATTCACCTTGTTCTTTCTCGTTCTCCGCTCCTGGCCCGTCTCCGCCGCCTTCCCACCGCTCTGCTCTCTTGCCTACAGGCTTGTTTACAGTCTCCTCTTCCCGGCATTAGCGTCACAGCGTCGTCACTCTGTGGGCGTGGCTCCGGAGCCACCCGGCCTATCACCACGCAGCTCAGCCCCGCGCGTGTCTGTAGCTGTATATAAGACCCGTCAGCGACCCGCCTGAACACACCTCAACGCGTATCGAGCCAGGCCGGACCTCAGACACAGAACTGTGCGCTCAGACGCTGGACCGCTTGGATTTTTGTTCCGTGTTGGTTGGACTCTGTCGATGCGCGCTCTTTGCTGTCACTGACACTTGTTGGTTACCCAGAGCTTGTCTGTGATCAGCTGGTAAGCTCGCACGTTTTCTCTACGACTTTATGTCTACAAAGATGGAGCTGCCTTTTTACCATGACGACTCCTTTCTGTCGCCTTACGGCCACTCAGAGGCAGCAGTGCACGACTACAAACTGCTAAAGCAGAATATGAATTTGACAGAACCGTACCGCAACCTGAAATCCCAGCTGAGAGCCGAGGCAGACCCGTACCAAGGCGGCCAGCAGGACGTGGGCTCCCTGAAGCTCGCGTCGCCAGAGCTGGAGAGGCTCATCATCCAGAACGGGACCGGTGTGATCACCACTCCCACCCCGGGACAGTACTTCTACAACCGGGGAATCACCGATGAGCAGGAGGGCTTCGCCGATGGCTTCGTGAAAGCCCTGGACGAGCTGCACAAGCTGAACCAGATGCCCCCTCCGAACGTGTCCATCGGAGCCGGTGGAGTTACTACGTGTTCGGCGGCGGCCTCTAGCGTCTTCGGCTCTGCCTTGCAGCCGGAGCCTCCCATCTACACCACGCTGAACGCTTACTGCCCCAACTCGAGCGCCTCCTCCGCACCCAGCTACCCCACAGCCACCATCAGCTACCTGCCGCCGCACCAGCAGAGCCACCCGCAGACCTCGACGCACGGCGCGCACCCGTTCCAGCACTCTCTGCCCGGCTCGGGACTCCACCCGCAGCGGCTGGTCGCCCTGAAAGAGGAGCCTCAGACCGTGCCCGACCTGCTCAGCAGCGACGGCTCTCCTCCAATGTCCCCCATCGACCTGGAGACGCAGGAGAGGATCAAGGCGGAGCGCAAGAGGCTGAGGAACCGGCTAGCGGCCACTAAATGCCGGAAGCGCAAGCTGGAGCGCATCGCCCGGCTGGAGGAGAAGGTGAAAGTTCTGAAGAACGACAACGCGGGCCTCTCCAACACCGCGTCGGTGCTGCGGGACCAGGTCGCGCAGCTCAAGCAGAAGGTGCTGACACACGTGAGCAGCGGTTGTCAGCTGATGCTGACGAGCAAGATGGAAGCGTTTTAAGAGCAAACACTCAAAACTGACAATAAAGTGAAAACACTGGAGACGTGCAGCACTGGACTAGCGGCTGACGTGGGTCGTCTTGACAGAGCCGAGAGCTGCGTGCAGACAGCTCTGTGGGGCTGAGGATGGTACTTCCGGATGCTGGACACCGCTCAAAGGACCATTGATCCCTGAACCAGAGCAGCATCCAGGCTGAGACTGAGCAGCGCAGCGGGCACCGGCCCGTATGTCCCGCTTTACTAATGGCATCACACGGGAATGATGATGATGATGATTATTGTACTTTTTGCAACTTGTCTTGAAATGCTGCAGTTTATTCATGGTGTAAATTATTTTGTTTGCCCGGTTGATCCAGACAAACTAACGATGTCAAATGTTTACAATGTTTTTTTTATTTGTGATGTGTATTTAAGTAAAGTATCTTAAAATGAAAGTGACTGTGGGTTGTTGTTTGTTTGTTTGTTTGTTTGTTACACACTTGACGCACAAACACGAGGAAACAGCGGGAGGAAGAGGAGGAATCTGTTTCCAGGCATAAAGCAGCAGTAAGAGACACAAACACAGGCTGGTTTCAGTGTTTACGCACATAGCGCAGCCCCAGTACGTAGGTATTTCCTGCGCACGCACGGGCATGTCTATATATGGGCATGTTGCTGATTATTTCGTCACAGGGGAGGATTTCTGGGAACCCCCGCCCAGGTACCGCGACTCTCAAACCCTCTTGTGTCAATAAGAGGCTGAGCTCCGTGAGGGAGGTGGAATTTCCTGCGTTCACGTTAGACGAACCTGCCACAGAGCAAAGTGCAGCCTCGCTATCAGAGGACAACAGGAAGCGTTAACGTCCTCCAGCGTTCAGCCATGAAGTCATTCCTACAAAACCGCCATCACATGCTCGAATCTGCCAAACAGCGAGTCTCTCAACACGTTTGAGCTGTAGAAGTGAAACCAAGCCCTGGGGAAGTGACGGCGCGTCCAGGAATCCCGGGGGCGTCTTCACGGTGGGGAGAGTGGGCGTCCGCTCCGGTGCAGATGCCACAGCCGGTTCTCTGGAACACATCACCGGCCAAGTATGCGGCGCAGATAGAGGGAAAGTCCCGCTGAGTGACTCATTAAGCAACTCAGCCGAGGGTCAGTGCGCGGTTTCACGGCCTCAGAGCAACAGCGGCCAAAGGCAGCGGTGGTGGTGGAAGGAAGCTCAAAGTGCTCACAATAACGTGACATGTGGAGGCTACTAGGGCTGCCAACAAGGAAAGGCCACGCCCACTTCTCAAACATACGTCTCACCTCGCTGCAGTTCGTTTGATACTTCGCTTTTTGTCATGAAGTCACAAACGTACGAACGCAGCTCAGGGGATTTCTGTCCAGTGACGAGCGCATAAACAGCAGCAGCCGGTTTGGCTGAAACCTCAAAAAACCACTTCAAACGGGCGACGGCTGTGGCTTGTGTGCACTCTCACCCCGGCTTGTTTTGGAGAGGAGGCCTCTAAACCTGCTTTCATCTGACACCTATTTCAATCGCCTCATTTCCATCAATAACAACTCCTCCGTGTTTTGCCGTGGACGTGGAAACAGGCGCCCACACAGCTTCTCCTATTTTGAGACTTTATGCAGAACCTGTCTTTCAGGGGATGTTTGAGTGTTTCACATAAACAGCCGGTTTTATGATAAGAGCACAGACTAAAGATAACCGGAGCTTCATCACCGTCTTCATCTTCTACTCACTGAACGCTGACATTAAAATGCGTGCGCACAGTCCGAACGGAGCCCAGTGAAGCCGTGCTGGCTCTCCACACGCCTCGGCCTCAGCCCACACCGAGTGTCTGTGGGAACATCTGTGATGTGAGCGCTGACGTATGAAGAGCTCTGGGTGGGTTTGAGTTTCCTCTCCTCGAGCCCCTTCCCCTCCCACGGACACACACGGGTCCGGCTCCGTCACTCATTCTCTCCCCCTGCTGCTTCCTCTGTCATGAATATTCCTCCCACCGTGGCCATCTGAGCGTCTTACAGGAGCTGGATCACACGTTGCATCAGTAGTTTGAGGCGGCTGATGGAGACACGTTGTGTGAAGGGGATGTTTATTTCATGAGTTATAGGGAAGTGAAAGCTGGAGAACAGAACAAACCACTGCTCTCGGAAAACGACCTAAAAACTAAAGTGGTGACTCACTTTCTGCTTAAATAAAGGGAATTTGACTTGATGATCCGCTGCCTGTGTTGTGTCTGTGTTGGCTTATTGTTGGAGCACAGCGCCATCTAGTGGATCAAACCACAGCGTGCGGTTATAGCTGCAACGACAGCCCGTAATGTAATATTACCAATTATATGAGCAAACACCTTGTAGCCGAGGGATGTGTGCAGGACTGCAGGTTATAGTCCTATCCGTGACCCTTCGTCAGTGGCCTATTTGCTGGATTCAGAGACTTGCTGTCACTTCAGCTGCTACACAGATGAACCACAGGAAGGACTGAGAGGACGGACGAGGATGTGATGTGTGTAATCAAACCTGACGTTGACAGTGTTAAAATAAACTGTCCCGATGTTTAAATATAAGCGGGCTGGGGCTGAGTGACAGCTGTCTGGACCGAAGGGTCGACACACTTGTCAGAATGCATCAGTGAGCTGGAGGACAGGAAGGTTTGCGTCTGGCTGCTGGCGCTCACTGGCATCGTGAGCTCCTCTGTTCTAGGCCCAAACTGAGCTTTTCTTCTGTAAAAGAGGCTTTGAAGGCACAGAGCAGCAGAAAACAGAGGAAGCAACATGTCTGTGGTGATTTGTTCTATTTCCAGAGCTCTGAGGGTCGTGATGCGCGATGCTCAGCAGGGGTCCTGGCCTGGAATAAAGGCTTTCACTAGCAAAATCCATGCTCCCTCACACAGACGATCTTCTCTGTGGTGCAAAGGTTTGGTCCATTTAAAACTTCCAGCAGAGTCTGCTAGTGCTTCCCAGAGACAGAACCACCACAGGCGCACAGTGACGGTCAGAAATGTCTTTATTCAGAACATTAAGAAAAGTACACAACCAGCCAGTTTAGCCAAACAAAGCAGTTTCCGTACATCTACGAACACACAACCACCTGCCAGAACAACCTGGTCTGACCCAGGCTCTGACCCAACCTCATCCCTCATTAAAAGAAAGTCTAAGTTACATTCATTAAAACATTTTCCACTATTAAACAGCTCAGGACACGAAAACGGCACCGAACAGCAGGACAACAGTTAGATGTGCCTTAAACCACACATGATGAAGAACTACAGGTGTTAGACTGTCCCGGTTCAGTTTACACCTAAACCCCCCTTCTCTCATCAGGACGCAGGCCTGGACGGAAGTCAAACTGTCAGCAGTCGGGATTTTTCTTGACAATAATCTAAGGAACGGTTTGAGACCTTAAATTATAAGGTGGTGAGCTCAGGTGAGTGTGGGAGGGACCTAGCAGAGAGCAGCTCCTCTCTACTCTACAGGCCGCTGCCGCTCCCCTCCATGTCATCCACCACCACCGAGCGCTTACGCAGCACCGAGTTCCCCCTCCTTCCGCTCTGGGCCTGCAGCTTGGTCTGGCAGGGGGCCCGGTACTGAGGCAGGCCCGTCTTGGTGGTGTCCAGCTCCTCCGGGTTGTCCTGCTGGGCCTTGAGCGCGGCGATCACGTCTTTGTCCGACGGACTGAGGGTCAAGCAGCCGCAGGGTCGGCTGGCGCCGCCCTCCGTGCGGATCTCACCGGCCTCCCCCGCGTCCTCCGGATCGTCCTCCACTGTCACGAAGGCATCGCCCCACAGGCTCTCGCAGAGATCCCTGCCGTGCTGGTACATCTAGGGACACACCCGAGATGTTCAGGAACCACGTCCGTGAAATGATTGATGCATAAGCTACATATCACATACCTGGAAGACCACATACGGCAAGTTACCACAACTACCATTTTTACAGCACAAACATGATTCACGTTCATAAACGTCAGGATATTAGTGATGGTGAAGCTGCTAAAGCTAAACCACGACAGAAGGCTTCAGCCTGTGGGAGCCACGAATGTCTTCACATCATTGTGTCCCGACCCTGCAGTGCAGCTGTGACTACAGCTACGACCCCCTGCTGCTACGTTCAGACGCCCAGTCGCTGAAATGACCGACCCTGCGCCAGGTGTTGGAGGAGCCGCCGGCGCCTTCTGACTCTCGCCCGCCTCCGCCAGCCTTCAGAGCAACTGATGAGCTGCAACCTTGAGAAGCTGTGAACGCTGGAGCGCGGCGAGCGGAGTCAGGAAGGTCACCGCCTGTGCAGCACAGAGTCTCCAGCTTCAAGGCTTCAGGCAGCGAACAACGCTGCGCATTCAGCACAGCAGCCGG
This sequence comes from Macropodus opercularis, assembly GCA_030770545.1. Taxonomy (NCBI): domain Eukaryota; kingdom Metazoa; phylum Chordata; class Actinopteri; order Anabantiformes; family Osphronemidae; genus Macropodus; species Macropodus opercularis. The sequence continues at coordinate 16,789,358 of CM061096.1, read as the reverse complement.
ACACGGTGGTTCTGCTCACGGGCGTCTGCGCTGCCCCCCTTCCTCCGTCTGCTGGGGGATTAACACTGAGTCACACAGGAGCTTCTATCTACTGAGTAAAGGACAAAGGCGGCGACGGTTCTTTGGCTCCATGTCAGCTCAGGTCTCGTCCCCGGACGCTGCTGCCACAGCTAATTCAGGAAATTCGTCGTTGTGACTCCACACAAAAGCAGGAATATGAATTATTTACAAATGCTCAGTGAATTAGCAGTAGACACTAGACACTAGACACTAAACAACGTGACGCGTTCAGGGACGCTACAGAATGTAGACTTTTTCACAGCTTCAAATGGGACGAGGCAGGCAGGTCCAGCATTTGCTCCCGGTTTCATTAAATGAGGAGTAGAGAGAGTGAGGCTGCAGATCCAGAGGCCTAGGTTCGGTCAGCGGGACTAATATGAAGCAGAAGAAGGAGGTTTGCGTCACAGATGCCTACCTGCTGGTACTGAACACAGGTTCCGGTGCAGTTCTGGCCTCTGGGGTCTCTGGCCCAGTTGCGAGCACAGGTCAGGTCCATCCTGCAGGCGTCAAACCTGCAGGAATGGAAAAATGTAATCTCTCATTTTCATATTTGTTGCTAAGATGCAAACTGCATAACCACAATGTTCACGTTTGCTAGTCGATTCACGGTTGGGGTGAATGAGAACTAGCTCGCCACCGTGGAAGACGGCTCCCTGCCTGCTGCTGCGGCTGCTCCGGCTGCTGGGCACAGGGTTGGGGTTAGGTGTGCGCTGACTCACCAGTCCCGGCAGAAGCTGTGGCAGAGCGGCACAGCCTGGACGTACCAGCGCCGACTGGGGTGAGGCCAGCGCGCCGCGTCGGGGGAGCAGCGGTAGAAGCATGACACGCGCTTCAGGAAGCCTTCACACCTGAGGAGAGAGAGGTCAGAGGTCAAAGCCACGCGGTGAGGGTCGTCTAAGAGAACAAGGTTTACACTCACTCGGCGCTCAGAGGCCCACACTTGTCCCAGGGCTCGCTCTGGCTGCTGACAGACGGGACGTAGGCGACGTCCTGGATGTCTTCTGTCGTGCAGCAGCTATCTGTCAACAGGGAAGGGCAGGGAAACCTTACAGCCGGCTGCCAGTCACAGAACCGCTAGAGATGAACGGGCCGGCACTCACTGTCGCCGTACAGGGAACAGTCCCCCAGCTGTGGCTCCGGGCTCGGGGAGGCCTTGTGTTTTCCATCCTGAAGACAGAGCCCCTCAGCGCGGGCTCCCCCAGCGAGCACAGCTACGTACGCACAAACCAAGAGCAGCGGGCGACGGGCGGCGCTCATGTCTACGGCCGTGAACGGGTCTGGAGGGGAATCAGCACAGAGGCAGATGAAGGCAAGAAACCAGGCCACAGCTCTCATCAGTGTCTCCGTGAAGCCCGCGTACACTGCAGGACTCTTACGGACAGATTAGGGGAAGTGATGCAGACAAGCCCATTACATTACTGGTGTCACATGACACATTTCCCGTTTGACCTTCCTCAGGCTAAACGAGCTGGTGACAGGAGGCTCAGACTGTTGACATCAGTTCCAAGGAGGCTCCGGTTCTCAGACCCAGAGCAGGCTGCTGGCTGCGGGCTGACCTCCACAGACGGAGCCTAATCACCGAGGGACGGAGGTGGATGACACGCGTGGTTTAATCTGACGAGATTTAAGCAAAGCTGCAGCTCATGGACACGTTGGACACGTGGTCCTGGACGGGCTCCACGTTCCGGGTCCTCTGGAGCCTCAGACCCGGTGAACAGAGGCTCGAAACACGGAGCAACGTTTAAAGACTGGACTTAGAGGCTGAACGGATGGATCACTGAGAACCTCCACAGTTTTAAAACGAACTTTCCAAACTCAACAGCGCTGAGTCTCAGTTAAAGCCTCGTTTCAAACGCACTAAGGAGGATTTTTCGGAAATAAAATGAGGAAGTTTGTGGAAAACCGTCGCGCGCTCACCGCGGCTCCGCGCATGAATCCACAACCCGAACCATCATATGATTATCGTAATGTCGCATCATCAGTCTGGCAGGAACCGGTTCGGTACCTGTCAGCGGGTCGAAGACGCTCGGTCCGGATCAGTTCTGCTGCGCTGCTCCCGTCTGCTCGTCGTCTGCGCTGGTGTCCGCTGCCTGGGGCCGCTGCTCGACACTTGGTCACCGGTTTATGTGAAGGACGTTTCGGTCCGTAGCAGCAGGCTGCTCCCCCCCCTCCCTCAGCCCCCCGCTGGGAAGCCTCCCTCACACACACACACACACACACTGTGTCCGCGCTAATCTGCCAGTGAGATGTTTACCAAATCCTCCTTGTTGACAGACTCCCTCCTCCACAGAGAAACGCCACAGACCGATGACGTTGCTCAAATTGGTTTCTGATCCCTCAAAGCACGGACCGACCTTGACTTCCGCCAGGTGCTGAGTCACACCTGTCCTTTCCAGATGTCAGGGTAGAGGAGGGAGCCGAGAGTCAGTGCTGCATGATCTGCAGCACAAATCTGTGCAGAACAAAACAAAGTCCCAGAGAAACTGCTGCGTCATGAAAACCCTGCTGCCTTGAGAAGCGTCCAGCCCGGCCCCTGGACTCCAGCCTGGATCCCTGGACTCTATGGGAGAACCTGCCAGAGAGAACCCACGCAGAGAGAACCCACCCAGAGAAAACCCACCGAGAGAGAACCCACGCAGAGAGAACCCACGCAGAGAGAACCCACGCAGAGAAAACCCACCCAGAGAGAACCCACCCAGAGAAAACCCACAGAGAGAGAACCCACCCAGAGAGAACCCACGCAGAGAGAACCCACGCAGAGAGAACCCACGCAGAGAAAACCCACCCAGAGAGAACCCACCGAGAGAGAACCCACCCAGAGAAAACCCACCGAGAGAGAACCCACCCAGAGAGAACCCACCCAGAGAGAACCCACCCAGAGAGAACCCACCCAGAGAAAACCCACCCAGAGAGAACCCACGCAGAGAGAACCCACCCAGAGAAAACCCACCCAGAGAGAACACACCCAGAGAGAACCCACCCAGAGAAAACCCACCCAGAGAGAACACACCCAGAGAAAACCCACGCAGAGAGAACCGACCCCAACAAACACACACACGTGTGTGAATGAGCAGCTTTAATGTCGTAATCCCTGACTTCCTTACTTACATTCATGAGTGGAGCTCTGAGTGTTTTTCCACCGTGTGTTTAATCTCACCTCCCTTCGGACCAGGCCAACCTAATCCCTGGCTGGACCGCTCTCTCCCAGGCTGTTGGCCACAGAGGAGCAGATGGACGGCGTCTTGTGGCCTAGATTCTTCTGCTAAGACCAAGACTGTGAAACCGGTGACGTGCCTCAGTCATGATTGGTTTTGGCAACAGAACCACGCAGAGACCGCAACGGAGCGTGAAAGACCAAACGGTCACGCCGATGAAATCGTCTCAGTGGAAGCTCAGTTCCCGTCCGCGCTGTTGGCGTCGGAGGGGGAAACGGGGGCTCGGGCCCCGCTGTCCGGGCTGTTTCATAACGGTGTGGGTCACCACAGCGCTTCAATGCTGAGGGTCAGAGCAGAGGCGCAGACAAACAGCTCTCCATCTGGTAATTAGAGGAGCACTAACAGCATCCTTTGTGCTCGAGCTATTCAGGGAACAGAGACGAAGGACAAAGCAGGTCATCTCTGCTCTGTGTTCCCTTCGTGTCTTTCCCGTTTAACGCGGTCGGTCGGTGCCTACGTTTGAGCCGTAGGCGGCCCTCAGCTGGCGAAGTGTCATGAACTCACACACAGGCCGTCCCAGCATCTCCAGGATGGGAGATTGAATCAGCGAGGCCTGGAAATCAGAGGTGAGCTTCACACATGACATCACAGCAGCTCAAAGGTGGAGCGGAACCAGTAGCACTCACAGATGAACAAAGGCGAGGACAGAGAAGCGGCTCGGGCAGATGATCCGCTGGGTCCGTCGCAGGTCTGGAACGTTTCTGTAGCTTGGGCCCAGAATAAGTCGACCAAATCTGTTTATTGGGGAACCTGAGCGCTGGGCAGTGAAGTGACACCAAACACGAGACCCACACCAGCATTAAAAGCCCGTTGAGAAGCTTTAGAGCATAAACACACGTTGTCATTTGGAACCTGGATTTATTTCTCATTCATCCCCATTTTATCAGTAGAATTGATGAAGAAATCGCAGTTGTCTATTTTATTTAAGCTTGAAGGTACGAATTTACACCAAGCACCTTAGCAGCCAGAGGAAGAGCACAAAGAACATTTGCACAGGGATGTGATAAAAGTAGACGGAAACACCTGTTTCCCGGCTATTGTTGGCACAAGCAAAGTTCAAGGTGCTGCATATTTGCAGAAATGAAACTTGTTATCATGTTCAGCTCGTCCTGCTGAGCTCAAGAAAGTCACAGTCATTTTCGATTACACCCCTCAGCCTGGAGGAGGGCAGCAGATTGGTTCTGAATCAGCAAACACATAGATCTGGTTCCAGTACAGAGGATCCATCAGATTATCCTGCAGCAGCAGCAACGTGGAAAGACCCCTAAGCTCATCGTGAAGCGATGCTGCTGCTCAGCCAGACGGTGTAAACGTTGGAGGTCAGACTCTGTGACCTTTCACCGGCCACGTACCAAACTGTTAACTGAACGCGTCACCTGACTGAAAGCAGAGGACTGATCAGGACCAGGCTTTTGAAACTGTATTCATCAGCATCACATTGTGTAGAGTCCACTCAGACGTTACTTTAAACGATCTTTGTTTGTGTCCAGTGATGGAGACGTGGGCTCCGCTCTCCTCCGTGTGGCCACATCACAGGCCTGCAGCTTCTGTCGTGTCCTGCTTTGCGCCTCAGGTCATGTTTTTGGAATTTAAAAGTCTGAGATGTGTGGGTCTTCAGCCGAGGCGGCCCCTCGCTGCTTTAGCTCACGTTTGGTCTCAGTCGTCTCTCCCGGAGGTTCTTTCCACAGCTCATCCACAGTGTGGCCACAGCAAACGTGGACAGGATCACGATGGTGCTCCTCACGAACGGGGACGAGGCTCCTCGCTTTGCCACCAACCCGAGTCCTCGCCTGTGGCGCTGAGCTTGTGCGGGCCGAGCGCCGGACTCCATGCTGGTTCTTTCACGGAGCATCTGCCTCTCAGGACGCAGCCGGTCCTCGTGGTTGGGAACACTTCAAACCTGCTTCTTTATCTGCTCGGCAAATCCTCCGACTCTGCTGGGTGCCAGAGTGCGTCAACAGCACCGGCAGGAGGCCGACAGAAAGCACAAGGTGTCCACCCTGACCTGAGACAGAGCCTTCGGCAGCTATGTCCAGGAGGTGGCACAGGGTGAGGTGAGTTCAGGGACCTCAGCTCGTCCTGTGGGCTTGTCCTGCGAGTGGGAGAGACGACAGGAAGCTTTAGGAAAAGTGTCTGTGGCATCTTTGTCCCAGCATTAACTGATAGATACTGGCCGCGCTTTTGCCAGTGCTGCTTTAAAGCTGCCACCACATTATCACGCAAACGAAGACACAACTGAAATCATTTCATTCAAAGCAGGTCGATCTGATAGCGTCTGCCTCCCTGGAGCTGGAGCTCATAACGCACAGGAGGAAACCCAGTGGTCTGCGGTTCCCGACGCCTGGAGCGGGTCCAGCAGCAGGTTGTGGTCGTGTCTGTATTTACCTCCAGACTCACTTCTAATCTACCACCAGGTCACATTTCCTTGAGTTTGAACTGTGAGGCAGATGCTTGAGCTTAAACTGTCTCGTGTATGAAGGACGTCACAGACTCTCTGTGACTGTGTCCATGTGGATCAGTTGACGTGAATAGTCCGATCCCCTCTGTTCCGGGCCAGCGGCGCTGCAGAGGCCCCCTGCTGTGTCAGACCTTTGGCTGGAAGCCGAACAGACGCCATCTGAATCAGAATGAGACTCTGTGGATTACCCACAATGCTCAGCGCTGCTTGTCTTTTAATTGGTGACGTCAGTCAGCATAAGTCTGCTTAATACTAATGTTACATAACTGAGTCCTAGGAAAAACAACAAAGCACAACAGAAACTGGACATTAAAGCCACTGAGCTTCTGTTGGTTCAGCTGTGTCGAAAAGGTTCATCTTGTTTTCAAGACGACCAGGTTCTCTGTGCCAAACAAACAGCAGACACGATAGTTAAAGCCACATTCCGGCAGGGGGCGCCAGATCCTTAGACAGGCAGCTGGTGAGAGGGGGGCAAGAAGTGTGCGTTCAAAACCAAGCCCCAACGTGACCTCTGCTACACAGGTCATGTGACTCAGTTTAAACTCCTACGTAACTGTATCCTCCTGAATATTAGTGCAAACGTCTTTTTTAGTTAGTTATTGGTGTTGTCACACTTCCAGACATCTCTGTAATGGTTCCTGCGCTTTGATCAAACTGGCTGCAGGATCCACAGCTGGATGAAATGAGGCCGTGATCCGGAAATGCTCCATCTGCTCACATGTGCCACAAAGCCAGGAGAGAACGAGGCTAAATGAGCGGATCTTATCCTGCGTTCATCTCCAGAAGGTTCTGATGTTGCACCGCAAGCAGCTTCACAAGCTGAACGTGGCTGTTTAGCAGGGACCCTGGTAGCAGAACCACTGATGTCATTAAGACCATTTGTCCTTGAGATTTGTGGAACAGACGAGCGGCTCTTCCAAACAAAACTAAACAGCTGTTCCTCTGAGCTGTGGGGGATTACGAGCCGTTACGTAAGAGGAAATGAAAGTAAGGATGTTGCGTTCAACTGACCCAGCAGCTCGTACACAGACCGTGACCGTGTCCGGACCTGCACTGGGCCTTTTACAGTTCGTAACCCACGGCCGCAGCTTTCCGTGTCCACAGCCTCCTCTCTGGCTCGGCCCACCAGATCCGAGGGCCTTATGTGGGAACGCTGACGGCGCTGAGAGTTCTGTTTGTCAGGGTTCTCAGGCCACAGGACAAAGCGCTGCCATCAGCACAGAGATGTCTGGCTCTGCTCGCCAGCCACACGGCCCTGTCAGCGCCACCTAAGCTAGCGAAGAACCACCTGCTGGCAGCGGCCTCTTCTGCACGGGATGGAATATCAGTCAGGTTCAGTCTTTGTGGACGGTGTGTCGTTTGCAGGGCTCCCTGGCTGCTTCCTGTCGGACGGGTCGGCACCGGTGAGGCCACAGCTGTGGTAAAGTCCTAATCCTGGCTACAGCGTTACGCAACGACTCGCCGAGTTCGACTGAGCAAGGGCTGAAGATGAACAGTTTCCTCTCACTACAGACGTCGATGTGCTATTTGAGTAGATTTCTTTGTTTTGCCTTCCTGTGGCCTCTTCTGACTCCAGCTCTCCAGCTAGTGGCAGTCCAGACCCGGCTCCAGAAGTGTGACACATTACGTAGGTCCAATATCAGTGTCTTAGTAATGGAACTAGAACCGTTCTCCTCAGTTCTATGGTGCAAACAGAGCGTTGTTGAAACAGAAGCAGATGCGTCACATGTCAAAAGCAAATGTTAATACAGTTTCACTGAAAGCAGAACATTTAACTATTGTGAATGTTCTGGTTTCATTTTTATTGCAAGGTATAGATGTGAATTATTGATATTATCTCATTTGCTTTGGTTCAGTGCAGTTTGAATCTGAAACGTGTCCTAGATGGAGCGTTTTTCTGTTCGCCTGCCTCAGTGGTCGCTGTCTGTGGTGCTGATTCTGGATCTGACCTCATTAACGGAACAGAACCTCCCAAAACGCGACGTGGCTCGTCTCCATCCTCTGGTGGTGGGAGGAGGGGCGGCAGGGAATCCCTGGAAGCGCCTACAAATATCGCGTTGCTGCCGCAGCTGCGTCCAGTTTCGGAGGAAGTGCAGGCGGAGCAGCAGCGCCTGGATGATTGAACCCGTGAAGATCAAACTGGATGTGGTTCTGGAGATGAGTCCAAGTGGGGCGCGCTCTCCTCACTCACGGTGATGCTGACGGGGCCGGACAGGCTCTTCCTCCGCGGCGAATCAAGCGGATCAGCCCGAGCGAGGAGCACTGGTGCGTGAACTGATCGTCTGCGTGACGCCTCGTCCTCTGGAACCAAAGCTGCAGAGAAGCTCGCTTCTTGTGGGGTCGCGGTGTTGGCAGAGACGGTCCGGGCCGGAGCGCACAGACCTCGGCACGATGTCAGCGACGCTCCGAGCGCAGCCCGCGGTGACGCCAGCATGACAGCGGGGACGCGGGTCCGAGGTGAGAGACAGGTTCATAGGAGCCGCCTGACATGAGTGTTTTTCCGGGGACTTCCTCGACGTGACCTCGGACTCTGTGCTGCCGTGGGTTGGATTAGCGACGGGCCTGGAGGTCGTTGGAGCCATGGACGACTCAGGCATCATCCGGCGCCGGAGGCTGCAGGTGAGGATGTTACTGAGGAACCGTCATATTCAGACGCCAGTCAGTTTATTAGGAACCAGTACAACGAGTTGTTTACTTATTCATCATTAACCTTGAATAACGACTGAAACAAACTCAAAGATCTGGACACGTGGGTCATCCGAAACAAAACGCCAGCACAAAGAACCCATAGAGCATATGTGTCATCACGTCCGGGTCGGTCCAGCTCGGTCGGGTCCTCCTCACAAAGATAGTCTGCTAGCTAGCTAACTAGCATCCGCCTGCAGGGCGGACCTTAGTGGTTGTCTTTAAAGAGACCAAAAATGTGTCAAAAGAACAGAACCAGATCCCAGAACCCAACCACGTTCTGGGTTTGGATTCTCCTCATAAACTAGACTACTAGCTCAGACGATGAGGGCTAATAGCTTAGCTTTTCATACACAGTATTCTCCAGCTTCAGACCAACAAACATTGGTTTTCTTTACGACACACACAAAAAGGAGACAAGAGACGGTTGTAACATAAAGTAAATACAAAAACACAACATTCATCTGGTTTCAGAACCTAAACCTGGTAGATCTGGATTCTGCTCAGAGGCTGGACTGTTGCAAGCTAAGCTAACTAGCATGCAGAGGCTAATTCACATGTTCTTCCTGGTGCTAGGAACCCGGGGCTTTGCGTCGCCTCTCCTTTAGGTTGGTTGTGTTCCTGTACTGCGTGTTTGGCCCGTTAGGGAGCAGCGTGACCTCGGGGTCACACACCTCCACCCAGCTCAGCAACAGGATGAATGGGGGGAGGTGACGCTGTCATACGTGTGGAGCGTTTAGCTGTTCAGCTGCCTGGTCGCTCCCCTGGGTCTCCTCTTCCCGACCGCCTCCCAGCGCCATATGGTGACACACCCAGCTCCCTGCGCCTCCTTTTCTGGGACTCTGTGTTTGGAGTCCAAAGGTCCTGCAGTGAATCTGGTTTTAAAGAGGAGCCAGATCAGCTGTGGAGGCTTTCCTTCTTCAGCCACACAGACAAACTGCAGTAATGATCTGACTAACCCACAGATTCATCACATGTCTCTCTGTTCTGAGATGTTCACTGACCCCAGTCGCTTCAAAGAATCGTTGTTCTTTGCTTGTTTGCTGGAATCTGTAGAATCACAGAAATCTGAAAATCTGCTGTTCAGTGTTTAAAGTTGTGCTCGTTGGCTTCCGTCACCAGGTCTGCGCACTCGAAAGTCATGAAACCCTACACGGCCCCGCGGTTCATCCCCTCCAGAGGAAGAACCTGCGGTTTCTTGCAGAGACTCGGTTCTTTTGAAGCGGCCGTTGTTTATCCAGGACGTTCCGCGCCGTGTGTCACCCCATCCTCTTCGTTTGTTATTAGACCCCAGTGAACCATCGTAGACGTCTGCTGAGTTTCTGTTGAAGCCAGTCTGAATGTGCTGCGTTTAGGTCTTGCGTAAACATGGACTTTATGTGAATATGTCTGACCCTGATACTTTGACACAGATGTAACACAGGCTTTATAATACTTTATATTCATGGTTTCGCTTTGTTTAACGGGCCAACTGGTTCTTTTACTGTCCAGCCTGAACATTGAAGCGCCCACAGATGGAGCAGCGCCTCTTTGTTTTGTTCTCGCTGCTCAAATCGCTGTGCAGGATGTGTAGTGTGCAGTAACTGGACCTTTAGCTTCTCTACCTGATCGCTCTCTTCTATGTGTCTTTCTTCCAGAAGGATTTGCCACTGCCTCGCAAAAGCAGCAGGTGAGTCTCACCTTTGTTTATCACTGGTCTCCGTCTTTTCTCTCCTCTGGGGACGGATCCTCCAGAGTCTGTGCACCAAGACAAACAATCTGAAACCAAACAGAAATAAATCATCTAGGTTGTTGCTTAGGGACGGCTGGTTCTACCGGACCTGCTGAGGCAGTGCAGGTTCATATAAAGACACAATGGCTCTAGGATCACACTTAGTATTAAGATAAGACCTGGATGCTTCACTGGTTCCATTTAAATGTCAGACAGCAGTAAAGTTAGACCCAACCCGACTGAACAGAACTCAGGCTCAGGAACTCGATGAACCGCGTTCTTCACAATGTCTGGTGGGCTCTGTCTGGGTCCTCTGAGGAGGAACCAGTCGGTTGTTACTCATTTACTCTCACATACTAATAAGACTAAGTGAATCCACTCCGATCAGCAGGGAGTGTGGCCCAGCCTTCCTCCTCTTCCTCCTCTGACTTGCTCTCTTGTCAGCCTCGATGCATCCATCTTTTACTTGTCCCCATCATCCTGAGGCATCATGGGTAATCAAACATGAAGCCACAGATTAACTCTGTACTTCGATCCGTCTCACTGTTGTCTGTCACTTCCTGCCGCTGCTCATGGGAAAACATCATCTATCACACAGATTAGGCCAAAACGAGCTCCTGGGCTCGAACATGAAGATCCGTCTGCATCAGCAGTGTGTGTGTGACTGTGGATGAATGATGACAACTCCAGTACATCCCTGAGTGACGCGAGACAAGTGAGCCGCTGATTCTGGAGGAATAGTTACGAGCATCACTGAGGATTCACGAGGGTTCGTGAGGCATCTAAATAGTCTGTCGTGTTTGCGATGAGGCATTAGTCCAAACTGAGGACTGATGTGACTCAGGATTACGCAACAGCGAAAAGTTATCATTTTAAATAGCTGAAATCTAGTGAGCTGATAAAGACAGTGGCCTGGGCCTGAACGTCCTCCAGCTGCAGTCTGATCGGATGCTTCAGGTTTGTTGACGTGGTCCATCGACCGTAGCATCGGTGGTTTGACCCCTGTCGGTAGCTGAGTGCTAAGAACGGAGGAAATGCAAAATGATGCAGGACATCGGAGGGCGTTTGCTTCGTGTGTGTGTGTGTGTGTGTGTGTGTGTGTGTGTGTGTGTGTGTGTGTGTGTGTGAGAGTAACCCCATATATAACAGTGGTGGGATATGTGCGCGTTCCTTCGTGTTGTCTCCCTCCGCTGAGCGCTGTCAGCTCCAGCATCCATTATGGATGAGCTCAGTGGAGTTAGCTTCACTTCCTGCAGCCATTCATGGGTAAACGCAGCGAGTCCATTCAGCTCAGGACATTTTTAAGGCTCTGATTTCATTCAGCATCTGGTTTGCTCTTATGTAACAGTCCACATGACGCTTTCAGCTGTTTCTTCACCTTCGCTCTCATTCATTCAGTTGTTTAAAGCCTGCAGCCAAAGCTTTTAGCTCCACACCAGAGAAAGCTAAGTAAAACTAGAAACTGAAGCATCAATAAGTCCGTAGACGGCGACGACCCACAATCCCCTGCTGCAGTCAAGCGGACCCACCCTGCCTCTCTCCATCCCTCCCTCTCCTCTTTGGCCACTCGTCCTGAGCTACAGCATGTTTTGCATTGCGATGACATTTCCCCAGTGAACTGCTGCTTTCCGACTGCGCTGCCGTCGCTCAGAGCGACGCCTGGAGACACGACGAGCAGCATGTTTCGACGCACTAAGAGGTTTGTGTGAGATGCGGTAAGATGGCTTTGTGTTGTTCTGTTCATCAACGACTTAGTTTCAGATTTGTGCCCTGTTCTGCCGAGCGTTCGTTGAAGTGCAGCCAGGACGTGTGTGATCACAACGAAGCCGTGTATGCGTCTAAATGAGTGTTGAACCTTTACAGGCATGTGATGCAGGCAGAGCGGTGCTGGATCATTTTTGTTTTACGTTACCCTTCTATTATCTACTGTGGATGAAGAGACATCTACTGATTTGAAGCGTATGGCTCCATACGTAGTGACTCAAAGCTAAACTAACTGACGAACATCTGAGTTGTAGCGACAGAGGTTTGTCCCTGAAGCGTTCGGACCCTTTCAAAGACTCAAAGGATTCATGAGTCACAGTGAAGTCAGACGCTCACGTGTGTCATAGGGTCCAGTTAAGAACCTGCATCAGTTCCAGCTCCAGTCGTTCTGGTTCTGTTGACGCTTGTTTAAATGTAATAAGTTGTTTAAAGCAGCATCAGTGACTCATCAGACATTCCAGCAGACCTGCAGGTCGACGGCTTCGCTGTGTGAAGAGCTGAGTCAGAACCTCCAGCAAGTTTTTATTTCAGTGTAGTTTGTTATTGAATCTCCACCAGCTACAGATGCATGAGCATTAGATTTTTACTGTGCAGCAAAGCAAGTGACGGAGAGTTTTCCTGCAGGGATCAATAGAGCATGAGACGACAAAACCAGAGCATCCAGGCAGCGATAGACAACGTGACGTAATAAAAAAAGGTGCGACTGAAATAATGGAATGTTTCAGATGAAATCGATTGGTGTATTGTTAGTATTTTTATTGTTTTATTATTTAAGGACGTCCTCATTGATGCAGTGAACATCATTTACAGCTTCAACATTCATTCATTCATGCAATAATCAGTGGGTTAAAAGGTAGGTTTGTGCTAAATTAAATCTTAGTTAATTATAGAAATTAAGTGATACTAACCTTTTTTTATAAAACATGAAATGATAACCTTTACTAAAGAAAATGATGCTTCTCGCGTGAATAAACATTCCGACAGCAGGGTTTCTCTGTGAGCAACTTCATCCCTGCTGATCAGAATCAAAGCAGCTGCTGCTCACACTCGCTGTGTGACACCTGAGCTCAGAGGAAGTCTATGGAAAATATATATGAGGACACAGAGAAGGAGTAAACAAACCAATGAAAGGAAAGGGAGGAGAGCTTGTGGGGAGGTGAAGGGAGGTGAGGGGCCCTGGGGTCATATCTGTGTCTGCTGGTCCATTAGGGAAGCAGCTCACCAAGGTTACGTGAGGAAGAGAAACACTGCTCATGGCTCCGACTCTCTCTCCATCTCCCTCTCTCCTCTTTCTTCTCCCTCTCTATCCTCCCCCCTCACTGTCCTTTCTCCTTACTCTCTCTCTTCTCCTCTCCCCCTCGTTCTTTTGTTTCCCTCTGCACGTCACACATCACTGCTGTGAGGCAAAGAGGAGCTTTCTTAGAGTCCAGATCCGTCAGCTGACCCCAGACTTGTAGTTCCACTCCGGTCCACTAGATGTCCAGACTACTTGGAGTCAGTCCTAACGTTTACCAGGCTCGTTTAGCTTCTTGTTGATGCTACTTCTCTGGCTCTGTGGACACCAGGGCAACTGGTTTGGTGAAGGTTTGCACCTTGACCCAGGTCTGAACCGGGGGACCCAGCATGTCGGAGAAACAGAGGTTCAACTGGTAAAGACGAGTAGGGGCGTCTCACAGCTGACCTCGCTTCACGTCGTAAGCTCAGGCTCCTCAGAGGAGGATCCAGGAGACGGGAGCTGCTGCCTCTGCCCTTAGCTTTAATGGAACCGTCTCTGATGGGAAAACACATCTGAGGCTGCTCTAAATTTACCAGCGCTTGACTGATATCGCCGCTGTCAGCTGATGCTTTGTCCCTCAGACTGGGGCGCAGATTTAAGCTGGTTACAGCGAAATAAAACAAGATTCGGGATTGTTCTCACCAGTTGCACCAGTTGGGCATTTTGACACAGTGTGAGTGCAGACATGACGGTCGCTCCCCCTGGGACCACGACTTTTACTGCTGCTCCTGTGGCCCAGGGGACCAGGCCAGTACCGATGTACCAGTGTCCTGGTGTTTCAGGAAGATGACGTCTCTTCTCACTTTTCTTGTTGATTGCTTTGATATTTCCCTTTTTGGCGTAGCGTTCGTCTGTCCTGCCTCCACCCTGAGTCTCCTGTGTGCTGAGCAAGTCATCAGGAGAATCCCCCACTGAACGCTGCGTAGCAACAAGCCGCCACGTCATCGCTTCGTCCTCCAGGGCTGCAGACGTTCATTATTATTAAACTCTACAGCTGATGTGTACATGGTGACGTTCAATAAAATAAAAGCACTCACTATAATTACTTGGCTTCATATGCTGTAAAGTCAGCTGCTTCTTGTTTAAGTCCCCTGGGAGTAAAATGATTTTCAGTGTTCTAATAGTTTTTAAAAACCTTTAAATTAACGAGATGTCTTTCTAAACTGATGAAACGTCCGTCAGGACGGAACGTTGGCAGTTCATCAACATCTGCTGAACCTCACACAAGTGTTGGAGCCTAAATCTGCTGAGAGGCTGCTCTGAATCATACAGTTTGCCTTAAAACGGCGAAAGCGCCTCAGGGGGAGTTTCTCAGAGGGACCATTGATAATCTTTCGGCTTCAGTACTTCAGTGATTGTACTGAAGTAATCGCTGTGAATCGTTTGAACGGGTTTGCAGTAACGGTGAATGAAGAGGATGAAGGCTCCTGGTTGTCAATGTTGCCTCTGTGTGTTTCTCGTGTTCGTGGTGACGCGTGTGCACATGGCTGCTCGTCCACTTCCTGCGCTTCCTTGTTTCGTCCTTTCCCTCGTCTTGTCCCGTCATGGCCGCGCTGGCTCGTCTTCCTGCAGCCGTCTGTGCTGGCTCAGAGTTGGTGCTTCTGTCCTTCCTTGATCTTGACGGTCGAGCAGGACACGGTCCCTGGTCGTCGCAGGCCAGTTAGAGCAGCGGCTCCTGAAGCTGTGTTTCACTGCGTTTACAGCCTGCATTTTTTTCCTGCAGCACCAGAATCCATTAACTGGCTGCCCGCTTTGTCTTTTACTCTCTGAAGTCATGAAGGCCGGTGATGCTGGACACACACACAGACGACTGGTCTGGTCTGGGATCAGCTGCAGCACTTTACTGAGATTACTGCAAAAAGCTTTAAGGTTAAACAACGGTGTCAGGATTTAATTGATCCAGGTGAAGAAGTGCGAAGTGGCGCAGCAGCATTTGTCAGACCTGCGTTCAGTCCAACCTTTTGACCAACACGATCAATGTCGATATGCGAGTTATCGAGCTGATTGATCAGGATCCTGTGTGTCAGACAGAGAGATGCTGCTGGAAAGCAGATGTAGCTACTAGATAGTGGACTTCCTTGAGTTCTTTGATGCTTCTGTGCATTTGTCTGACGTATTTAACTCGCTGATGTGTTAAATGCATATAAAGACATTCAGCTCCTCAGGGGTCTGTAGTAACACTCTTATGTTTTGTGTTGACAACTGTAGGTTCACATACTTGTATAATGACCAGCAGGACAAAGACGTGGTGAGGGGCCTCAGGGTCGGATCGTCAGGTCCGTTTAGCTCACGATTCAGAACGTTCATCAGCTGTTTGCTCTGGTGTGTTCGTGTGAGCTGCAGGAGGAGCGAAGCAGAAGATGAGATGGTTTGTGTTTCTGGCAGCGTGTCGATGACTCTGTGAGGAAGCAGCTGCTTTTATTTCCCACAAACAATTACGTGAAGCACGGACGAAGGGATGTTGGAGCCTCCTCATGTCTGGCAGTGAGACTCTCAGCTGGTAACTTCTCTCTCTGTCTGTTTTCCTCTGTAGCTGTCGTACAAGCAACAGGAAGAGTCTGATTCTGACCACCACCTCCCCCACGCTGCCTCGCCCACACTCCCCCCTGCCCCTCCCCGGACACCTCGGTACGTACGGCAGTAAACTCGCAGCTTCCCCCTGTTGAATAGTCAGGAGGTTCCAGCTCTGTGTGTTTTCTTGGGCTCCTCAGGTCACAACATGACATTTCATCATAACTAACTGTCACATCCTTTCCTGGGTTATTGTTCCTGTTTCTCGTGTCTCATCCTCTTGCTCCGCTGTCCCTCCAGGAAGCAGCCCCCTGGACAGCCCACGAAACTTCTCCCCCAGTAACCCGGCACACTTCTCGTTCGCATCCTCCAGAAGGTGACGCTTCCCATTATCGCCACATGTATTCGTGATTCCAGGTGCTCAGTGTCTGTGTATGATGGAGTGTGCATGTTAGAAAGGTGGCACCTCAGTGAAAGACCAGTAGAGGCTGTGGTCCTCAAACCTGCCTGCTGTTAGTCCTATTTATCCTGTACAATGACGACGCGGCGGCGTCGCTCAGGCTCCTGCTGGGCAGCAGCGCGGCTGTGCCTCAGGCAGAGCCTGTGAACGGGTCACTCGCCTCCTCTGTCCTCATTTTTCGGATCCATCTACCCGTCTGTCACTGACGCACAATGCATGAGCTCGTGGGTCGTCCAGGTACAAACTAGATGTGTTAGTCGTTTATCTGCTGGAGAAAATAAACGTGTCTCACAGCAGACGAGTTTAGACGTAAAGACACATCTGGCAAAATACTCAGGAGCTGTATGAAGTGATTTATCAAAAGTCCAGCCCAGCTCATGTTTTATTGTATTTCAGTATTTTAGTACGATGCTGTTAAGGCAAGTTTGTGTTCTGTGCAGAGCGGATGGACGACGGTGGTCTCTGGCTTCGTTGCCGTCTTCTGGATACGGCACCAACACTCCCAGCTCAACGGTACCTGTTTCCGTCTCGTCCTCACATAAAGAAGTGATCTAGAGAATGTGGTTTTGGTTTGGTTTTATTACACAAACATGAAGTAGCTAACTGCTCTGGATCTGGAACTAACACTGAAAACTGTTTTCATCTTCATGTCATTGTGCTGAGGCTGATTTAAATCAACCAAACCTGAGTCAGACCAAGACGCTTTCTCTGCTGCTTGTTCCTTGGCTCCGTCTCCCCCTCGTCTGTCTTTGATTGGCAGCTGCCTTCTGACATCATCCGTCTCTTTAACGTGCTGTTGTGTAACGTCAGAGGCTCGTTTAACCATTAGAAACAAACGTGGCTTGTTGGAATAAACGAGACCATGAATATGAACAACTGTTTAAATGAACACTCACAGAATAAATTCAATGAATAAGTGTAACAGTCACGTCTCGGCACACACGGATAATGTAATTTAACATGAAGGCTTGTGTTCGTTATCAGCAGGCAGGCGGCTTGTGTGATGGTTCTGTTCCTTATCTTGCAGTCGTCCAGCTCTTCTCAGGAGCGTCTGCACCAGCTGCCCTTCCAGCCCACCGTCGATGAGCTCCACTTCTTGTCCAAGCACTTTGGCAGCACCGAGAGCATCACGGACGACGATGGCGGCCAATGTTCTCCCCACATGCGCCCGCGCTCCCGCAGCCTCAGGTCAGCTGGTCATTTACAAAAGCCCTCAGTGATCTGTCCTGTTCCTAGTGAAACCTCTAAGCGAAGGAAAGTTAGTTACTGGTAGTCAGTGTCAGATGTTCAGTAAATGTTTTGTTGCTGAACATGAGGATCACAGAAACACAACCTTCACCAGTTAAAGGAAACCAAGTGTAGCTTTTGCCCATGGAGTCGCACACTGACGCTTAAAACCACGTTGACCGTCACTAAGCGGTTGCATTATTAAAGTGCTGATGGTTCTACCAAGTGTGAGAAGTACCAACTAAATCAGGCCCAGGCCAATCTAAGAGTGGACAGGTCAAATGTTTCTACTGTAATGACGTTCGCTTCTGTTCCCTTCAGCCCCGGACGCTCCTCCGCCTGCTACGATAATGAGATAGTCATGATGAACCATGTGTACAAGGAGCGCTTTCCAAAGGTAACACACAGGATCGCGACCTGTCCTCACACCCGCACAGCTGCTGCATGTCTGTACTATCAAGCATGAGTCAAGTGAAGGGATATAAACGGCTTCATGTAATACGTGAGACCAGTAGAAGTCTAGAGAAACTGAGGTTGGCATCCAAAGGAGCCCGTTAGCTTTCAGAGAGGAAACGATGACCTTTGACTGTTTCTGTGCATCCTCCTCCAGGCCACAGCACAGATGGAGGAGAAGTTGGCCGAGTTCATCCAGGCGTACTCTCCTGAGAACGTCCTCCCGCTGGCCGACGGGGTGCTGAGCTTCATCCACCACCAGATAGCGGAGCTGTCCAGAGACTGCTTGGCCAAAGCCCGCGAGGGCCTCATCACTTCCGTCTACTTCTTTGAGCTGCAGGAGAATCTGGAGAAGCTGCTTCATGAGGTGAGGCTCTGAAGGCCCCGGTATGGACCCCACAACCAGAATGAGACTCATCAGCACCAGAGCTGTGTGCGAAGGTGTCTCAGAATCCATCAACGGCATCTTCTTCTATTCAGTCTGGTCTCATGCTGCCGTTAGATGAGCCTGAGAGGAGCTAGTTGTGTTTCCAAGAGCAGATAACAGGTGTCAGGGACCTTCGCTGTGCTTCTCACCTTCAGACTTGTGAGCTTGTTTCCTGCCTGTGTTTTAGGCCTTCGAGCGCTCAGAGAGCACTGAGGTGGCCTTCGTCACAGCGCTGGTGAAAAGGCTCCTCATCGTCATCTCCCGGCCGGCCCGGCTTCTGGAGTGTCTGGTACCGTAACGCTCACATTCACAGTCATCAGTTCACGAGCCTTCCTCCGTTTGCGTGTGGGCAAAAAGATTTTTGCCCACACGCGTTTAAGCAGCGCTGTGCGTCTGTCTGCACGGTGAAGACGTTTGCATTTAGATTAAAGTTTCCCTCCCCCCTTCCCATGACGTGGTGTCGATTAAGGCTGCAGCATGTAAATGTGTGTTTGGATGAACTGAACTCGGTAGAAATGTAATGTTGGCGAACAAACTTTCCATGTGACGCGTCCCTGAACACAACCCTCCCTCTTCCAGGAGTTTAACCCTGAGGAGTTTTACCATCTGCTGGAGGCAGCGGAGGACCACGCCAAGGAGGGACATCTGGTGAAAACAGACATTCCTCGTTACATCATCGGCCAACTGGGCCTGACCAGAGATCCCATAGAAGGTGAGAGTCAAAGAAGACACGCACATTCAGCTGGCAAGGACAGAACTGTCGTCTGATTCAGTCTGACGTGTTCGTCATCAGAGATGGTGAATATCGACAGCTACGACAGCGAGGGGCCGCTGACGCCGGAAACCGACGACTCGACAGAGGTGAGGCCCAGGTAGTGGGTCCGTCCCCGCAGAGAGCAGCACAGCTCGCAGAAGGAAGGAGCTTCCTGTCTCTTCCAGCTTTGTGTCTGTTGTCTGTGATTTTGCACATTTCATTTCATTTCTGTTGATGTTTAGTTGCTTTGTGTCGGTTTCGCTAGTCGTGTAACTCGGTTTCTTGGGGATGTTGAATTATGGTCTGAGCTTTGAACACGCCAGGCTTTGGGCCAAGTCATTTAGCCAATTCATGCTGAATCGCCACAACAGGACACCTCGCGGTTTAGATAAAACAGTTTCAGTCTGAAAACATTATTATAAAAACACATCACCCTACAGATTATTAGAGACCATTCTGTGCAGACAGACACCAGCTAAGCCTAACGACTTAGTCCGGCCTTGGACGTTTACAAAGGTTTTCAGTAGTTCAGTCTTCTCACCACTTAGGTCACATCATATGTAAAAACAGCTCTGTCATCCTGGATCCACAGAGTAAGATTAGAGCGATCAAAGCACCAGGAGAAGCCGACTTCCAGACCATCAAGCTGATCAGTAACGGAGCATATGGGTGAGCAGAGCATTCACACCCAAAACACCCAGTACCCACAGGTAACATTAACACTATTCAAATATTTCATATTGGGCTGCGTCATAGTGATTATGTGGGTGCGACGTGTGTCGGCACTACGGCCGTGACCTGAAACGTGTTCGTCTTCCTGCTCGTCAGTGCCGTGTACCTGGTGCGTCATCTAGAGACGCGCCAGCGTTTTGCCATGAAGAAGATTAACAAGCAAAACCTGATCCTGAGGAACCAAATCCAGCAGGCCTTCGTGGAGAGAGACATCCTCACCTTCGCAGAGAACCCGTTCGTCGTCTCCATGTTCTGCTCCTTCGAGACCCGCCGTCACCTCTGCATGGTCATGGAGTACGTGGAAGGTGAGACGCTGTGTCTGACATCCCACCAATACACCTAAAAGCTTTATGCTGTGGCCTAACGGAGGAGCTGCTGGCTTGTGCAGGCGGGGACTGTGCCACGCTGCTGAAGAACATCGGGCCGCTGCCCGTGGACATGGCCCGCTTGTACTTTGCAGAGACTGTCCTGGCTCTCGAGTACTTGCACAACTACGGCATCGTGCACCGTGACCTCAAGCCTGACAAGTAAGGATTTCAATTCATCAGACACAGACATGATGCAAACGTCGGTAACGCGTTTACTACTAAACTTCCTCCTCTCAGCCTCCTCATTACCTCCATGGGTCACATCAAGCTGACGGACTTCGGCCTGTCAAAGATGGGCCTGATGAGTCTGACCACCAACTTGTATGAAGGACACATAGAGAAGGACACCAGGGAGTTCTTGGATAAGCAGGTAATGATCCAAACTGGTGAGTTTCATTCCACTCGGGGACTGCGCTCGTGGCTTCAGGCCTGATTCCCTGGATCAGAGACAGAGATTGTCGGAAGAGCGGTTTAAAGGGGAAAAGATCCTTTGATGTCTTTATTTCTATGTGAAGAAAATCGTTGTCTGTCTGACAGAACTGTAGGTCTGCAGTTCATCAGTAATTACTCTTTTGTCGGCTCAATCTGAGCTTCGTTCATTCTTCAGTCGGACGCCGCGGCTCAGTGTGAACCATGGAAACACTCTCTGGGGTCATTTACTCTGTGGACAATCTATTTACGCTTGTATTGTTGATTTCATTTGAGATGGAATAAAGCTCCACACTGGACTGAATCCAGTTTGATCACTGAGGAGCTTTTATGACATAGCAGATAGTAATTTATTCCACTCGTCTGTTGTTGCCTAAACCATCTGTGGTTCATATGAAAACCAGTTCATCGAAGCAGAGAATGATGAGACGCTGCGCTTTTCCTCCAGGTGTGTGGAACTCCAGAGTACATTGCTCCAGAGGTGATTCTGCGTCAGGGTTATGGGAAGCCCGTGGACTGGTGGGCGATGGGCATCATCCTGTACGAGTTCCTGGTGGGCTGCGTCCCGTTCTTTGGAGACACCCCAGAGGAGCTGTTCGGGCAGGTGATCACAGGTGAGCGACCGGCCGCGTGTTGACTGGTGCTGCTCTTCGGTGTTCCCACCTCACCTCCAGCCCTCTCCGATGTGTAGATGACATCGTTTGGCCAGAAGGAGATGAGGCTCTGCCTGTTGATGCCCAGCACCTGATCTCCTCGCTGCTGCAGACTAACCCACTGGTCCGACTGGGCACAGGTCAGTCAGGCCCAGTCTCGCTGCAAAGCACAGACCGTTACGTGAGCCAGCAACATGAAATGAACCGGAACCGCTGGCAGGCACAGTTTCACTGAATTTCTTAGCTTTGTCACCCGCCTCCTTTCTCTGCTCCGTAGGCGGCGCTTTTGAAGTGAAGCAGCACTCCTTCTTCACAGAGGTGGACTGGAACAGCCTGCTGAGACAGAAAGCAGAGTTCATCCCTCACCTGGAGTCAGAGGAAGACACCAGCTACTTTGACAGTAAGTCACAGCTGAGAGTGAAAAGACAGAACGCTGAGAGGAATCTTGTGCGTCTAAAGTCCAGTTCCTAACCGTGATGGCTCTTATGATTATGATCAGCCCGGTCCGAGCGCTACCATCATGTGAATTCATATGACGAGGACGATACCAACGACGACGAGCCCGTGGAGATTCATCGCTTCTCATCCTGCTCCCCTCGCTTCAGCAAGGTCAGACCTCACATTAAAGCCTCCACCGTAGCGAAGCTCTGAACGAGCGGTGGCCGATCATGTTGTGTGGGCCTGCAGGTGTACAGCAGTATGGAGCATCTGTCCCAGCTGGAGCACAAACCTCACGCCGTGACTCTGCGGGAGCACAAGGTCCCCAGGGAGGACCGGGTGGCCAAGAGAGAAAGCCTGGGGAGCGTCACCCTCAGGGACAAGACCTGGAGGGCGGGGTCGCCTGAGATGTGAGCACAGCCTACAATACTCAGGGAAGCTGCTAGAAAGGAGGTTTATTTATACGACTGCCTTGTTTCTCAGGAAGCGTTTGTCCTGCTCGGAGTCTTCCTTCACCGAGAGCGACTCCAGCCCGCCGTCAGGGACCCGCAGACGCTTCTCAGCCCTCATGGAAAGTCACCGCTTGGCCTCACCGCTGGAAGTTGACTCTGAGCTGCCAGGACTGAGCAGGCAGGCTCCAGCGAAGGCAAGAGGGGCTTCACTGGAAGGAGCCACGGGCCCCAGCTCTGGGGATCACAGAGCGCTTCCCAAAGAGAGCAACGGGCTCACAGCTGGAGGTACGACAGGCACGGCCCATCAAACCAGGAGGCTTAATTCGGCTTAATTCACACTATGAACCTAAGACCAGGGACGCGTAGCTGCAGAAGCTATGCAGGTGCTTTGTGGCGCGTGAATTAGCGCAGACCAGAAAACGGAGCTACTGCTAGCTAGACGCTGCATTCGGTGACTGAGGGAGGTGTGAAAGTCCACAGTCGGCAAAGGTTCCTTTGTTCTGGTACTGGTGCTTCTGCTTGTAGTGGAGCCTGTAGTTACTACCTCAACCTTGAGCCACTGCTGTTTTCACAGACAAGCTTCTGAGACCCGCTGATGCCTCGTTGCCTCTTCCAGGCAGTGCTGCCGTTCTGGGGCTGCCGGACCCACACGGGCTCCGCGGGGCCACCACTGACCTGGTGCTGAGGAGGGTTCGCCACCAGCAGCTCTCAGCCGAAGGAGAGAAACGCTCCCGGCCAGGAAGCAAAGTTATTAAATCTGCCTCTGCTACGGCTCTGTCCGTCATGATTCCTGCAGGTAAACACACGAGCTGTGTAAGTGAATGTTGTCACGGCTCGGGCCTGTGTGGGGGTTGTAACGCTGGTCCTCCTCCTCAGTGGAGCAGCACGGTGCCTCCCCGCTGGCGAGCCCTATGTCTCCTCGCTCCCTCTCATCCAACCCGTCCTCACGCGACTCCTCTCCCAGCCGAGACTACTCCCCCGTGGTCAACGTCCAGCAGTCGCCCATCACCATCCATCGCTCTGGGAAGAAGTACGGGTTCACGCTGCGAGCCATCAGGGTCTACATGGGCGACAGTGACGTCTACAGCGTGCATCACATGGTCTGGGTGGGTGCAGTACTACTGTCAGTACAGCTACTCAAACAAAGTCTGCCTACATCTGATGTCTTACTTACTCGCAGCACGTGGAGGTCGGAGGTCCAGCCCAGGAGGCCGGGCTCGCTGCTGGAGACCTTATCACTCACGTAAACGGGGAGTCGGTCCACGGTCTGGTCCATACGGAGGTGGTGGAGCTGATTCTGAAGGTCAGACCCAAACACACCTACTGAGTTTATCTGAATTGCTCTGAAACCATGTACTGTACCAACAACCTATGAATGATCTGCAGAGCGGGAACAAGGTGACGGTCACGACGACTCCCTTCGAGAACACCTCAATAAAAGTCGGTCCAGCCCGGAAGTCCAGCTACAAATCCAAGATGGCCCGGCGCAGCAAGAGGACGGGACCCAAGGAGGGGCCGGAGTGCGCTGCCTTCATCGCCACTTAGACACTTTTACCCGTCTGTGTCTGTGTTCCCTTCATTTACGTGTGTTCTGTTCTTTCAGTAAGAAACGCTGCTCCCTGTTCAGGAAAATCACCAAACAGTCCAACCTGCTCCACACCAGCCGCAGCCTCTCCTCGTTGAACCGCTCCCTGTCCTCTGGGGACAGTCTGCCGGGCTCCCCCACCCACAGCCTCTCCGCCCGCTCGCCCACCCAGACCTACCGCGCTGCTGTGGAGTCTCCTTATCTGGGTTGGTGTAGGAACCCGAGCCATAACACGCTGCCCGTCTGACCTGCTCTGACTGTGTCATGCGTCTCCTTCTGTCCTCAGGCACCTCCTCCCAGAGCAGCTCCCCCGCGTCCAGCACCCCCAACTCCCCAGCGGCCTCGCACCACATGAGGCCCAGCTCCCTGCACGGCCTGTCTCCCAAGCTGCACCGCCAGTACCGCTCCGCGCGCTGCAAGTCGGCCGGCAACATCCCCCTGTCGCCGCTGGCTCACACTCCCTCCCCCACCACCTCCTCTCCTCCACCGCTCGCTGGTCACTCGGTCGGGAGCTCTAACACCACGCAGATGTTTCCCGCCAAGCTGCACTCCTCTCCCCCTGTCGCCCGTCCTCGCCCCAAGAGCGCCGAGCCGCCCAGATCCCCGCTGCTGCAGCGGGTGCAGTCGGCAGAGAAGCTGGGAGCCCCCACTCTGCCCTCCTCCTCTTCTTCATCCTCGTCGCCTTCTCCTCTGACCGGCGGGGTGTCGCTGCGCAAGCACAGCTTGGAGGTGACGCACGGCGACTACAGGAGAGAGTCCTTCCACTGTGAGCACAGCCTGCAGAGCCTGCTGGAGATGGAGGGAGAGAACGGACCCGCCCCACCTTCTCCTTCATCGTCTACCTCTCCGTCTCCTCCAATGGGAGGGGAGGTCGGAGGTCTGAAGCCTGTGAGGAGGCTGGGGAGGCAGGAGTCACCGCTCAGCCGTGATACGCTCCTCACAAGCAGAGACGAGGACACACAAACCACCGCGTCTGACACCGCGGAGCTGCAGAGTGAGGCTGTAGCTACACCAGCAGCTGGATCTGGTAAAACGTTATCCACAGCGGAAGTTCTGAAGAGCAGCGCGAGTGCTGCTGCAGTAGAGGGAAAGTCTGGTCCAGCACTGGTTTCATCTGTCGCCGAGACCAGACCCAGACCCGGGGACGCGACTGCTCCAAAATCAGAGCCAATAGCCTCCAAGGGCTCAGTTCCAGGCTCCTCAAAGGGGCCAGAACAAGCAGAGAGGAGGCAGCAGAGTTTACAGGAGAGGAGTGAGGACAACGTGAAACGCTCTGCAGACGCAGACAAGGGTACCGCACAGAAAGCTTCATCCAAGCCACGGAAAGGCTCAGAGACAGGGGAGAAAGCAACAGAGGCGACCACACCCAGAGGACCCACATCCCCGGGTGGCACCCAGGTCCAGACCCACACGCTCCCTGCTTCCAGAGCCAAAGCAGACAAAGCAACACGCCTGTGCCGTGGGTCCAAGGAGGACAGGGCACACCTGGAGGTGCTGGAGGAGAACCCCACCTCCCCATCCTCCAGGTCTCGCCCCATGTCCCCGGGTGACAAGTCCAGCTTCGTCACCCAGCTCACAAGCGTGGCCAAAACGGTGCTGGGGCCGATGAAAGGGGCGTCACAGGAGGGGCCCAGGGCTAAAGACGCCTCCAGAGCCAGTGAGGAGAAGCGCAGCCACTCAGGAGGAAAAGCAGAGTCTTCGACTGGTTCTGGGCGTCAGGGGGGTCCGACGGCGAGCTCAGCCAACACAGCGACCACTCAGTCCGATAAAGGGCCCTCTAGGAGCTCCAAGCATCATTCATGATACGAGAGCTTCAGAAAGAAAACCGTCTACTAACATCTGACATATCACGAGTCCACGTGGCTTGTAGTGAAAAGGAGGCGAACACATTAACAAAGACGCATCAGCTTCAGGTCTGGCTTTATAATGTGTCTGTTCATCACGCGTTGTATATAGATAAATGCGTATGTCTCAATGCATGTCTGCCACCGTGGAAAGTAAAAGAGTCGCTGAAAACATGAGAAGAATAAAAAGCAGGACCTTACGCTAGTGAACACTGTGAACATCCTTAACATGCGAACAGGAACAACGGGCATTAAACACAGAGCATGTGCAGCATTTCCTTCAGGTTCAGAGTAGAAGTTACTGAAACTGGACCAAATGACCAAAGTGCATGCATCAGAGCAGTTTAAGGGCTGAGTTCAGTGGGAGCGAAGGATGATCTTGCACTGGGACATGGTGAAATAATGTGGTGTCCCCAATAAAACGTTTACATTGAGCTGTAGACAGGAAGAGTCGCAATAAGCCGAGTGTCCACTGAGAAGAGTCAGATGTGCAGCCCGCTGAGTTCAGGCTGAACATCAGTCGGACCAGTGGTTCCCAACCTGCGATGCCAAAGTCTTTTCCTGCTGTTAGTGAGGATTAATCAGTTATTGTGAACAAACTCAACTTCTCAAACAATGACTCCACTTTGAATCAAAAACTCAAAATGAAGCTGCAAATCAACAAAAGAGAGCGAACCGACACAGTTTGAAACACATCGGTGGAAGTTTTACTCGTTTTCCCTTTATGATACAACTTTGCAGCCGCAACGTTAACGTGCTTTGACTTTGCCTCAACATCCACAATCGCTGTAGCATGAAACTGATACATACGTCCTGTTATCAAGCCTCACAACCAGCTCACGTGTGGGGTTCTGACCCGCAGGTTGGGAACCGCTGGTGTAAAGAACCATAGTTTTGTTCATTCTTTTCTATGTATGCAGGCAGTTTATTGCTGTATGTGAAGGTACAAGTCCTGGTTTTGTTTAAAGCTAGTTTGTTTTTTAGTGGTTTACCTAAATGTACAATAATATGCAATCCATCAGTGCCCAGATCCACGAACCTGAGCACTGTGAGCAGATGCACAAAGCCTGGAGCAGATGTGCCGGACGTCTTAGTGCTGAGGTCTTGTTCTTGAGCAGAAAAAGGTCTCGACCCTTTTCAGATCTGAAAATCCAGGAGCAGAGATAACAAGTGTAGCGTTAACAAGGCGGCGGATGTCTCTGCCTGTGGTTCTCTCCATTCCATAAATGATTCATCAGACGTGTAACTATTCTGTGTTTGGATGTTAGACTCTAGGGGTTTTGTGTATTGTGGGAAAATTGCACTTTATTTTGTGTCAAATACTTTTACTTGTCATAATTTATTTGATGGTTTTTATATTTGTTGTATTTATTCTCTGTTCGGTGAGTTTCTGCTACGTGACCTATTTATTGATTTGACATCCACACTGAGCATCTGTGTCCATGCTGTCGTTCCATGAACCTGAAGTTTTAATGTTGTCACGTCCATGTTTAGCCTTTTTATAACAACAACTATGTGACTGTTGTTTGTGTCGTCGTTACGTTGAACCACTGTTGTGAAAAAACAAGGCAGAAATGTAATAAACTGCAGAGAAACACTCTGGTCTGACTGGTCTGAACTTGTCACCAAATGACGTTTGTTTGAAGACGCGTCTCTGCTTCACTTGAGTTGATTTATAAGGCACCAAGGAGCGAAACGGACCGATGCCGGTTCTGGTCTCCGTCCAGAAGGTGGCGGTGTTTCACCACCTACCGACTATCAGCCACAGAAGAACAACAGTGAGCTCGTGGCCGTTTGTCTTTTGGCCAATCACAGCAGCGCGTGACGCATAGAAACAGGAAATAGACGCTAAGCGTGAAGTTTGTTCCTGTTCGCTTCAGAAGATCGAGCGGTTTAAACGACTGAAACGAGAACAGGGGGAATCTTCAGTCGGTGTCTTCCTTCAGTTCCCGGAGACGCGATGAAGGCGACTCAGTAGAGGTGCAGGTAAAACCGCCCTCACGGGAATTTACTGCGTTTCCGCTTGTCAAGTACTGAAGTTGACGCAGTTCGTTAAGCAGATGTCTCCTTTTTTGCCTTTAACTGCTGTTGATGGGATCAATTAAAGCGTATATGTATTTATCGATAGATAATTATAAGCGACATGCTTCTATGTGGTTCGGTCGAACATGCGGAGCATTATACCAGAACGTTTCACCTTTTGCCAGACACTTAAACTCATTCAGTCAGACCTTAAAAAGCAGAAGGTTTTAAAGCGAATGAACTTCTTTCTTCTTCTAATGATCATTTGATGGCGCCTCTTTTGTTCCTGTGCCTCTTGTCCAGGAACCAAAGCATCTAATCAGATGTTTCTGAAATTCCTTGAGTCACAGGGAGCAGTCACATGATTTCTGTCCTCGCTTCCTGTCACGGCCGTTTATTGGTTTCACTGCGCGTAACATTAACCCAGAGTATGACTGTGTTTTCATAGTTACTGTATAACGATGAACGACGGGTCTTTAGAACATAGAAACGTTATGACTTGTTGATGCTGAAGGATCTAAATATACTTAAGTACCTGACCGACCCTTGTCCTGTTTTTTGCTCAGGCTGCCATGGAACCTCTTCGCTCCAGCAATAATGAATCCCAGCTCCCCCCTGGCTCGCTCTGAGGACCAGTCCACCGCAGCTGAGCTCACAGACGACTGGCTCTTCCTCTCCAGTGGATCTGCTGGACCTGAGGTCCTGGACGTGAACAGGGATGGCCATGAGCCAGTGGACAGGGGCAAACTCAAATCAAAGTTGGTCTCAGCGTGGAACAGTGTCAAATACGGTCAGTCTGAATCAATTTACATTGTGTCTGTGTCTATCACGGGTTTCAGAGCAGGAATTAAAAAGACACAGCTTAGACAAAAACAGTAGTTGTGACAGAGCGGATTCTGACGATGGGTGTGTTTGTCTGACCAAAGTTAACTGTCTCTTTTCTCTTGCCTGCATCAGTGTGGCCTTTGAAGCAGAAATCCAAATTCAGTAAGAGCTCTCCTGTGGTCATGCTCGGAAAGTCTTACAAGCTCAAAGATCAAGGTGAGGCTGTGAGCATCAGGCCGTCAACCCTCTGGAAACGTCTCATTCCTGGCATTTTAATTCCACATGTGCATCTGTGTCAGGGAAGAGAGAGTGTTTCCGTTGCTCCTTTGCTTCGCTCCTGTGGCTGACGTACAGACGGAGCTTCCCTCCGCTGGCTGGGTGCGCTCTGACCACTGACAGTGGCTGGGGTTGTGTGCTGCGTACGGGACAGATGCTGCTGGCTCGAGGGCTCGTGCTGCACCTGCTGCCACCAGGTGACACAACTTGCGCTTAAACACAGAGAAACCAGAACTGCGTGAAAGTAGAATGAATGAATTGAATTGGACTGTGTGCTTTGGACATTCAGAGATCAGAGAAACTGTGTCATCATGATATCTGGTGTCTCGCTTGCGCTGTAACGTTCACACGTGTTCATCTTTCCATCGGGTTTAGATTGGACTTGGTCTGTTTGCCACCATGTGGTCAAGGACGACATGGACCTCGAGAGTTTAAAGGAAGGCCATAGAAAGCTGCATCGAGCGTTGAGTTTGGGTTCCCTGCCGAGCCGCCGCATGGAGGCTACACACAGACGGGTGGTGTCGTGGTTTACGGACACGCCTACGGCTCCTTTTGGGATACACCAGCTGGTGGAGTTGGGCAGAAGCTCAGGGAAGAAAGCTGGGGACTGGTACGGCCCCTCTGTCGTAGCACACATCATCAGGTGAGACCTGAGGTGATTACACTGCAACTTCAACGATCAAAACCAGCTTCTGTCCAGCTACGACGTCCTTCACTAAATGTTGTTGGTGTCGGTGCTGTTTCAGGAAAGCGGTGGCAGCATCGGCGGCGCTTCCTAATCTGGTCGTGTACGTAGCACAGGACTGCACCGGTGAGTCGCCCGCAGCGATCAGAGTCTCGGCTCCTATGATGAAACAAACTGCACCGAGACAGAAAACAGGAGTGAGTCTGAGGTGTGTAGGGGTGAGAAGACGAACAGGTTTATGGGCCAGGACGTGCACAGAGCATGTCAGCTTTGTTTCATGACCTTTGTAGCAGCCTGTGACTCAAACCCTGGAGGATTAATAACCGCCAGAAAACCAGTCTGTATGTCGGTCGCCCGACTGTTTTTAGGTTTGGACAGATAAGGAAAAGCAGCTTGAACTGGAGGTGAGACGTTAAAGCCCCTGTGTGTTTCTTCCTTTGCCTCTGTTCAGTCTACTTGGAGGACGTGAGGAGGTTGTGTCAGGAGCCTCCTGCCAAGTCCTGGAAGTCCGTCATCATCCTGGTTCCTGTGAGACTCGGAGGACAGGATCTCAACCCCGCCTACATCACCTGTGTCAAAGTACTTGCACGTGTTCTGTGCTTCCTCGCCTGCGTGCCTTCTGTCTGAATTCTATCTAAACGTCTTCTTTATGACTTCAGTTTAATTTATGTTCTCTTTATTTTGTTCTCACAGAACCTCCTGGCATTAAAATGCTGCATTGGGATCATCGGGGGCAAACCGAAGCACTCGTTGTTCTTTGTTGGTTTCCAGGGTACGTGCAGGCTCGAGTATGGGCTCCTTACTGAGCTTAGCTGTTCCCTGTCCACCCGCTCACTTGTTTTCTGTTTTCCTCCTGTATGAAAGGCGACCATCTGCTGTACCTGGACCCTCACTACTGTCAGCCCACAGTGGACACATCAAAAGAGAACTTTCCCCTGGAGGTGAGAGGAAGTAGCATTTCTCTTCTTCTCCTTTTTAATTTCAGTCCTGCTTCCTCCTGTGAAGCTGTGGTCCCACGTAAACCAGAGCTGATGACCTCATTAATGACGAAGTCCACATTAGGAAGAACTGACGCTAACGAGATGTTTTTCTCTGCGCCTGCAGTCGTTTCACTGTAAATACCCCAGGAAAATGCCTTGTTCTCGCATGGACCCCAGCTGCACCATCGGGTTCTACGCTACAAGCCAAACGGACTTTGAGTCTCTGTGCACAGCTGTTACTGAGGTAGTTAGTGTAGCTGAAGTGGGTTGTGTATTAACATTTGGGCCTCACCTGTTGTGACTTTGTCTTTTCAGATGTAGGTTTAGAAGCTACATTTACCAAATGTTTCAAAATCTGGTTAAGTAATTAGACTAAAATAAAACCTCTGAGTAGTTAGTTACTGATGACTCCTCTGAAAGGCCTGATTCCTATTTTATGAACACGCAAACACCATCAGTGTCCTCAGAGACAAATCCAGACCCGGGTTCAGTTATTCAGTGTTTTTCTTCCACAGGTTCTCTCCACGTCTGCAGAGACGTACCCCATGTTTATATTTGCCGAGGGACGTGGTCGGGACGAGGGGGAAAGCGAAACACCCACAAACAACATCGCCTACATCCAGAAGAAGAAGCAGCGTAAACGGGTTGACACCAGCGACAGCCTGGACGAGTTTGTTCTGCTGTGAACAGACTGAGGAGGATTAAACCAAAATAATAGCACACAAATGTTACTGTGGCAACTACTGAGCTTAAAAGCCAACACTGTCCTCCAGGGATGGATGGAACGTTTCCCTGAAGAGGTTTCGCTTTGTTATGGACAGGACTGCAGTTTTATTGCTGTTCTCTTTTGTACTTTTTTTGTTTGAGAGGAGAAAGTTTAACATCTACTGTCAGACTTGTGATGTTTACTGTTGTTTGTGGTGACGATCTATAATTTAACAGTTGTATATTTGTCATTGAATCTGTTTAAATTGTTCTGAGGTAAAAGTTTATTAGAACATGTCCATATATATATATATATATATATATATATATATATATATATATATATATATATATATATTAGAACATAATAAACAGTTGAATAAGAAACGTCATTTCGTCTTAGATCCTAGCTGCGTATAGGGACAGGATCCCTGACAGGTTATGGATGATGGGTTAGATGCAGAGTGACGGAAACTACTTTTATCTTAAATGTTAAGTTGTACTGGATAAAAGTGTTAATATTGTAGTTTTGCTTCCTGAGGAGCTGACAGATTAAACTAATAAACTATTTTTGTGCATATGCTGTTACATTCCATCGATCAGCAGAAGAAAACCAGCCATAATAGTGAAAAACCCAATCTGTGTGTCAGGTCTTGGTTTATTTGGATTCTTTCCTCTTGGTTCTTTGACGCCTCCTCCCCGCCTCCCGACCGCCTGCTAGCCGCTCGCCCTTCCCCCCACGCCGGCTTCTCTTCCCTGCGGGCATCATGGCTCCGGCAGGGGGCGCTGCAGAGCGGCACACGCCGGTTGCTGCGCTACGGTCCACCGAGAGAGAGAGAGGAGGAGGGGTGAAGGAAAAAGCAGCGGCTCGGTCGCTCTTTGTTTCTGCCTGGGAAGAAAACCGAGAGACGTCGGAACCGGCAAAGGCTGAAACTTGTCCGCTCATCGCTTGTGTAAGTCGGCTGCAATTTAGTCTACACGTCGACGGAGCGATGCGCGCGGCTGCCGGAGCACGGACGCGCTTCTCAGTGTGTTTTTGTTAGAAAGTAGCGGTGAAACCGACGTCGCGGCTCCGGCTGAGGCGCGACAGCGAGCAATGAATGAAAATGGAGACGGATCAGGGGCGTCGGAAAGGGAGGCGCGTTGGGTCCGTCAGACGGTGTCGATGGACGCGGCGGAGTCTCTGCGGTTCACAAAATTGTTAAAAAGCAGCCTTTTCCGCTGAACGGGCCTCGGAGAGCGTGGCCGCGCTCTGCCAAGCCTGCTAACAGGCTAGTTAGCAGGCTAGCCTGTGTTGTTGTGTTGCTAGCTAACAGGCTAGCCTGTGTTGTTGTGTTGCTAGCTAGCAGGCTAGCGCGAGCCGGCACTCTGTGGCGCCTGTAGCTTGTGCCCTGTGGACCTCATCGCGTCTCTGTGTATTTTAATGCACACAAGCGAACGCGTTTAACAATATACCAACCAAAACGTTGACGTTTAGGGTTTTAATTTTTTCGATTCAACGTGAACCAACAGGCCGCTAACAAAGCTAAGAATGCTACTGGTAGCTAATTGTTATTTGTGTGTAAACGCAGCATCAACTCGACGTTGTCCCTCTTTAGCAGGTCCTACCGTGTTCACACACTCCAACCTGCGTGTGCAGGGGAATTAAAGGAGCCTCGTGTGGTTACAGGTTGACCCCCTGACCTCACTCTGAGGCTTTGTGTGGTGTTTACACCTCAGGTGTCACTTTGACAGCAGCAGTGAGACGATGAGGCGTCTGTTCCGTTAGAGGATGTGGACGAAGTCTCGTTGGTCCTCACGGTGTGATTCAGAAGTTTCTCTGTTGTGGCACTGATACAAATGTGCAGGAGCTTGTGTCAGATCAACACAGTCTCTGTCGCCTACTGTCTAACGGTGCCACAGCTGGAACATTATCACCCCAGAGGCCGGATCTGGTGCAGGTCTGTTGACTGGACCGACCCAGCTGAGCTTGTTTCTGGTGGTACTGCTGCTTTGTTCTGGTCTAATTACCACAGTCATGACTAACCAGTGTTGAGTAGATTGAACATGATCAAGTGTTGACCACAAACACGCTTATTCAGCCAATCAAAGTATGGTTTTAATAAGAATCTAATTGGCGGCTGTGCCTTAAGTGGACAAACCAGCCGAACACACGAACCAGGTCGGGTTCTTACGCCCCTTGTCCTCTGACTTCCCAGGCGTTCCTGCTGCTACTTGCTGCTGGCAGACGTTCCCAGATTCCCCTGAGAGATGTCCACTCCTGACCCCCCCATGGGAGGGACACCTCGTCCCGGACCCTCCCCAGGTCCAGGGCCGTCCCCAGGAGGCATGATGGGTCCGAGTCCAGGTCCCTCGCCGGGCTCAGCCCACAGCATGATGGGCCCGAGCCCAGGACCTCCTGGACCCTCAGGATATCCTCAGGACAACATGCACCAGATGCACAAAGTAGGGTTTTTAATAGTTAAACTCTTGATCCTCCTTTATCGAATAAATATGATAAAGTCTATAATAACATGGTTGCTGTGTATTTTCCTCAGCCCATGGAAGCCATGCATGACAAGGGAATGCCTGACGACCCTCGCTATGGCCAGATGAAGGGCATGGCTATGAGACCAGGGGCACACAGCGGGATGGGACCACCCCCAAGCCCGATGGACCAACATTCCCAAGGTACCAGCGACATTTAAACACGGGCAGGTGTTGGTGGTGTCAGCCTGTCAGTGTACTTTACTCTGGTGATAAGAACATGATTGTATGAAAATGTTACTGTGTTTTGACCTGCGTCGCGTTGGTAAACACACGTTGATATCAGATTTGGCACAGTTCATTACTAGCACAACAAAATAGGGTCATGTTGCATAAATGACCACGTAGATAACACCAGTTAATCCATGGCCTAAGGAGGTCGACGCGTCTTCACCCTGTGCTGGTGCAGTTTTGCCAAAACAACTTTCAAACGACAGCTGTTTGATTCAGGTGTGATTTGTTGCAGAACCAAATTCCAGTGGCTCGTCATGCCACTCTGCGTGCAGACTTATTTCTTTGATATTTTGGCAAGAGTGTGTGTTTAAATATGTGTTTTTACTACATTAGAAAAGATAGACGCAGGTAGAAGAGAGGAGTCGAGCAGAGCGCGTTGAGCTCACTGTGTGTGGACTCATCAAACCCGTTCCTCTTGTTGCTCATATGGCAGCTGTGGGCAGGACAACAGGTGGAGCAGGCTTGGAGGGGTTTTCCCTTTCAGACAAAGGCAGCAGCAGCTATAATGAAGTGTCATAAAGACACAGTAGCAGTGTTGCAGGTGAAGGTGCAACTAAGATCTGAATCTTAAAACATTAAGATTAACAACTTAAAACAGGATGCAGACAAGATGAGTTTATAGAGAAGAGACTAATAATGAAGTAATGGTTGTAGAACTAAGCTGATTCTGGTTGTGCAGCTGTAGTTTAAAAGCAGAGTCTAAGTAAACCCGTCGAATCTGTCTGGACCTGCAGCTGGTAACTCAGGCCCATGTTTTGAGGCGCGGTTCACAGACGAGGCCAAAACTGAGAGATGATGAATCTGTGAGTTTCTCGGGTGGATGTGGCCTGGAGTTGCGTTAAATAACACTTTATATAGTAAAACTTTAAACGTCCTGCCTACCAGCATGGCTTCACTCCCATCCTGCATCTGTTTTTTGTTACCCAGGTTACCCCTCTCCACTGGGAGGCTCTGAGCACGCTCCCAGCCCCGTCCCAGCCAACGGCCCCCCCTCTGGCCCCATGATGCCCGGCGGCCCCCCTGGCCCTGGTGCTGGCCCTATGGAAGGCAGCAGCGATCCCAGTCAAGGTATGGGGCAGCCTAACCGCGGAGGTCCTCCGGGGCCAGGTGGACCTGGTGGTGCAGGAGGTGGACCAGGCCCAGGTGGACCCACTCCTTTTAACCAGAACCAGCTGCACCAACTCCGGGCCCAGATTATGGCGTATAAGATGCTGGCGCGCAGTCAGCCCCTACCTGAGCACCTGCAGATGGCTGTGCAGGGGAAGAGGCCCATGCCAGGGATGCAGCAACCACCAATGCCCAACATGCCCCCATCTACAGGGCCTGGAGCCGGGCCTGGGCCGGGACCAGCACAGGCCAACTACAACCGGCCACATGGTGAGTTAACAAATTTTGTAATCTCTTCTTAAACAAAGGAAGCAGAATGTTTACAGCTCAGCTGGTGGCCACAGAATTTACACTGTTCTTCTTTAGGCATGGTTGGCCCCAACATGGCTCCTCCTGGCCCCACCGGTGTCCCCCCAGGAATGCAGGGCCAGCCTACCAACGGACCTCCTAAAACATGGCCAGAAGGTAAACTGTGTTTTGAGGAGGACTTGAAGCAGAACTCTGTGTCCAACAGTCAAAACTGATGTGATTCCTCTGATGCAGGACCAATGGTGAACGCTGCCGCCCCCTCCAACCCCCCCCAGAAGCTGATTCCTCCTCAACCCACAGGCAGACCCTCTCCTGCTCCTCCCTCCGTGCCCCCAGCCGCCTCCCCGGTAATGCCCCCTCAGACGCAGTCCCCAGGACAGCCCGCCCAGCCCCCTCCCATGATGCTCCACCAGAAGCAGAACCGCATAACTCCCATCCAAAAACCGCGTGGGCTGGACCCAGTGGAGATTCTTCAGGAGAGAGAATACAGGTGAGTAGATTCAGACGCCACAGCTAGAGGTGCCCCCACTGAGTCTAGACTGTAGGTAAACACGCTGACATCAAGCTCCGTCTCCCCTTCAGGCTGCAGGCTCGTATTGCTCATCGTATCCAGGAACTAGAGAACCTGCCTGGCTCTCTAGCTGGAGACCTGCGCACGAAGGCCACCATCGAACTGAAGGCCCTAAGGCTGCTGAACTTCCAGAGACAGGTATGAAGCCAGAGAAGAGACTCCTGTTACTTACGTGTCCTGGAACAGATTCAGGGTCTGATCCGTTCTCTGGCATGTGCCTGCAGCTGCGGCAGGAGGTGGTGGTCTGCATGCGTCGGGACACTGCGCTGGAAACTGCCCTCAACGCTAAAGCCTACAAGCGCAGCAAGCGCCAGTCGCTGCGTGAAGCTCGCATCACAGAGAAGCTGGAGAAACAGCAGAAGATCGAACAGGAGCGCAAACGTCGTCAAAAACACCAGGTGGGGTCGCGGGTTGTGTGGCTCTGGGATTTCAGTTCTGTGTTTGTACCCAACAGTGACGTTATGGTGTCTCTTGTTAACAGGAATACCTCAACAGCATCCTGCAGCACGCTAAGGACTTTAAGGAGTACCACCGCTCCATCACAGCCAAGATCCAGAAGGCCACTAAAGCTGTGGCCACGTATCACGCCAACACAGAGCGTGAGCAGAAGAAGGAGAACGAACGCATTGAAAAGGAGAGAATGCGGAGGCTGATGGTGAGGTTTAAAACCACTTTCGTTGGTCTTCGCTCTGACAGAAATCCGCGTCTGACCCGTGTGTGTGAATGTTTTCCCAGGCCGAGGATGAAGAAGGCTACCGTAAACTTATCGACCAGAAAAAAGACAAGCGTCTGGCCTACCTGCTGCAGCAGACAGACGAGTACGTGGCCAACCTCACTGAGCTGGTCCGTGCTCACAAAGCTGCACAAGCGCTCAAAGAGAAGAAGAAGAAGAAGAAAAAGAAGGTAAAGGCTTGTCAGGCACATCTGGGTCTTTCTACTGTTTTGCTGTGTTTCTTTTGTAACAAATGCTTCCATTTTTGTATTTACATTTGCAGAAGCCAGAGCCGGTAGAAGGTGGAGCTCCTGCTCTGGGACCCGATGGCGAGGTAAGAAAGAGAAAGATGGGAACGCAGCACATTAGTCATGAACTGGCAGCCATGTATTGATCGTGTGTTTCTCAGCCTTTAGACGAGACCAGTCAGATGAGCGACCTGCCGGTGAAGGTCATCCACGTGGACAGTGGCAAGATCCTGACCGGAGTGGACGCACCTAAAGCCGGGCAGCTGGAGGCCTGGCTGGAGATGAACCCAGGGTGAGTGTCACGTCACAAGTAATTCTGGATTAATCCTTTCGAAGCTGAAGACAAATATTAATAATAAAACGGCTCCTTTGCAGTTATGAAGTCGCTCCGCGTTCAGACAGTGAAGACAGTGGTTCAGAAGACGAGGAGGAGGAGGAGGTACGTGAAGCAAAACGCACAGATTCTTCTTCCTGCAACGTTTTTCTGACTTTACTGTTTGTTCTGTCAGGATGTAGACGAGGAGCCTCATCCCTCATCCGCCTCATCAAAGGATGAGAAGAAGATTCCTGACCCTGACAGCGAAGACGTGTCTGAAGTGGATGTCCGGCACATCATCGAGTAAGAAGAAGACCACGATCCCCCGTGTTGACAAAATATCCAGACGCCTTCATTCTCATTGTCGCGTTTATGTCCAACAGACACGCGAAGCAGGATGTAGACGACGAGTACGGCAACGCGGCTTTCAACCGGGGCCTTCAGTCCTACTACGCTGTGGCTCACGCCGTCACGGAGAAGGTGGATAAACAGTCGACACTGCTGGTCAACGGGCAGCTCAAGCAGTACCAGGTAGCACCACACAGACCGAACACGTGGCCCGTCTGCAAAGCGCAGCCCAGCCTCACGTGACCGTTCTCTCCTCAGATCAAGGGTCTAGAGTGGCTGGTGTCGCTTTACAACAACAATTTGAACGGCATCCTGGCCGATGAGATGGGTCTGGGAAAGACCATCCAGACCATCGCGCTCATCACTTACCTCATGGAGTACAAGCGTCTCAACGGGCCCTTCCTCATCATCGTACCTCTGTCGTGAGTCCTGGCTCCTCTTCAGTACTCATCCTGCCGTATTGGTTGTTTTCTTGTTCATAACCACAGTTGTTTGTTCTCAGAACTCTATCAAACTGGGTCTATGAGTTTGATAAGTGGGCGCCATCTGTGGTGAAGGTCTCCTACAAGGTTGGTGCCACCTGTTTAGCTGTTTTTACACGCGTGCCGTCCTCGTTAAACCCAGGTCTCTTCAATTTTAGGGGTCTCCAGCTGCTCGTCGCTCCTTCGTTCCCATCTTGCGCAGCGGCAAGTTCAATGTGCTGCTCACCACATACGAGTACATCATCAAGGATAAACACATTCTGGCAAAAGTAAGGAGGCGCCCTCACTTCCTCCAAACCCAGAAAACATCATGCCGTCGCATTCACGCTCACTCATTTCCTCCACAGCTCCGTTGGAAGTACATGATTGTGGACGAGGGCCACCGTATGAAGAACCACCACTGTAAGCTGACCCAGGTGCTGAACACGCACTACCTGGCACCGCGGCGCCTGCTGCTCACAGGAACTCCGCTGCAGAACAAACTGCCTGAGCTGTGGGCTCTGCTCAACTTCCTACTGCCCACCATTTTCAAGAGCTGCAGCACCTTCGAGCAGTGGTTCAACGCCCCGTTTGCCATGACAGGAGAGAAGGTGAGTTCTGGTCTGGATGATCTGTGGTAGAAGACGTCATGGAAAGAAAGTAATACAACGATAAAGCTCCACATAGAAATAAGCAGCAAATTCCTCGTCTCTGCGTCCAAGGTCGACCTGAATGAGGAAGAAACCATCCTGATCATTAGACGTCTGCACAAAGTGCTGCGTCCGTTCCTGCTGCGCCGGCTCAAGAAAGAGGTCGAGGCCCAGCTGCCTGAGAAGGTCGGTCTGCTGCATTCGTTCACATTATTAAGCATCAAGTTGTTTTTCTTCACCAAGTGAAAATAAAGTGTTTCTGCTTGTTGACGTATGATTGTAGGTGGAGTATGTGATAAAGTGCGACATGTCAGCTTTACAACGCGTTCTATACAGACACATGCAGGCGAAGGGAGTCCTGCTCACAGACGGCTCCGAAAAAGACAAGAAGGTGAAAAGAGTTCACCCGTTGAACCTTGATTTGTAAATTTGATGATAATTATTATTGGCTTACATATGTAACATCTTTTTTTGTCTTCCAGGGTAAAGGTGGCACGAAGACCCTGATGAACACAATCATGCAGCTGAGGAAAATTTGCAACCACCCGTACATGTTCCAGCACATTGAGGTAGAAACAGGAGCTCACACGTGTTTTCATGAGTAGCTGACAGAGTCACAGCAAACACCTTTAAATCTTTGCTGCTTTCTGTTTTACAGGAGTCCTTCTCCGAGCATCTGGGTTATTCTGGTGGAATCGTGACCGGGTACGTGAAGCGTAAACCGCGCAGACCTGCACGTTGATCGGCTCGCTCCGTCTAATGTTCTTCCTCCTGCCTCTTCAGGCCTGATCTGTATCGAGCGTCTGGGAAATTTGAGCTGCTGGATCGTATCCTGCCCAAGCTCAGGGCCACCATGCACAAAGTGCTGCTCTTCTGCCAGATGACCTCACTCATGACCATCATGGAGGACTACTTTGCCTACCGCAACTTCAAGTACCTGCGTCTGGACGGTGAGACGCTGTGAGAACAGCGACTGACTGCGTGAAGAGCTGGATTCGCGTTGTAACACTGGAATGATTTCTCCTCGTAGGAACGACCAAGGCCGAGGACCGCGGCATGCTGCTGAAGACTTTCAACGACCCGGCCTCTGAGTACTTTGTGTTCCTGCTCAGCACCAGGGCCGGCGGCCTGGGGCTCAACCTGCAGTCCGCTGACACCGTCATCATCTTTGACAGTGACTGGAACCCACACCAGGTACTGAACCTTGAGTCAGATGTGTGCAGGTAAACACAGGCACAGCTTATATTGTCACGCTGCCTGAACCTTCGTGCGCTTCTTCCCACAGGACCTGCAGGCCCAGGACCGAGCCCACCGCATCGGCCAGCAGAACGAAGTGCGCGTGCTGCGGCTCTGCACCGTCAACAGCGTGGAGGAGAAGATTCTGGCTGCGGCCAAGTACAAGCTGAACGTGGACCAGAAGGTCATCCAGGCCGGCATGTTCGACCAGAAGTCCTCCGGCTATGAGCGCCGGGCCTTCTTACAGGCCATTCTGGAGCACGAGGAGCAGGACGAGGTCGGGGCTCGAGGAGGCTGCCGCACTAGGGGGGCGTGGGTGGGTGTGATCTGAACCTGTCCGCGTCGCCCACCCACCCACATCCGCCTGTGCGCTGCCCCACCTCTACATTCTCTCCTTTTTCCCTTCTCTCTTCTCTTACTTCCCTCTCTTCTCAGGATTTGTGAGCTTTCATCACTCCAGACTTTTCTTCCTTAAATATTTCCACTTCTACTCAAACCTCTGATGGTTAATATGAACCTTTATCTTCTTCACTAACGTAACCTTTCCCTTTTTTTCCTCTTTGTGCTTTTGACTTTGAATAAGCTGAAAGGGATTTACAAAGATGCCCAGTTGTTTAAACTAAATCATTATTTTAAAGACCTTTTAATTAGCACCGGTAACTATTTTAAGTCATACATTTCTTGAATTTTTAACCCTTGAATGTTTGGTAAACAGCTGTTGACTGTGCTGTATAGCCAAGCTAAAATAGTTGACTAGCTTTGACACAGTTCAAAGACTCTATTATTACTTGTTTTAGTAAAAGCGCTTGTCTGAGCTGAAGGAGTTTCTGCAGGAGAGTTAGTGAAAGCTGGCAAACACAAGAGAGATTGACCAGTGGGCGTTTTGCAGAACTTTGTGTCTGAGTTGTAGTTTGCTTAAATGCAATGACAAGAAACCAGTTCTTACCTGATTAATTGATGGAGGAAAACATTCTCTGTGGCTGCAGCTTGTCACTGGTTCAGAGACTCGGCTCTGAGGCGCCACATGAACCTCCTGTTTGCTGCTTCTCACTCACTTTGTCTCATTCTCGTGCAGGAGGAAGACGAAGTTCCCGATGACGAGACTGTGAATCAGATGATCGCCAGAAGTGAAGAGGAGTTTGAGCAGTTCATGGTGGGTCCCGCTGCCTCGGTTCAGCTTTTTCAGTTCCCAGCGTGACTCCACTAATCTCCACTGCCTTTATTTACCGATCGCAGCGCATGGACCTGGACCGCCGCCGCGAGGAGGCCCGCAACCCTAAGAGGAAACCTCGTCTGATGGAGGAGGACGACATGCCCAGCTGGATCTTGAAAGACGACGCCGAGGTGGAGAGGCTGACCTGTGAAGAGGAAGAGGAGAAGATGTTCGGCAGAGGATCGCGTCAGCGGAAGGAGGTGGACTACAGCGACTCGCTCACGGAGAAACAATGGCTCAAGGTGCGAAGCGTTTTCTCCTGCGACGCAGCAGTTGAGTTACTAATGAGCGTCATCAGTGCGACTTCACCTTCTGTAACCTTCTCCTCTCTCCAGGCCATAGAGGAGGGAAATCTAGAGGACATCGAGGAAGAAGTCCGGCACAAAAAGACGACCAGGAAGCGCAAGAGAGAGCGCGACCATGACAGCGGCCCGGCCACGCCGAGCTCCAGCGGCGGCCGAGGGCGGGACAAAGACGAGGAGGTGAAGAAGGCCAAGAAACGCGGGCGCCCGCCAGCGGAGAAGCTTTCCCCCAACCCGCCCTCCCTCACCAAGAAGATGAAGAAGATTGTGGACGCTGTCATCAAATACAAGGACACGTGAGAACGTTACTGCTTCTCAGATGACACTTGAACTGTCAGCACCGACTGCATGATACTGACACGACGGCTCTGTGTGTGTTTGTGTAGAAACGGGCGACAGCTGAGCGAAGTGTTCATCCAGCTTCCCTCTCGTAAGGAACTGCCCGAGTACTACGAGCTGATCCGCAAACCCGTGGACTTCAGGAAGATCAAGGTGAGGGTTCGCTGCTGTTTGGTGTTTTTTCTGTCTCGTCTGCTCTGAGTTTCACCGCTGCTTCCTGCTGATCCGACAGGAGAGGATCCGCAGCCATAAGTACCGCAGCCTGAACGACCTGGAGAAGGACGTGATGCTGCTGTGTCAGAACGCACAGACCTTCAACCTGGAGGGGTCTCTGGTGAGTCCAGCCTGAAACGCCTTCGCTCTCCATGGATCATTTAAAGTGCCGCTTTACTTTATTTCCTTCACTTTGGTAGATCTACGAGGACTCCATCGTGCTCCAGTCCGTCTTCACCAGCGTGAGACAGAAAATCGAAAAGGAGGACGAGAGCGAAGGAGAGGAGAGCGAGGAAGAGGAGGAGGAGGTGGACGAAGGCTCTGAGTCTGAATGTAGGTATCGGGGGGGCGCTGAGGTCCAGCTTGGTCGGCCGTGCGGTTCCGTCTTCTAACTTCATTCAGTTTCACCACCAGGCTAGTTCTGACTGCTTCTGTTTGGTTCTTTTCAGCTCGTTCAGTCAAAGTGAAGATTAAGCTGAGCCGGAAAGAGAAGGGGGATCGAGGAGGAAAGGGCCAGCGGCGGCGGGGCCGCGGCTCCCGAGCTAAACCTGTGGTGAGCGACGACGACAGCGAGGAGGAGCAGGAAGAGGTGAGGAGACCGAATCTGAGGAAAGCAGTAATTCACGCGACGCGTTTAGGGACCAGCAGTCAAAACACTCACTCAGTTCCACATTATGACACATTTGATTATTGACTAAATGTTTAACGATAATCAATTAAAGAGTAAAAGGGTAACGCGTCGATAAGCCACCGATGTCCCAGGAAGCTGTACTGTTGTTTTAAGTGGCGGGTTGACCTGTGTTCCCTGTTTCAGGAGCGCTCGGCCAGCGGCAGCGACGAGGACTGAGGCAGCCGCTGGGCTTCCTGCCTCGACGCCACTCATCGCTGCAGCGGGGACACGTTTTACTAGATGAGCTGATTTTTAGTCGGACTATTGTATTCTCATTCAACCATTAATTAAAAACCAATAAAAGTGATGAGCGATCGATGTGAACCTTCCACGTCCATATTTAAACCATGTCGAAGTTTGATTAGTAGTGAGTCTTTGCCTTTTTGCTTCCTCCTGTAAGTGGAAAACGAGCGGAGCCTGAATTCCTGACTGATCGTGGGCCATGAAGACAGCAAATCGTTTTTAAGTCAGATTAATTTAGTCTTGTTTTAGCGGAGTCACCGCTTTCCCTCTAGTTCCTTTCTGAATGCATGTCGTGCACATCTGGACAAGCGCCTGGATGTGTCTTCACTGTTACTGTGTTTAATTTAAGACGAAGCGGGTCGAGTGTTGTGAAGGGGAGGGATCGCACCTCGCTCTCGTGTCGGTGTCACTGGAAGAACTACAATAAAGGCATCTCATAACCAAGCTGTGGTCTTGTCTTGGTCCAGTGCTGCAGCGACCGTGTCTTTACACCAGATGGCCCAAGGAACCAAGCCCGTACAGCCAGCAGGTTTCACTCAGTCCTGGGAGTCACGTCACGTGAGAGTGTTGTGTAGTTGTGTGTAGTTGTCTCCAGGAGGAAATGGCTGAGACCGTGTTGATGTAAGCGGTGAACCGCTGGACGGAACCGAGCTGCAGCATCATCTAACGTCTGGTTCCATTATGTTCTGTCAGAATAAAAGGGCAGTGACGTGTGAGATGCGTTTGTGCTCTGCTGGGTCAGTGTCAGTGCTCAGAACATTCACAGCATTGGACCCTGTGGAGGATGACAAAGGAAGCTTCTCAGTGGAGCAGGCACCTCAGCAGATTTCTCTTCTGAACCAAAACCAAGGGAGGAAACTGTCCAGAACCAGATGAAGTCGCAGACTGACGTGGCTGAATGTGCTCAGGACCCGGAGTCTGACCCAGTTTGGTCCAGATCGGCACGTTCGGTTTCCTCTGGTCTCCGCTTGACGTGATAAATGTCACTGGGCCACGTTTCAGTCGTTCATTAGAAGCTGAAACGGAGCCACTGTGTGACGCTACGGCCTCGTTCAGCTCCTGGTGCTTCCTCCAGATGTTCAGCATCTGCATCCAGCTGTGTCTGTTTGTGTCATTCTCTGTGGGTCAAGGTTGTTTTTCAGCGTTTATG
The DNA here is from genome assembly GCA_030770545.1 of Macropodus opercularis. NCBI lineage: Eukaryota > Metazoa > Chordata > Actinopteri > Anabantiformes > Osphronemidae > Macropodus > Macropodus opercularis. Next base: position 16,745,515 of record CM061096.1, on the reverse strand, counting down.
TTCTGTATCAGTCTCCTTGTCAACTGTTTTGGACCCATGCGTCTCAGACTTTGGTCGTTAGTTTTATTTTCTCAGTTTTTATGACTTGTCAAAGCTCCGCGGAGGCGAGAACAAGCCGTTAACGACTCACTGCTGTTGGGTTTTATTGGGTTTTATTCGGTGGTTGAGCCGCTTGTTCTGCTCAGAGGCACAAAAACACAAAGACCTCAAAAGAGAAGCTGCAGGGAAAGTGGATAGAGAAGCTTTAAGAACCAGACCCAAACACAGGCAAAGGGCGGATTCAGCCGGACGACCCAGGCCAGAACCAGCGCACACTGAGCAGGTCCAAATCAGAACAACTTGGCTTTTGGAAATAAAACTAACAAAACCATATCAGTGGAAATGGTCTCAGTTGGGTCAGCCAGTAAAACGGGTTCGTGCAGAAAATAATCCTTTACAAACCAGTGTTTCTCGAAAAACTATTGTTTTTAATTCTAGAATTTTAACATTTTGGGGAAACTCAAACTTGTTGTGGTGAAATATTAAATTCGTTTGACTGATGGACTTAAAACCGCAACAGTCGCATATTAAAAACCACTTTTATTTTGTCTGACGCTTACATTTTCCTTTCAATTATTCCCGAAATTATTAGTTATTAGACTTATTAAAGCGGCTCTTGTGGGCATTTGGGATTAGTTTGAACTGTTCTGTTCATGTTTCGGAAAAGGTTCGGGGTCGGTTCTGCAGGTTTGAGGGTGGCCCTGGAACCGGACGCTCCTGGCCACGCCCCTGCCTCAGGTGCGTTTCGCGCTCACCCGCGTTTGTCTGCGTGAGAGGCTGAAAGGGTTAAAGCCGTTGAATAAGCCCCGCCTCCTGCTCGCGGAGCCTCGGAATCACCCCATCCCAGACCCCTCCCTCCGCCCCGCGGGGCCCCTCCGGGCGCCACCCACCCGGGACCACATTGAAGTAGGTCTGATGGTTGTTGTGAGGCAGGACATGAACGGAGCATCACCCGACGCCAGCCCGAGCCTCCCTGCGCCCGAACCCCTGAGGAACATGTTGGTTCTCCTGCTGCTCATCTGCGTCTTGGCGCGGACACGTAAGTTTCATTCATCCATCACCAGGATTCACCTTCACGCGGTGAGCAGTGGTTCGGGTCCGGATGCGGGGGGGGAGGGCGCAGACCCACAATGTAGGTCAGGTCCGGGCCCGGCGGGTCCGCTTGGCTCTAACGGTTCGGACCTTTGTGTTGCTTTTCGAGCTGCGCTCGGTTCCGCAGCCAATGAGCGAACGGGTCGAGGAGCCGGTTGTTCCGGACGAAGCAGCGCCAGGCGCCGGGAAGACGGCGGCCCTGACCGGACCACGACCTGGACCCGGACCCGAATTTACTCAGATTCTCTGGACGCTTGGGTTTTAATCAGCGTCTTAGTTAAAAAAAAATCTGAGCAAACAGTGACCTGTACAAAAAGACAGGAAAACGCTGGGCTGCACCTTTTTTGACCAAATACTAATGATGATAATAATAATAGTGAACAATATTCAATTCATACTAAGATTTATAAAACGTATTTAAAGTATAAGTAAATGTATTTAGGCGCGTAAACACCAGGAAAAGGTCTTTGATATGTTAATGTGTTAAAAGTAAAACTATTGCCTGAAGAAAAACATCCAACCGAGGGAAATGTTTGAGGCACTTTTCATGACGTGGAGGATTTGGCTTTTATTTTTTATTTTTAGTAGTTTTCCAGCCTTACGCTGAGGCGGATGAGCTGATCCCAGCTCTGCCTTCTCGCTCGCCAACGTGTGGGACACAGATATTTGTCTGTGGTGCAGGTTGGGGCAGGGATCGTGTTATTTGTCCCTGAAGCCTGGAATCGTGTCACCTGCTCTGCTGGAACGTTCAGTCCCGTTTGTCTTTGGCCTGAACTTTAAGCCCAGTGAGTCAACAACCAGCGCGTAGGGTTCAGGGCAGCAGACAATTTAGAAAAGGATTTTGATAAAACTGGTTTGTCAGCATATAACCGTCGTTATGTTTATGACAGCGGATCAAAGAATCGGCCGCTTCACGTGCAAACACTACAACCAGCAGTAAAACCGTCGCCTCTACTCTCAGAACGCGCTTCAGTCCAACTCCGTGACCTTCGGACCTGATGGGCCCGGCGTCCTTATGAACTCGCTTCTTAACCTGTGCCTCCGTTCTCCGTCTTACCTGCCGAGGCGTAAAGGAAGTGACAGCCCGGCCCCTCTGACCTGGAGCTGGCGTCCGTGTGAGGGTTTGACCGCCTCTAGTTACTGTCCGCACATCCTCTGGGTCTGACTGGTCTTTCTGGTTCAGTGGGTCCAGTGCAGGCTGGGGTCCAGCGTCTGCCTGCTCTGGATTTCACTGACAGTCTCTTCGAGGCTCCGAGCGACGCGTGACTCGCGGGCTTTCATTCTTACACCACACCTGTTCTGGTTCAGAACCTATGACGTTAATGTCAACACAGATGCTGTGTCAACATGTGGAAGCAACCAGTTCCAGTGTGGGAATGGAAAATGCATCACAGGCAGATGGGCGTGTGACGGAGCAGACGACTGTGGAGACGGCACCGACGAACTCCCCGGGACCTGCTGTGAGTATAAGAGAAGCTTCCTCAGGTACATGCAGGTGAGAAGCGGGGTCCAGGCGCCGGGGCTCCACACAACAGCCCGAGCCGGGTCTCGGTGAACTGAACCCGTGTCCCTCCATCTCAGTCTGAGCTTTATGTTCTTCCAGCGACTACAACCTGCAGACCGACCGAGTTCAGCTGCGCGGACCGTCTGAACCGGTGCGTCCCCGGCTCCTGGCGCTGCGATGGAAAAGCTGACTGTGAGAACGGGGCGGATGAAGCGAGCTGCGGTGAGTCCACGCGCTGCCTCTTGTCCTGTATCGCAAGCCGTTGTTATCAATATACGTCACTTCCCGGCGTTTTTGACGGCGTTTTGCCAGGCGACGGCGTCGGAAACGTCGTCCTAGCAACCATGCTGCCGTCCAATCCGCCGTCGCAGCTCTGATGACGCGGTAGGAAGTGACGTGTATTGATAGCAACGGCTTGCGATATCTCTCAGCTCCCAGACGGTGCACGAGCGCAGAGTTTCTCTGCAGGTCGGGTCAGTGCGTGTCGTCCTCCTTCGTGTGCGACGACGAGGCAGACTGTGACGACGGCAGCGACGAAGCCTCCTGCCTGCCCGTCACCTGCAGCGCCGCGTCCTTCCAGTGCAACAACACGGGCTGCATTCCCCGCCTGTGGTTATGCGACGGCGACGTGGACTGTTCGGACGGGTCCGACGAGCGGGACCAGTCCTGTAGGACGAAGGCCGCCACCACTCACAAGTGCTCGTCGCTGGAGTTCGCCTGCGGCAGCGGAGAGTGCATCCATGGCACCTGGAAGTGTGACGGAGAAGCCGACTGCCTGGATCGATCCGACGAAGCCAGCTGTGGTAGGAACGAACGCAAGGGTCTCCAGCGTCCGTGTGGGTTCGAGAGATGTGAGTAACCTCTGCACGTGTCGCCCCCCCAGCTCATCCCACCTGCCGCCCCGATGAGTTCCAGTGCGGCGACGGCGCCTGCATCCACGGGAGCCGACAGTGCAACCGCGAGTACGACTGCAGGGACCGGAGCGACGAGCTGGGCTGCGTCAACGGTACGTCTCACCTGCGCTGCCGCCCAATTAGCTCTGTCTGCGTGCGACTGACGTGAGTCCCGCTGTCTCCCACGCAGCGACGCACTGCCACGGCCCGACCAGGTTCCGGTGCCGCAGCGGAGAGTGCGTCAGCTTGGAGAAGGTGTGCGACGGGCGGCGCGACTGCAGGGACTGGACAGACGAGCCTCTGAGGGAATGCGGTGAGCAAGGCGGCTGCTCACAGTCGGTAACGGCGGCGCCTGCGGCCAAACACGTTCTTTCACGTTCTCTCACGCTGTTTCAGGATCCAACGAGTGTCTGTACAACAACGGCGGCTGCTCCCATGTCTGCAACGACCTGAAGATCGGCTACGAGTGTCTGTGTCCGGCGGGATTCAGCCTGGTCGACAACAAACGCTGTGAAGGTAGAGAGAGGAACCTTTCAGCTCGTTTCTTTTAAAGCCTCCATTGTTGCAGCTTTATTGGTTGAGAAGTTGGAAGCTTCCAGTCTGACGTTTGCTCGCTTTGATTTGTTTACCAGCACAAACATGTGCCTCGAGCTCCTTCTGTCTAACCTAAAGCCAGATGTGAGTCAGTTCTCATGACTGTGTTCCAGACGTGGATGAATGCGCCAACCCCGACACCTGCAGCCAGATCTGCGTCAACCAGATAGGCAGCTACAAATGCGAGTGTGAGGACGGTTACCAGGTGGACCCTGCCACCAAGGCCTGCAAAGCCATCGGTACGTCTGCTGATAAAGCTGAAGTTTGTGCTGTGACACCGCGACGGTTTTAAAAGCTGCTCTGGATTTAGGGACCATCGCGTACCTCGTCTTCACCAACCACCATGAGGTCCGAAAGATGACTTTGGACAGGAGTGAGTACACGCGAGTTATCCCTCGACTGAAGAACGCCGCGGCCCTGGACATGAACATGGCCACCAAAGTGATCTACTGGTCAGACCTCTCCCAGAAGAAGATCTACAGGTGAGCTGGATCAGGAACAGAACCAGAACAGTCCACCCTTTCCTCCGGCTTGACTCTGCCTCTCTGTTTTTAACCCAGAGCACCGATGGACTCGGCTGAAGACCCCGCAAATCACAGCCTCGTGATCGGCAGCAACATCGATGCTCCTGAAGGCATCGCCTTCGACTGGATCCACGGTAACCTGTACTGGACCGACAGCGTCCGCGGCACCATCTCCGTGGTAACTGCTGACGGTAGCCGCCGCAAAACCCTTTTCCGCCAAAATCTATCGAAACCCCGAGCGATTGTGGTCGACCCCCACCACAAGTAAGTCCTCCGGCGAAGTCTACTCCATGGCTCCGTCAGCAGTAGGGGCTGAACCGAACATTTGAAAAAGCATTCATTTATTTTGACACGTCCTCCTCGTGCAGCTTCGTTTACTGGACCGACTGGGGGAATCCTGCTAAGATTGAGAAGGGAGGCCTGAACGGAGGAGGCCGCACCGCTCTGGTCACAGACAACATCGTGTGGCCAAACGGCATCACCCTCGGTAAACTTCTCTCTGGGCTCAGGCTGTTGTGCCGTGGTCCGTCTGGTCCGACCTGTTCACCCCCTCCTCTCCCCTCAGACCTGCTGAACCAGCGGCTGTACTGGGTCGACTCCAAGCTGCACACCCTGTCCAGCATCGACGTGCAGGGCGGGGGTCGCCGCACGCTCATCGTGGACGAGCACCAGCTGGCTCACCCTCTGGGACTCACCGTGTTCGAGGTAGAGATTTACCGGCTGACCTGTGTCCAGGCGCTTCAGTCACGGGTCTCACGCCTGCTCTCGTGTCTTAGGAGAAGGTTTTCTGGACGGACGTGAGCAACAACGCCATCCTCAGCGCCAACAGGCTGACGGGCGGTGACGTCGCGTCGGTGGCAGAGCACCTGTCCTCACCAGAAGACATCATTCTGTACCATAACCTCAAGCAGCCCGCAGGTGAGAACGAGCTGCGCTAAGCAGCCAAGGCGAGCTAGCGGCGTCCACGCTCGACTAGCCGCAGCTTCAGTGGCGTCATGATGTTACCGGCTTCCTTGCAGGGATGAACTGGTGCCAGGCGTCCAACGGTGGCTGTGAGTTCTTGTGCCTGGCAGCTCCTCAGGTGGGGACACACCCGCCTAAATACACCTGCGTTTGCCCGGATAACATGATGCTGGCCCGGGACATGCGGACCTGCGTAGCGGGTGGGTAACCAGGTCAGACATGGTGGCAGCCTTGAAAATACCAGATTAGCTCAAACGGTCTGATCTTTCTCTGTAGCTCCTTCTCCAGCTGTGCCAACACCTTCAGCTCCTGCGACTCCGTCTCCAGCTACCGAACACCCTCGTGTGCCACCCAGGACCACGTCCAGGCCCCAGGAGCTCGCCTCCACCACGGCCCCCATCGCATTCACCAGCACCGCAGCCAGGACACGCCCCAGCACCGCCAGACCTTCTGCGAGGAAAACCACACCGGGACCAACGACCCGCTCACCCCGGCCAGTGAGCCCGAAGGTTCTCCAGGCCACCACGGAGGCTCCGGTCGCGTCTGCAGGCAAGTTCAAATCCATCATAGTGGACTTTGTGTATTTGTAGGCTTTTCTCAGTTCTCATCATGTTGAGATATTTGATGATCTGAAATTAGCTGATAAAACATTACTGCTGTTGATGCTTAACGTCCATTTGTATGTAAGACATTTAAAGCTCTGTGTCCGTTCAGATGACCAGCGTGAGGCCCCGACCGCTCTCTATGTTGTTCTGCCTCTCGGTGCGTCTCAATATCGGCATCTTCACCCAAACTTAAATCGTCTGGCAGCCTAACGCGGGTCTCCTCCCCTTTGCTTGCAGCTCTTGTTTGTCTGCTGGCTTCTGGCGCCGTGTTGCTCTGGAGGAACTACAGGCTAAAAAACACCAACACAATTCACTTTGACAACCCCGTCTATCAGAAAACCACAGAGGACCAAGTGCACATCTGGAGGAGCCACAGCCACGACGGCTACTCCTACCCAAAAGTGAGGCTCTACAGTTTAAGATGAATCCTTCACTAGAGCTCAGAGCTAATGAAACCATATATATGGCATCATAATTATTGGTACATTCATATTCCCGGCTGTTATAAAGGCTGGTTTCCTTTTTCTCACTCTGGATGTCGTGTGTGATCTGCTTCTTGTTTGCTGTCCTTGCAGAGGCAGGTTGTGAGCTTGGATGAAGAAGCAGACAATCCGGCCTTCGCGGAAAACTAAGGACGGACGGGCAGAGCGGAAGCTTCAGCGTTTTTACCTCACTCAGACCGGGTCCGACAAGCAGAACCACGAACAAGCGGTCGACCACACAGGGAGACGTCCTCAGGTTCCCTCCAACCTGCTACACTAACAGACACGGCACCAGAGGCAGCGTCGTCGTGGCGACCGCTTGTATGCGACATCACAGATTTGAATTAATGCGGCGAGTGCAATCAAATCAGCACGTTTATTTCCATGTGTTCTGGTTTATTTATTGTCATTGTCAGCATATTTCTTTACACTGGTTACATGTCTTTCTCCTCGTACGGGTCTCAGGACGCTGAAGTCAAACTTACACATCAGAGCTGTTGCAGTCGAACCACTTCAACACATTCACATCTTGTTGGTGGTGCTTTGGTTCAGTCGATGGCTAATAAATCTGTCTGCCTGTTTACATTTGTTTCACGTTACTGTGACTCAAGTCTCACTTGAACTTACGTTAAATTCACAAAACAGCAGATGAATCGTGTAAATATGTTCATAATGTAAATCTGTCACTTTGCTGTTTCTTTTTTGGTTCTTTCGCAGTTTTAGTCTTTGTTGTAAACTTTCATTTTCAGCTGTACATAAATAAATGCTTTTATTTATTATAGTGTGTCTTGGCTTCTTTTTTATGTCTTTACATTCACTTTAGTTTGCTTCATGCTTTTAGCTCCATTATTTCAACAGTTTGTCCAGCTCACATTAAACACATCTGCTACATGATGTAGGACGACTGGATAAGCTCGTCTGAAATCCTGGAACGTCCACGAAGGAACCTAGGAGTCCGAGAAAACACGGGAACCCACCCTGACCCTGTACTGACCTGTGAACTAAATGAGGCTGGAGCTTAAAAAGGTGCAGTAGCTTTCACCAACTTCCATTTAAAGTCCACAAAGCCACGTATCTGGAGGCTCCCAGGGTTAAACAGACGAAACCCTCCCACTCTGCTCACTTCTCATCCGTGTTATCAAGGCAGATGAAGCTGTGGCGTGTTTCCACAGCTGTGGAATGCACACATGGCTGAGAGTGAAGCGAGGGGATCCCTGTCCTCCTGCTTTTCTCTTTCCTGGCTGATCCGTTGTTCTTCCTAGAAAGTCCAGACGTCACAACGGAAAAAAAAGTTTCTCAGAAACTCCACATGTCGAAAACAACCAACGCTGTGTATGAAGGAAGGTCAGATGTGTTTACTCGTCTTTATTTCCTGTTGCAAATGAACGTTTTGTGATCACTGTCAGAGAAGAAGAGGGAATCAAACAGATCTGTGCACGTGACACACAGAGGTCAAGGCCGAGGCGAAGACACACAAGCATACGAACGAGTAGCTCACAGCGACATCACATCAGACCGAGCAGACGCAGACGCACAGCATCGATCTTTGGGTCACAACGAGACTCAAAGCCTCGTGCGACGCTTTGTTTTCCTTTGCAGCGATGACGGAAAACGGCGGTTGGAGTCATTAATGATTAATTAGGAGCCGCTGGGTCTCACTGCGCAGACGACTGGGGGAAAAGCCTTCACCCTGTTTAAGGTTTAAGGTTTGATTTCAGGTGCATGAATTCGGTTGATTCGGTTTTACTATATTCAAACAAACCTTGATCCCCTGCAGGAGTATTTAATGTGCTACCTGCTGAGTTTTACGCGTTACTGCCTGTGTTGTACAGGTTTTATCATTACACACATTACAAACATTCCTTGATTCCAAGGACAGTGTTCAGATAAACAGCCGGTGCAGAAAACTAGAGACCAGATATATCAGATCAAACCAGATGCTGTTTAAATGATGTGGTGTATGGACACATCACTGCTCACACAATCCTACACAAACAAAAGCAGGCCACCGGGCGCAGAGACCTCACAGCGCTGACCTTTGCCCCCACCAGACACCACAGACAGAGCTGACCTCATTCTTACTGCGAGGTGCTTCCTGTCTGAGTTACCACAAGGAACCTCAATCAGGCAAATCAGGGATATCAGAAGATAAGTTGGTATGTAAATGGAAAAAACAATGTGAATATATTTATGTTTTATATTCTAAGTATTATTTACTGAATTTAATTTCATAAAGGTTCATCAAAGTGGGTTTAATATTAATAATACATAAACACACGTACTTTAAATCAAGTGAATAAAGCAGAAGCCACGTACAGAAACATCTACATCATCTATGTATGTTTATTATTCCTCTGAATAAAAAGTCTGTAAATATCTCAGATTTGCACAGTGATTGGTTGGTGTTGTTGTCGCGCCCCCTGCAGGACATCGTGCGTCATCTCGGACCCGTGACGTCACACCGGAAACACGTGGTTCAGCTCTCACACGCGTCTCTAGCAGCAGCTGGGACGTTTGTTCTTTACTACGTCCGTTGTAAGTTGAACACAAAGTCTCTACCTTGTTGCAACATGTCGGGTAAATCGGAATTAAAAATCAACGCCCGGTTCGCGCAGAGATATGACAAGTACCGGCAGAGGGAGGAGCTACAGAGGCGTAAGTGCGGCGCCGTTAGCTAACGTTAGCTGAAAGCGTGTTGGCTCCGGGTTAACGTCTGTGTCTGTGCAGTGAAGGACCGCTACGGAGACCGGGCTGACGACAGCGACTCGGAGTCGTTCGAGTCCGGTTCGGATGACAGTGAAGTGGTCGGTATCTGCTGCTTCCCTCTGCCCTCGGTTCCTCTGGACCTCTCGCTCTGTCTGACTGTTATTCGCTTCCTGCAGGAGCTGGACCCGGAAGTCGAACGGGATTTTTACAGAACTCTGTCCCTGCTCAAGAAGAAAGACCCGAAGATCTACCAGAAAGATGCGAGGTTCTACTCCGAAGGTGAGTCATCGCGGTATCTCTGCGTGGTTCTGTCTCCGCCTCTACGTGTAGGTGGAGGCTAAGTTCGTGCTGTGAAGTGAATTCTCTTCATCAGTGTCCAGATGTGTTCCAGCAGCTCTTTAGTCTTTCATGGACCGACTGAAGCTGTCGGACTAGTGGAGGGAGGCCACAGACTGTAACGAGCCTAAGATGAAAATCTGTCTGTTGGATCTGTAATCTGAGCGTCAGGTCTTTTTAATGATTTACTGGGCTTTTCAAACTGTCCAGGTAATGAACCTTTAGAGAATCAGGCTGTTACTGCTGAGACCTGTCGCTGCTTCACGGGCGTGTTTCCTGTCTTCTGCTTTCAGGTGCGTCCACCGGTGACGAGAAGCCGTCGACCTCGAAGAAAGCGGCGGAGCCCATGTACCTCAAGGATTATGAGCGAAAGGTCATCCTGGAAAGAGAAGGGTGAGCTGCTGATGTGTCCATCTGTCAGCGTACACTCGAGATCTGAGCGTCTGAGAGTCCTGCTATTTTAATCTGTTTTTAATTCATATTCTATCAATTTGTAAACCTTTCATTTTGAAATGTGTCCTAATTTGACCTTTTATTTGCCAGAAAATTCGAAGATGACGACAGTGAGGATGAAGACGCTGCGAAGAGAATGGAGGTAGGAGTTATAACGTTGGGTAGTTTACCCTGTGTGTGACGGTGTGTTAATCATGCCGTCGTTCGCAGAGAGCGGCCTCTCCGGGCTACATCCAGGAGCAGAAGGAGCTGAGAGAAAGGTAAGACCTCAGACCGTTGCTTCCTGCTGTGAAACCCTGCAGGCAATGTACAGAATCTGAATCTTCCCTCCAGCCTCCGTAAGTTCACCCAAGACAGCGATGATGAGGAAGGTGGAGGCTCGCAGCTGCTGACCAGGAGGATCAAAACGCAGGCGGAGAAGGTCAGAGGCTGCTTCCAGCTGCTGCTTATGTGAACACAGAGACCTTGAAAATAAACTGGACGAACCGTGTCTGCTTTAGGATAAAGAAGAGGCCGATTACGTGGAGTGGCTGAAGGGTCAGGTTGAGCTGGAGGGTCCAGAGGAGGTGAAGGACATGGTGAGTGTGCGCAGCCTGAAAACGCATCTTAATGAAGACAAATCCTCTCAGTACTGATGCCTGTTTGTGTTGAGACAGAAATATTTAAGAGACTACTGGAACGACCCGGAGCTGGATGAGAAGGAGCGTTTCCTCCGAGATTATGTCCTGAACAAAGGTTACCTCGATGGAGATGAAGACGATGAACGGTCAGCGGCTGCAGAGCATTATTTTACTGAACATTTACAGTAAACAACAAAACTCTGAGCTCTTAATTAATTAATTAATTAAGCTAATTTTCTGGTTTTCAACACCACAATGACAGTTGACGTCATTCTTCTAAGACCAGATTGATATTAAACCAGGTTTCCTTCACCTTTGTTGTATTTACAATGCATTCTGCTGACTCATTCAGAATCCCAACTTACGATGAGGTGGTCCATGGTGTCGTGGACGATTCAGAAGAAGATGGGGAGGATTTCTTACAGCGGCAGGAGGACTTTGAGAGAAGCTACAACTTCCGCTTCGAGGAGCCTGACGCTGAACAAGTCAAAACCTTCCCTCGCAACATCGCCACGTCGGTGCGCTCCAAGGACGACCGCAGGAAACGCAAGAGGGAAGAAGTGAAAGAACGGAAAGAAAAGGTGTGTGTCGCTGCACGATGCCTTCCTGTAAAGTGCTTCAGAGGTTGAGCTGATGGCAGCGTCTTCCCCATGACTGCAGGAGAAAGAGCAGAAGCAGGAGCAGCTGAAGCAGCTGAAGAACCTGAAGAGAAACGAGATCATGGAGAAGCTGAAGAAGCTGCAGGAGCTGACTGGAAATGAGCAGCTCGCCTTCAGTCAGGTCGACCTGGAAGGAGACTTTGATCCACAGCAACACGACCAGCTCATGCAGGTGGGTGCACAGCCTCGCAGTAAAAAGCAAACATTACGCAGTTACCCACCGCGTCCCACTGCGCAGCACCAGGAGATGGGGGGCGGCCATCTGCCTCCACTGGTTGGGGTCAGTGTAGAAGAGAATCTTGTTTGTGTTTTTCATCTTATTTTCTGTTGCAGAAATTCTTTGGAGACGAGTACTACGGAGAAGAAGAAGACGAGAAGCCTCAGTTTGATGATGACGATGAACAGGAGGGTGAGCGAAATATCAGCGTCTCTACTTCTCAACATCTCTTCATGTTTGGATGCTTTGATAGTTTGCTTATAACCCGTGGCTTCCTGTGTGCAGAGCACTGGAACTGGGACGCGTGGACAGGCCAGGGACGCGGCGAGGAGGAAGACGGATACGACGCCTCTGAGCCACACTGTGAAGACGAAAACTTCATTGTGAGTCGTTGAGCTGAGAACGTGTTGCTCTCTGATGAGGAGAAACGTGCTCAGTACTTGTCTTCGTGCCTGTTGAACAGATGGATGCAGACTACGACCCCAGCCTGCAGGCTGCCTCCAAGAAGAAGAAGAGGAAGGAGAGGATGAAGATGAAGAAAGAAGATTTACCACAAATGGGCAAAAAGAAAAAGAAGTCACACTTTGCTGAGGTCATCACCAAACACAAGCCTGTGTTTGACCCTCGTAAGTCAGAAAACCTCCAGCCTGCTGACGGACGGTCAAACTGGTGACATTTTCTGGTGTGTTGCATGAATTCATTTCAGTTTCAGCCGCTTTATACATGTTGCACACACAAAGTCCAGAAATGACAAATGCGTCCACCCGTGGAGTTTTCATGCAGTTTTGGTTTTAGTCTAGCTGCTGTTTGGTGGATGTGTCGTCTCAGCCACCGTTGCCTGCGTTTAACCTCTGAGGTTTGCTGCTGCCGCTTGGTGGATATGTTGCTGTTTCACCCTACGTTTTAAACTTGTGTGTTAGACTGATTCACATGACGTCTTATGTCTGACTTTAAAGACTCGATCACATCACGTCCTGCGGGTTTACTCACTGAGTGATGTAATTCTTTCCTCCGCTTGTGTTTCAGAGGAGAAGAGCTTCGAGCAGTACCTGGATGATTACTATAAGCTGGACTATGAGGACATCATCGACGACCTTCCCTGCAGGTTTCGCTACAGGCAGGTGCAGCCCAACGACTTCGGGCTGACCACAGATGAGGTGGGAACAGCAGCACCGTCTGTCAGAGCACTTAAAAATCCTCATTTATTGAACCTTGAACTATTGCATGTTCCAAATTGTGATTATAACTGCAATCACTCCTGCTTCGTTATAAGCCTCAAAGTGAGACATTTGGTTCTGACAACAGAGCTGCTCTCCCTGTCGCATGTCCCCACGTGGGATGAGGGCAGAAGCTGCAGTGATGAGTCCTGACGGGACTGATCTGGTATTGACTCCCTCTGGGGAAGCTCTGACCAGGGAATGACCTCCATTTAATCTTCTCTCTGAGCAGACAGAATCAAATAAAGCTCCAAGTGATGCTCTGACCAGCCTGTATTAATTTGAACTAATGAGGAACGTCTTTGTCAGATCTTAAAGGCCGACGACAAGGAGCTGAACAAATGGTGCTCTCTGAAGAAGACCTGCATGTTCAGGTGCGAGACTGTCACACCTTGATGTCATTTGTCAGGTCATCTACCGCTCTTTGACCATTTTCTGTTATTCTCTCAGGACTGAGAGGGAAGAGTTGATCGATTTAAGGAACTATAAGCACAAGGCCCAGAATGAGAAGAAGAAGAAAAAAGTCCTGAGCTCTGTGTATTTCGAGTGAGTGTAACACGATGCTCATCTGACGCAATCCTAACAGTAAGTACATGGATGTGTAACATTTTTAATCTGAACTTATTTCACAGAGAAGACCAAGAGCTGACGGAGGCTAAAACCCAGGTGGGGAAGAAGCGAAGAGATCGACTGAAGAATGCTGAGAAAGAAGACTCAGGAGCAGAGGATGAAGGTGCAGCCTCAGTTCTGAGCTCCCAGGTTCCCCGGGAGGAAGAAGCAACGGATGAGGATGAGGAGATCCTGATACCCAAGAAGAAGCAGGAGCAGCAAGAAGAAACGCAGGTCACAGCTGAGGCAGCGGGAGAGAAAGCAGATGAATCTGAACAAAGGACTGAGAGGCCCAAGTGGTCCAACAAGCAGCCTTCAGGGAGACGCCTCCAGGCAGGAAGCATCAGGGTGAAAATAGGCGGCCGACAGTTCAGTGGTCAGACACTGAAGGCCTACGGGCTGAACCCCAAGAAACTGTACTTCAGACAACAGGGCAGTCGCAGGCGAAAACTACAGGAGACGAGAGGGAAGCAGAAAAGTCCCAAGTGATGCCAGTTCAGCCATTTCACTTTTATTAAGATGGGATTGGACAGAGAGACGAGCTGAGGTGCTGGTCCCAGGACCAAAGGTCTGCTCTACTTTAAATAAAATACGCAGACTGATGCACGATATCAAACATAATGCGAGAAGGCGAGAACCAGTAAAATGATGAGTGAAGTTCATGAAAACTGTAAAACACGAACGTTAGCAGCTTTATACGAGAGATATAATCTCTCTCTCTCTCTCTCTCTCTATATATATATATATATATATATATATATATATATATATATATCTATATATATATCTATATATATATATATATCTATATATATATATATATATCTATATATATCTATATCTATATATATCTATATCTATATATATCTATATCTATATATATATCTATATCTATATATATATATATCTATATATATCTATATCTATATATATCTATCTATATATATCTATCTATATATATATATATATATATATATATATCTATATCTATCTATATATATCTATCTATATCTATCTATATCTATCTATCTATATCTATATCTATCTATCTATATCTATATCTATCTATCTATATCTATCTATATCTATCTATATCTATCTATCTATATCTATCTATATCTATCTATCTATATATATCTATATATATATATCTATATATATCTATATATATATCTATATCTATATATATATATAGATATAGATATATATATATAGATATATATATCTATATATATATCTATATCTATATATATATATATAAACGCGATAAAGTAAATAAGATCATCTTTGTCCTTCTATTTTCTAATTAAAAGCACATCTGTACACGTGTTTCCTGAGGCTCCTGCGGCAGTTTGATATGGACTTAATTGTTTCGTGTTTTTGGAAGGTCACACAACATTCCCATCAATAACCAACGACCACAGACATTAGATGTTTAGTGTGAATCTGTTTATTTCCAATAAATGAATGACTTCTAATTAATAGGTTGCCATGACAACATATACCGTTGTGTTTTGGTCACTTGTTGGTATCTAACGTGATGATTAAATGGGATCGTTTTCCAACGCGCAGAGTTTGTGCAGAAGGTGACTAAATACTAAAGAATCACTGGAACGTTGCCAGTCGGTCTGTGGACTTCCTGGACAGCAGGGGCGCTGTGCGCATGTCCAAGTCCATCCTCTACCATAGAAGAAGAGGCGCGCGCGCTGTGAAGTGGGTTTGAATTCTGGGAACGAGGCAGGTCCGTTTTACTTTGATATTCACCGATAATGAGCTTGGTTCTCGCGTGTCTGAAGAAATACTGAGACACGGAGTCGATGTGGCGACTAATGTCGTTGTTATGAAGGTTGGTCGCGTGACGTTACGCTGTAAACAAACCCCGTCTGGCTAACGTTAGCGCGGCTCCAGCTAACGAACTTCATTCCGGGTCATTTAGATTCATTTATGTCCACGTCTCATTCGTGTGCTGTGCAGTCTAATCTAGTTTTTATCGTGACTGATTTCATCATTTAAAAGTCCTTATGTTTCCGTTTCCAGTTGACATTACAATGGATCTTGGTGAGAAGTTCAAAGACCTGGAGGAGACTGGGGAGGCGTTGGTGGCCTTGGTCAACAGCGCCCAGATTGAGAAACTGAGGAAAATTAAAGATGAGCATCTTGCGCTGTTTGACCAGCACTTGGAAACAAAGAAGATTCTGACACAGATTTTAAAAGGCAAGTAGCCAGACATTTGACAACCTCTTATTTCTCCTTGAATCTGTATAAGTAGTTTGTTGTCCCTGTCCCACAGAGGAGGCTGAGATAGAGGAGAGTGTGGGCCGGAGACTGCTGGACATGGAGAAGGAGAAGCAGCAAAGGGAGAGAGATCTGGAGACTCTGGAGGAGCAGCTGAGGCAGTGCACAGCCAGGAGCCAGACTGCAGACTCAGAACTACAGTACGTCAGAGAGGCCGCAGCCTTTCAGTGTGTGACGTATAAATATTAACCTGTGTTCATCCTTAACCGTCTTCCAGGTTTTTAAAAGGAGAACTCGAGAGTCTGAGAAACACTGAGCACGAGCTGGAGACTCTTCAGAAAGAGGTGGATGAAGACACCACAGAGATTATACCTTCAGCAGTGTGAGTTGCTTTCCGTTGTGTGTGGGTGGTAACAACACTATTACAGTCTAAAATGTTCAATATCAAGTCCTGTAATAAATTTGAACCTTCTAACGGACCAACTAAGTTTTAGCCGATTCATCTGTAACTCTCTCGTTTTAATTTTCAGGCATCTCCTCATTAGATCTCTTAAAATGTTTAAATTTAACACATCACCAATTTTATTAAGTCAGTACATTGAAATAGAAACGTCATGGCTGTTCATAGCCAGACGTTATGTCAGGACATGAGCATATTGTGATGTGTGTTATGTTTTTGAAACTTTCCATTTTAGGTATGTGGCTCAGTTGTACTACGTGTTGACCAAGATCAAGTGGGAATATGACAGACCACCCCACGTCTTAAAAGGAGGTACAGCTCTGTTTTTACTTGCTGTACATGACCTTGTTTGTGGTAGTACATTTATCAGTGCTATCTTTCAATAGATGTGTATTTATATTAAGAATCTGTACACAAATACATCTAATATGTGACAGCTTTGCATTCAGCCTGCAGCAGTCTTATGACTTAAGACTTGTGCTGTAGTTAAATAGCAGTAACGGCACCACAGTGTAAGAATACCTGTTTTGTTGCTTAGAAAAAAGTGGAACTGCTGGTTGTTTACGCTGATTTAAGTGCTTTGTATAGCAGAGCATGTATTTAATAATGAATAGTATGATTCTTTGTGCACCAAAGCTGAAAGTCTTTTGTTCTGTTGCTGTAGTCTAGTGTCAAACCTTTCTACTAAGATGCCAGTAGCCACTGCTGCTGCCCTGAACCAGCAACACCACAGAGCCGAGAGCTCGGCCGCTTGTCCTGCAGTGAGACAGACTGGCTTTCGCTTCTGGTGATGTTGCTGTTGCAAATGGCGGCATCGATTTGATTCCAGTCTAACTATTTCCAAATGATGGTGTTGGTGACGTCTCTTTGCCACAGTTTCCGCGCCTCAGTAGGTGTCAGCTGCTTAACCTGAACGCTGTGGTTTAAAAGGACGGAAGGTTTACAGTAGCGTTGACCTACAGAAACATTTATCAGTGAAGAAAGTCAGAAATGTGGTTGTGTCGCTCCATGATGGTAACAAGGCTTCACTCAGTCCCTTTCCTCTTCTTCCAGTGCACTATGCAACAGATCTGGCGACTCCCATCAACATCGACACCTCTGTGCAATCACGAAGCGACGTGAGCGACAAGTTGTGGAGCTTTGTCAGCACTGAATGGTAGATGAGGTGGTGTAGTTAAGAAGGTTGTGTACCATGCGTTTGTGTTGTACCATGTGTAAATGTGTTTGTTGCTTCCCTACTTCTATAAAATCACTAGATTGTTTGCAAAATTCAGATTGTGATTAAATTAAATAAGCTCTTTATGGTAGATCAAACTAAGCAATCGGTCACTAGATGTCACTGCAGATCTACTTGGTGCGGCAGATTCAAAGAACCAGCAGAGACCAGAAGAGAGAGATGAAAATAAAATACTATACAAATAAATACATTTCAATACACATAAATGTCATATCAGGCCTGTGCAGCCTCTCTACCACTGATATCACCAAGATCTGAGGCCTTTTAGAGTCTAGAGGTTTATGATAAAAATGTTTTAGGTTTTTTATGCTCATAGACCCGTGGACCCCACAAACCCTCAGAGTGGTGCAGAATGCAAAAGTTAAGATAATGATTGTTAATCTAACTGATACGAGGCGCATCATAAATCATCATCATAAAGGCACAGTCCATATAAGAACAATAGAAAGTGAAACCAAACTAAAAGTAGCCATAGGGTGACAAGATGTTTCTTTGTAAATGTTTAATCACCAGTGGCAGAGTTCAACCGTGAACAGCATGTGACGGATTAATCTGCAGAACAGGACCAGAGGTAACGACCCGGTTCCTGTTCTGAGGAGGCTCAGGCTACATATGACTGACATACTGGACCGTGTGCTGGACCTGAAGCTACTGGAGAAATGATCTGAATTCACTGTCAGATGAGATACTTTCTTTCATGGTGATTTAGTTTTTCCTGGCTGGGTTGTAAAAGCTTTTCTGGGCTCAGTCAAGCGCTTGTTTCAGCCAGAGGTTCTAAATGGTCCCACTATCAAACACTGGTACCGTCTTTGCTCATCTCCATGGAGTTGAGGTGTCAGTTTGAGACAACTGCCAAGATGCTCATTGGTGTTTTCTGCCAGTGGAAGCAGAGCTGAGGCTGTTGTGCTTGTAAAGTGGCCAGTGTGCTGGTTTATGTGCTGAACCCCCCCCCCACCCTTGTTTACGCTGCAAAGCCTTTCGATCCTTTACCCCCGGCCTGTTACTGCGAACTGAAACATGCGCCTTCTTTGAAAAGGTGCTGCAGCTCGGTGACTGGTGAAGAGTGGGCAGACTGACACATGGTGTTGGCGGCGCTCATGCTCACACATACCATAACTAGAGAGAACCACGCACCAATATGTGGTTTCCTTACGGTAAACAGATCCGCACATACACAGGCTTGGTTCTGAAACTTTATCTGTTCTGCAGCATGTATCAGAAAAGTGGTTTTAACAAGTGGTTTCCATGTAGCTGGGGTTTTCAGTGAACGCTCGTCCTTGTTGTATCGCAGCCTCATGCAGGCTTCTTTTGTTTGTGCTACGTCCACTGATGATCCTTGGGTCCACGTTTAGTGGGCATCAGCTGCTCTGATGGAACATTAGTCATGCAGGCGCAGATGTGTTTAGTGACGGCTCTCACTTTATATTAATGTTTACAGTACGAAATTGTTTTAATTTAAACTAAAATAATTTGACATATTCCAGCAGGTTTTCGGGTCAATATTTGAATAATACCAACGAATGAAAACTTTGTGTGACACATTCATAGTAATATTTTAATGTGTTGTCACAATGTCACAACACTTTTTTATTAGTTCTTCACGCTTTAATGTTTTGTGTGTGAATATTCAGCATGTGCATGGTTTTATTCTGGCTGCTGGGATGTTGAAATGTGAAACTGTCACCTCTGAGAAGGAAAACTTCAATTCACGACTCATTGACGAACTTTATTTACATACGTTTATTCAGTGCATATATGAAATTGATTTATAACTTATTGAAATTTTCACAGTACAAAAGTAAAGGCTGCAGATATTTACAATGTACATAAAACTGTAACTGTAGTTTTCCTCGTCACTTCCTTCGTCCACCACAGTGAATTTCCCCGAGCGCTTTGAAGCCCACGCGCTGTTGACTGAGCTTTGACTGATGTGTTGTCGTCGGGACAAGATTCTATCTGAGCTCTTTCACAAGATCAACGTCATTTCATGTTCTTAAGAAGTTTATCCCAAAAAGGGGAGCGTTCTAAAAATGCTTATCTGTCCACAAGCTCTGGCCCCGACGCTGCTGGATTCTGGTCCGTTAAACCCAGAAGGCGTCGACAAACCTCGGCTGTCAGCTTTTATTGCTCTTAGTCATTCATCATGTGCTGCTACATATGTGGAAGGGACCTCCAGAGCTGCAAACCACCCAGCACAACCCCACGCGTGACGTCCTCAGCGCGTCTCCTGGCCACCGAGCCTCTGAAGTCGGCCGCCGGGACCTCGACCCAAAGCTCACATGGCACAAATTACATGGTGTTGGCAGCAGGTTTTGGGTGTGGAGGCACCGTGTCTGCAACAACGTGTCATTAGCTGCTACACAGGCAGAAGAGATATGGTTAAATCTGCTACTTCTGCCGGATGTTCGTCTTTACAGCCTTCGGTTTCCTTCACGCCAACAGCCTGATGGTTCGCCTCTGATAAACGCTGGCTTTGTCTGCAAGACAAATCGAATGCTCTACTGTTAAGGCGCTGACGTGTGCTTTTCACGTCATGGTAGGAAATCTGTGTTCTCCCAGTTTGGTCTGTATCACAGTTCATCGAGCTTATGTTGTGTGTGACTGACGATACTGAAACCGTGGCAAAGTGCAACGCTGCTCCTCACATTTGCTCGACTCAAGTGCGTGTTTAGCCAACTTTCGACCGAAGTGGCTGGTTCTCAGTCTGGACGCTCGCTCTTAGTCACAGGGTCAGATCCTGTACATCCTTGGGTAAATGGCTTTGATGGTAGAAGGTGTAAAGTTACCAGAGGACACCGTCGTCTCCAGTCCCTCCAGTCTGTGAGAGGCTGCGTCAGTCTTACTGGTCTTACTAGTGCTGCAGTCCAAGAACGGCATCCCGAATTTCTTCATGTGTCCGTCTTCTGTGACGAGGCAGCGGCGGCAGAGCAGCCGGATGATGGCCCTCCTCATGTCCTTGCTGGTCAGGGTGTAGATGATGGGGTTGAGAAGCGAGTTGAACATGGCTATGCCCAGGAAATACTCCAGCTTATAGAGTACCTGGTGTTTAACTGGTAAGCAGAAGTCCAGCAGGAGGAGGATGAAGAGGGGCAGCCAGCACACGATGAAGACTCCCAGCACGATGGTCACCGTCTTCAGCAGGGCCATGTACTTCTGGGATTTGCGGTAAAGGCCTTTGCGGTGTGGGACTGAAGCGAGACGCTGGGTGTTGGACTTGACGATGTGGAAGATGCGGACGTACAGAACCACAATGGACGTGAGGATGGCGCTGAAGATGGTGATGCAGAACAGGATGTAGCTCTTGGCGAAGAGCGGCAGGACGGTGGAGCACTGGTCCAGACGGCCGATACAGTTCCAGCCCAACACCGGCAGGACCCCCATGAGCACAGACAGCACCCAGCTCGCTCCGATCAGAGCGAACATGCGGCCCTGCTTGTCTCCCTGGTACGGCTTCATCCGCACCATGGTGACGTGGCGCTCGATGGCGATGGCCAGCAGGCTGATGACGGACGCCGCCAACGTGATGAACACCCCCCCCTCCCTCAGGAACCACTGCACGGGCGTCATTCTCAGCGTGTTGGAACCAGACGTGATGATGTTCACCATGTAGGTGAAGCCTGCCAGCATGTCCGACAGGGTCAGGTTTCCCAGCAAGTAGTACATGGGCACATGGAATTTCTTGTTCTTCCAGATGGCCATGAGCACCACAGCGTTCTCCAGCACTATAAGCAGACAGACCAGCAGGAAGGCCACGGCCTCCGGCTTCATTCCGTCCTTGTACTTGGTGTCATTCAGCTTGCCTGTGTAGTTGTAGTGCTCCAAGATGACGTCATTGTTGTGGTACTGATGAAACATCCTCAGAAAGTTTCCTGTGTCCGGCCACAGGGGGATCACGGGCAGCGTACGAGGACTCTGGATATTCTTGGCGTCTGCCAGATGAAGCGGTTTGGTCTTTTCCTCTCCGAACTGTTTTGGAAGCTAGATCCACAGATCGGGTGTCATGTAGTCCTCAGCCGGTGCATCGTCCCTTCGTTGCTCAGAGAAGCAGCAGCTGCACGCGGGGAAAACGCTCCTTTTGATGCTACTCGGCAGGACTTCCTGTGGTTTGACAGATTTTCCTCTCAAAAAAGCAGAAGTCACACCTTTCCCTGCCCAGGCAGCTCACTAGATGGCGACGGGAGCCAGCCTGCAGGAACCAAGAGGAGAGCGTTAGTGTTGGGGTCCACCGTTAACTACAGGAAGCGGAGAAACCTCCTCCAAAGTCAGGAATGCATAGAAATAATGATGGTTAATAGCTGTAATATCGGAGGAGGAGGAAGCGATTTGTTGCAGGAGGAAACACTTTGCCGGGTTTAACTGGACATTTTGCTCTAATCTACTGACTTTGCAGTTTTACAGACTACTTGATGCAGGAGATAAGGAGCCGGTGGATGTGAGAGGAGTCCAGCTGTTTCGACTCAGAGTTGATCAGATGTGAGTCAATAAACAGTTGGATCTAATCACCACCTGCTGATTCGTTTCTCCTGCAGCCTGAGCTGAGGTTGGTCTCTGCTCTGACCAATGACACCATGTCAGAGTTCAGCAGAACCAGGCTGGACTGGACCAGCATCAGGCTTAGTCGTTTCAAAGAGACACACTTTAAAAGACTCAAAACACGTAGAGCTCGCAGTATCTGAGCTTTTGGGTTTTGCAGTGTGGAGTAAGTTTAGGCGGGTACTGAAAATCCAAAGCTCTGTTTAACACTCGTTGTCGGCTCGCTGTCGAGTCTTTTGGTACCGAATCCAAATCGATGAATTTAATAATAATTCCCGATAATCGCGCTTCGCTTCCATTTATTATCGGGAAAAGCAGCAAAACGAAGCCGTCGAAGTTAAAACGACGAACAAACCTGACAAACCGCTGAGAATGAAGTTTTCCACGCACCTTAAAACGCGTAACGTCCACTTTGCAGGATCCGGCCGCAGCGGAGCGCGCACAGCCGATCAGGGCGCACGGAGACGTGAGTGTGGCGTGAGGATGGAGAAGGCAGGACTCCACACGCAGTGGGTTGGTCCCTGCGACGACGCTGCCTCCCTCACCCCTCCAGGGGGTTCCTCCTCCTCCTCCTCCTCCTCCCCCCCTCCCCCTCCTCCTCCTCTGGAAGACGCGGTTCCATGACAGGGATGTTTCTGCTTGTCTCTGCGGAGGAAAGTGAGATCTGCGCCTTACTTGCCCTCAGGAGCTTTGGGAGGATGAGTGTTGTTGCGATGCTGCTCCGCAGGTTTGACGGTTGCGGTGTTTTTAGGTTCTCATGACTCAAGACGATGCCAAGAACCTGTTACAATAACGATTAACATTCACAACGTCAGCTGATGTGACGTAACAGCCACTGAGAGACAAATGGCCGGAGGACACACAGAAGCACCGAGGCCTGATGTGGAGTCCGAGCCACCTTCACTGGTTCTGGTCCTGGGTTTTTAACAGAGTGGGTTCTGAGAGAGGTTCTGTTCAACAGCCCTAAAGCCTCGGTTACACGACATCAAGCATCTGGATCCGGCTTTTCACCCAGTTGTGTGTTTGATCCAAACCTCGCTGAGCATCGGCCTGAACACGCTCCTCTGTGAGCTGAAGCCTTCTCACATCGACCTCGTTCTCTCCCACACACACAGATAATCAAAGGGAAACTTCACACTCAGAACCAAACGCAACCACAGCTTCGTTTGTCAGTGGAAAAACCGTAATTTGTGGCTCGGCCCGTTCTGCCGTCGAGAAAAACCCAGATTTCAGAAAATAACTACCCACATCTGTAATTATCTCTCTCTAGCAAAGTTCTGTTTCTCCTTAAACCCCTCAGGGCTCCACGCATTCTGTACTATAAAGAATCAAAATGTCCATTGACCTCATCTAAGTGCTCAAAGTCTGTGAAAACTGAAAAACTGAATTTGATAGATGTTTGTTTGAAAAGTTGAACAGCTGGACTCAAGATGAGGGAAATAGTTTGGGTGTTATGAGCTTCTCTGTTTCTCGGAGGGTGAAAGCGTTTCTCTTTCCTCGGGCTGCTGTTAAATGAGTTACTCTCACTGAGATAAGATAAGCCGGAGGTGAGACGCGGTTAAAACTGGCTTTGGGCCCTTCGCGGCTCAGTACTTCTTCATGGAGAAGTTTGGAAGAGTTCATCTACCGCTGGGTTGCACGGAGTCTGTGCTGCGTGACGCCGCGGCGTCTGAAAGCTGTGTCTCCTGCTGCTCATGTCCCCGTTGCTGTGCAGATCTGGAGAACGTGTTGAACCGAACAGTGATTGTCCCTGCAACGGTCCTGGAGCATCATCCAAACCCTGCGACTTGCTCCGACACGGGATAACAGGGAAATTACGTAAGGCGGGAGGGCGAGGTCCGGGTTCTGGAGCTTCTCTAAACAGGAAGCTGCCTCATTGTGCCTAGAAAGGAGAGGGAAATCCTTGAGAAGAACACGGATGAGGTCAGTAGCTGGAACTGACACATGGAGGCCGTGACGCAGCTCATCTCCAGCTTCAACTGTGCGGCGGTTCTCACGTTCTCCCACCGACGTGTGTGTAATGTCCTGTAATCTCACTTCACTCGTCTTCTGCTTCGTAGTGAGGATGATGTGGTCTCATAGTAACTGATGCTAGTTATTCACTTGTTGCTCTAATTTGTGTGCAACTTAAACGGAATTTGCTATAATTTCAGCTCCTGTTTTATATAGTTTCCCTTAGTTCAGTTGTTTCACTCCTCAGACCAGCGATAGCGGCTAAGAGGCCGCCGACCCCCCGCGGTGACACCGCGACAGCTCTGATTAGTTAACACACAGAGATCTGCCAGCAGGCTCTGCGGGATCTGCTTCGCCGCCTCGGGCCGGCGGTCGGACCCACCCAGCGGCCTCGGACCCTGGGGGGGTTCAGGCTCGCGTCTCTTCCTGTGACGTGAACGTGCTTGTAGAGAGGAAGTGAGGCCTGTTTGCGTCATGATAGCCTGCGTCAGGTTTGAGTGACTGATGAGGTGTTTGAATCTGAGGCGTTGCTGAAGCCACGCGGTGCAAACTCACACCTCTAAATGTAATTGTCACCTCCTGCCTGCACACAGAGCTTCGCTGCGTTATGTCACCAGGGCCATGGAGGCAGCGACACCTTCAACAATCACTTGTTAAAGCTTGTTGAGCTTGTGAACAGAGTCGAGCCGTCAGATATTTCTGTGAGTAAACACTTATCAGTTGTCAGATAAACGGAGCTTCTGCCAGAAGATAATCGACCACATTGTAGCGCAATGAAAGTTATTTTCAGTTCAGCCCAAACCTGAACGGCTGCAAACACTGCAAACATCTTTATAAGCCTGAAGATAAAAGGCTGGTGCGGCTGCCTGGTCTTCAACAGAAACATTAGAAACGTCAGTAAACACGTTACTTAGAGCCAGTGAAACCAGAACTAAGGCCTTGAACCGTGAAGACTCCTCACGATAAGAACAACATCTCTGAGCAGAGTAGAAGCTGGCGGACATTTCTGGGAAACCTAGAAATAGTTGGTCTTGGTCAAAGCTCGTATTTTTGCCACACTGCTCGTGTGCAGCTGTGCAGGCCAGTGACCTCACTCCCCGTTTCCTATTTAGGAAAACTAGGAAGGCTTCTGGGCGGTGCCGATCCGCGGACCCTCGCTCTGCGTGTTTCATGTCCTCCGTCATCCACGGTTCAGATTCACGTCTGTATCCCTCAACTCAGCCCACAGTCAGGAGTCAGATATCTCGCCTGCTTCTCTAACTGTGAACAGATGCGAGGAGCTGAGGCCTGAGGGGGCGAGCCGGCGGCGGAGCCTCCCCTCCCCTCCCCTCCCCTCCCAGCCGGACGCTGCTGCCTTCAGGCTCCACCGTAGCTCCGAGCATGTGAGCGACCGTAAGAAAACAAACCTGGTCGCTGGGAGCAGCCTGTGGCCTCACGACTTAAACCAAGCTGGTTTTAAAAGCAGCTCAACTCGGGGGAAACACAGGACGACGCCATCAGGTCGCTCAGGCGTGTGAATGTCCGTCGTTCTCTGAGCCCCGTCTCCACACGGCAGGCGAGCGGCCACCACAGCATCACCGCATGTTCGGTGGCTTGGCTTTAGAGCAACCACCTTCAAGTTCATCTTGAGCCGCAGCTTCAGAAATTCCACCCAGAGTCGAGCGTGGGTCCAACCCGCTCAGTACCGGGCCGACCGTCCGACCCAGCGGCTAATGGAAGACTTCCTGCCCTGAACAGTGAAAACTGGGGCCGTGAGGACTTTGGGTCTGCTTTGCTTGTTTGTCCTGGACGGGTCCCAGGGAAGCAGCCTTGTAAACATGTGCTTTGTGTCAGGGAGCTGAGTGGTTCAGGCTTCTCACTTTAAACACAATGTCGGGTTCAGCAGGTGTGACATCCACCATCACGGCTGAAGAATCCATCCGTGAATTAAAGCTCGGCTTCGTTTCTCTGATGTGTTTGTCCGTTCTGCTCCCACATTTTAACATTGCCTCATTCTGTGATAAGCCCCTGAGAAGCCGGGTCAGCCGGCACAAGGAGCGATTCTGTCCATGTCTGTGCACTGTCCTCGGATGTCATTTACAATCGCTGCTCTCATGCAGTGGTCATTTTTTAATGCATGTGCATTTTTTCCACATGAGCAGTTCGGGGGTTAGACGGGTCCTGGTTCCATGAAAGCGAGTTTTGTTCATACAGCGGCGGTTTGAGATGAGTTCATGTTGGAGGACAGAATGGAAGAAAGAGCAAAAGAGTTCCCACATGAGGAGGGCGGGTGAGTCACCTCCGAGATGCTTTCAGGCTCAGGGGTCGGCTGCTGGGAACAGCGACTCTCAGTCGGGAGCCGCAGCGCGTCAGCTCATCTCACCTTCTCCAGCGTCTCTTGCTGCCACAGCACATCTGCAGGTGATGTCACGGATCCTCCCTCTGGCTTTGAGTCTTCTGTCAGCGTTTCACCTCCAGAGACACAAGGCAACAAAGTAAATGTCACAGGTCAGACTCAGACTTAAAGCTCGAGTTAAACCCGAGTCTGTTTGTGTGATAAAGGAAATGGCTTCCTGAGAAAACCACAGTCAGCCACTCAAGCACTCAGTCGAGTGGTGACAGTAAAAGCTTTTCACACTGTTACCAGGTTGGCTTCAGACGATTCTCTGCTGAGAACTGACGCTTATACTCGAGGCCCGTTCGGTGAATCTAATCTTTACATTGTTCTGCAGTGGTTCCAAAAAAAGCGGAGCAGAGACCTTTCATTACGAGGGCGAGCGGCGATGTGGTGTGGGGCCGTGCAGGGGGAACCGCTGGCTCCTCTACTTAACGCAAACCAAAAGTATTGTTATTCCGTCTCTGGTTTCTCGTGAGCTCGGAGGGAGAACGGCAGCGCCGGCCCATCAGGAACCACTTTGGACGGGTTTAGGTTTTCTGTGTGCTTCGACTTCATGGACTCATTTCCGCCGAAGCTGATTTGTTTCATTTACTTCGTGTTTCTGCTGACATTTTTATCCTGACGCTCTCCTTCCCAGGTCGTTTCCTCTGGGGCTCAAATGCGAAGCATTATCACTACAACAGAACAGGACCAGCAGAACCGGTCGGTCGGCCCTGGCTCCCGCGGCGCTGATGCATCCATTTCTGCAGGAAGTGAATTGCTCAACGTTTTGTAGGGTCTTGTTTTTATTGGCTCAAACATGCCAACGTCTGGAACCTATTAAAAGCAGCTCAGTCGCACGCGTTGACCGTAAACCGAGCGACGCAGGCTGAGCTGTGCGATGATGGGTTCAAGCTCCAGCGTTGAGCTGCAAACACCCAACTCGAATCTCTCTCACACACACACACTCTCACACACACACACACACACACTCTCACACACACACACACACACACTCTCACACACTCTCACACGGCTGATCACTAATCTCTCTAAAAAGGTAAATACCCACAGAGCTGGAGAAATGAGTCACACTCAGACCGTGTGAACGCTCTCACATATACATAAACAAACACTGTTTGTTGGGCGAACTGTGACTCAGACCTGATGAGCAGCAGCCAGACACTGAAACCAGTCGTGAGTCGTGACGGCCTGCGTCTCTGGCACATGTTGACCAGGGACCTGAGCTGAAGGCATGCGAGGTATTCGACAGTAAAACTAGCAGGACACCAGGCTCCAGTCAAACCTAGTTTGTTAGTGCAAACTGTGATGAAAGCTGATTCTTGGTGCAAGTAATAAACCGAGAGCCTCGTGCTTGTCAGCGCGTTTCTCGGTTTCCTCTTCGTTCGATTAAAGCCAGTGTCCGTTTGTGCTAAACTCCTCTGTCTGTTGCCAGAAAGCAGGGACCTGACAAAACCTCCCTCGTCCGGACGCTTCCGTAGAAACGAGCTGTGGCTGCGGACGTGAGCGACCTCATCCTGGTCTGATGTTTGTCTTGATGGTGACACGGTTGCTGGCCTTTGAGATCTGAGGCGTTCGTCCAGGCTTCTTGGGGAACGGCGCCAGTTTTCGCATCTTGTTTCAATTCTGTCCAATTATCGCCAGATCCGTTTCCCGCTGCCCGACTCGCTGTGAGTCACACGTTTATCCATGGGATGGGTTTTGTTTATGGTTTTACTGGAAAGGATGGAGTGGAGGGTTTTAGTTCTGTTTGGATTCCAGCTGTTCTAATGGAATGATCCTGGCTCCAGTTCTCTTAGTCAGAGCCACTGTGTTAGGAATGAATTGTTCTGGTCCACAGCAGAAACCGTCTGGACAGCACATGGAGCTTCTGGTTGAGATGAGGAGTCGCTCTGTGGAGACAGTAAAGCAAACAAACGTCTCCTCCAAAGCTCGGGTCGCAGGTCACGATTCTCCCAAGGCCACGTCCTGCACAGCTTTCCGCCCACTGAGCTCTTCTCCTCCAGCTTGACCCACTTACTGCTCTGTGTGACGAGACGCGTCCTGGGTAATTAATACACTTCATCAGTGTGAGTGAAGGGACACAGGTAAATACTGTTTATTTACTGGGTGACAGGACAGATGACGCCACAAACCATCTTCTCTTAGTTACAGTCTGACGTACTGTAGTTTCACATTTACATACACATGATCACATTTCTCTGCTGGAGCAAACCTTGTCTTTCCGGCCATGAGAAGCCGTGAATGCTTCCGTGAGGCAGGGTGCTCCAGAGAAACGCTCGGGCTGTGACGTGGGTATTTCCCCAGGAAACTGTGGCGCACTCAGTGCGAGAGTGGCCCAATTTAGTCTGTGGTTTCGCACTTGTGTTTCTGTAAATGAGGGGAAACAGTCTCCTTTTTCTTTTTACACTTCACATCACCAGCTTTAAATTCCCCGTCAAACCTTTTCTCTCTCAAACAGATGCAGGAACAAACCTAATTCCGTTTTCTCCTAACCAACAATCTTTCCATTAATAAATCGAATCTGTTGTTTCACCGCACGCTAACACTGCGATGTTACATCAGGCTAAGCTGTCACAGCCTGGAGCCTCCAAACCAGAAGTTCAGCTTCGTTGCGTTTCCTCCTGCTGGTTTGTGGAGAGGACTGAGGAGCAAGCAAACCACAGAGCGCACGTGAAGAGGAATAACTTTCGCTCTGGGACTTGTTTACAGGAAACTACAGGAACTTTCTACCGTTGGGTTTTCTGCAGTGACAGGATTTTCAACAGAGCCACATGATTCCAGCTTCTCCTGGAAGTCCCGAACCAGACCAGACCAGATGAGAGATATGATCTGTCCTGCCAGGCAGTGGCCCACAGGGCAGCTCGCTTAGACGCCTGGACCTCCTGATGTGGAGGAGCTCTGGCTCTGCTCCGTGTCCAGAGAAGATCACAGAGCCTTCGCTGTCTGAAGCGTGTTCTGGTCGTGTCCGTCCGCGGGACCGACCCAAACGTTCGCTCTGCGAGACCTTTAGTTGCCTCTGACTGAAGTGAAATGTTTCCTGACGGCCGCACCTGAGAACCCAAAGTGTCTCTCTGGTTCCCCGACCTCAGACCTCAGCTCTGGCATTTACATAAGTTAGATGTGTTTTCACCTTCGTCACCACAGAGTAAGGAAACGGGCAGAGCCTGGTTTTGTGCGAGCTGCCGGTGGTTCAGATCCGTTGGCTGGAACAGGTGTTCACCGAGGCCTGCGTTTGTGTCGTTTGTGTCTTCACTGCTTGTGAAAACGTGTGAACGAGTCGTGACCTCGGAGATTCAAACGCTGACGTGAGACGGATGTGAGGAGATTCAGAAACACAGACCGACCGGTTCCTGGACTAGTCTCCACCGACGCAGGCACAGGGCCAAGATCACTCCCAGGAGTCCCAGCTGAAGACTGGGTGTGTTCAGTCGAGTTCAGGTCTGGACCAACCGTGTCATTACGTGTGTGAAGGCGTTAAACCCTTTGAGGCCAACTTTGCAGGCACTTGAATGAGTTTCTACATCTGTCAAAGTTTACGTTTCCAGACAGCTACAGATCTGAACTGTTCTGCACATGGATTCAGACTCCGGCTGCTTCTCTTTGTCAAAGTCAGTCCAACCAGTCCCAGTAAAGGCCCCGGGCTCTGGTCTGACTCTCGCCCTTGTGTCCGGTTTCATCAGGCTTCCAGTGCTGAGCTTCTCCTGGCCCCGCAGGCCGACCCCAAGGGAAGCAGACGCCAATAGCTCTGCTGCGGTCTGAGGTGGGTGTGCGTTACTTTCCCATGACTTCAGCCGTTGTTGTTTTCAAGCGCTGCCCACATTTGGACAACAAGTTGGATTAGAAAGAAGTTTGCCTTTTCTCCATGGCTATAAATAGCCATGGAGAAAAGGCAAACTTCCTGCTGAGCCTCTCAGCGCTAGGCTGAGCTTACTGGCACCATCACCCGCTCAATGCAAATGTCTCATTGTCATTGTTCCTCATTTCACGTCCAAATGCAAACGAGCGTAAACTTTTACCTGAAGGCCAGATTTGGTCTTTCCTCTTGGGTTGACGGGTTTGTGTCAGCAGCAGCTGACGGCAGCGGGTGGTTAACCACAGAAGGCTTCTACACAAACACTAAACAAAGACTTTAACCAGGGACAGAACTACTGGTGGCGGGAGGAGGTTCAGGTCTCTCAGGGAGCTGTCAGTCAGCAGAGAGGCGGGTCTCCGGTCCACAGAGCTACATGGAGACACACGGAGCCTGGACGTGGTTCCTGGCTGTGTGACTTCGCCGTTTAACGGACCTGACTTCACCTCTGCTCTAGTTTGGAAACATGACTCAGACTCACCTGTACCGTGACACAGGATGCTGCTTCCTGACATGTCACAGCTTAACTCGCCGTGAAGCCACTTATTCAGACTCGTTTAAAGGACGACGCTGCTCCGTCTCTGCTTTGAGACAGACTGTCCACCACTTTCCCAGACACGTAAAATATAATAAAGGAGATGTGAACATGCCCAGAAGAATCTGGACAGTGTATTACCTGGGTTTCCTGTACTGTTAGCGGTCTTTCTTAGAAACCGTTCACTTGGCCACGTCTCAGGTTTTTCATGTCTGTCTTGTAGATGCTGGAGCTTTTGCTCAGCAGTACGTGGTATCCGTCCTTGCAGAGCACAGGAAGTCGTTATTCAGGGGCTGGAATGGCGTGGGCGCTTCCTCAGTGCTGAGTCAGTCGCTCCCAAAAATCCCGATCTGCGTAGTGAATGTTTTACCTGCTGCCTGTTCTGGTCTCAGGCTCAGCAAACACCGGCCGTCACAGTTTAACCCTTAAATTCCTCGGGACAATGACGCTGCCCGTCCCAGAGTCACTCCAACACCAATTAACAGCGCATTGTGGCTCTGAGCGCTTCCCTCACTCGCCTCGTGTCTAGACGGGCAGATACACTTATCTAAATGACGGCCAGATTCCTGAGCCCATTGTTTGAGGGACGAGGCCTTGATGTGAGCAGTGGGAGCTGATAAAATACCTGCAGGTCAGGAAACACATGGCCTCGCTGGCCACTGATGAGCCCTCTTCATTTCCTCTGATTGCTCAGGAAACGGGGCAGGTACATACTGTAAACCAACGTGATGAAAATACATCACAACACCTACGACATCAAACCACGGCCGTGGATTTTCAACATAGTTGAAGCTGACAGTTGACGCGTCTTTGTTCCATGTCACATCTGTTGTTCGTAAACAGTTGAGGTCAACTCTGACCAAGCAGATTCCCCAAGGACCCAAACACAGAGCTTCACTCTCAGTGAACCAACGAACGGAGGCGCGACCGGGAAACTGGTTGTGACGCATCCGACTCCGACCAGTCAACAAACAGTTGGCGGCTCGATTTACGTCAGCGCAGAGAAACGGGGCTTCAGGAGGAAACGCTCGGTGCCTCCACCTTCAGCTGTGGCCTCAACTATTTCTGTCGCTGCTTCTTGCCTCGGCCTCTTCAGGTCAGAGGGGACGACAGCTGCAGTTTCTGGTGGTCGACCTTCAGTCACATTTGTTACGGTTTTATTGTTATTCAAGTCAAGTTACAGTTCGAGACGGAACCAGGCCCGGCGGGCGGCCATCTGCCTCCCCTGGTTCAGCCATAGCTCAAATACTACTAGTGATTCTTTCCTCTCCTCAACATGTGAAAGTGTACATTTATGGAAATGGTCTCAGTAACAGAAAGCAAAGCCTCCACAGCCCCGTCGTCCACAGCCCCGGCTCCTCCCCCACCCTTATCGGCCTCGTCATCGAACGCTCATATCCTCACATTGTCCCAGAGGAAAGCTGGCCTCCCAGCTCCAGCGTAAACTCAGCGCAACCCCTCCTCCGGGGCCCGAACTCTGAGGCCAAACGAAATAAGTGTCTGGGACAGGAAGAGGTTCTTCGCTCGGCTCGTCCCCCTCAGAGACGCAGCTGCTGCCTCGAGTGGCGTTTGGGGACCGTGGGGTCAGGGAGGCTCGGGGGGCGTTTGGGGACCGTGGGGTCAGGGAGGCTCGGGGGGCATTTGGACAAGCACCAGGCTTTGCTTTACCAGATTTCATTCCACTTTCTAACTGACGACATTAGTATAACTTTTACTTTTGCTTTGCTCTGTTTTTAGCTTCTGAAATCACCTCCATCAAACGAAGCGTCTTCTGAAGTTAGAAGCTGTAGGTTAAATGTCGGGCCTCACTGGACGCTTCCGGCTTCATGGCCAAACTTTAACTGAGATATTTGATCAGTTAGTCAAAACGTGTAGTTTTATGGAGAGGCTGATGTTAGTGTGTAGTTAGAACGTCGTGGGATCGATCTAGTTCCGGTTTCACCTTCTTAGAGCAGCTTGTGCTGATTTTCTTGTTTTAGGATGATTTTCTCGTTGGCTCCTCCATTAAAGCTGCCTCAGACCGAAGGCTGGACTTTTTTGACTTGATTTTGACTTTTCCTCTTTTTCCTTGTGTGACATAAACTTAAAAGATGGATGTTTGTGATGATCACATTAAAAAGCCACTTTTCACTGTGACGTGATGCAGCGTCTGCTTTACAGTCGTTCGCATTTCTGCTGGTGGTACATTTATTTGCTCTGCGTTGCTCTGAACAGAACCCGCGACCACAGGAAGCACACGGTCGTCTGCGTAAATCAAGACGCTGCACCACCACAGCTGCAGGTTGGCTGCTCGGTCGTGGCTGACTGGCGGCTGACTGGCGGCTGACTGGCGGCTGAGCGAGCCCCTCTGTGTTTGCGCGGTGGAGCGAGCAGCCTCTGGTCCAGGACGGCACTGGGGCATCTCATTCTACCTCCATCCTTGTTTCTCTTCATCTGCAGTGTTTTGTCATCGTGATTTGCAAACACATAAAGCCTCGTCTTAAAATGTGTGTACGTTTTTGTGCTTGCATCAGTGCCGCCCTCCTTCGTTTCCTTCCATCACCAGAAGCTTTCGCTGCTGATGGAGTCTGTGAAAAAGTTCTTTACCTCTGCGCCTAACGATTGTTTACCTCCAGATCATTTTCGAACTGTGGGTCTGAGCCTGCACAGCTTCAGGGCATTTGTGCGTTTGTTGTTGAGATACTGAACAGAGCCTGTGATCCCTGATAAGATAAGTCAAACAAGTCATGCTTCTCCTGGGAAGCGAGGCCTCCTGGCTTCACGTCCTCTGTGTAGCGTCAGCTTGTACAACATGGCTCAGAACAGGGATCACCTCCCAAAATACACCAGGCCTGATGCACGACCGGAGCCTCTGTGAGACACACAACACGAAGCCAGAACGTGTCAAAGGTCAAAGCACAGAGTTGATCCAATGCTGCAAAGTTTTACTCCAAAACACAGTTGACAGTAACACATGAAGTTCAAACTTAAGGTTCAGCTTGGAGACTAAACTGCTAAATTCTGTTATTATTTGATTATGTTGCTTGGAACCTAGCAGCCGCTGTGTGAAGACTCTGGCTTCGTAGTCGTTTTGTGGCGGTGGCGTCTGCTGTGATGCGATCGGTTCGTCCCTGCTTTGCCTCCCGACGTACAGACGTGGTCCAGTTTAGTCAGTGTGTTGAAGCCTGAGCTTCCACCTGCATCGGGTCGTTCGCTGGCGTGTCCGCGAACCGAGGACTCGATCTGAGGCCCTAAGAGCAGAAGTGAATGTGGGTCGTTACACACATCTGCATGAATAATGCGTCGATGCAAACAGGGGGCTGGTTGTGTTGTGGACGGGTTTGCATACTGGGGGCAAAGAATCCGAGCTGAGGTTTGACCCAGATTGCTGTTTCAGATTCAGTCACAGATCAGCTTTCAGCCACAGTTCTCATACCCTGGAGGCAACAATGTGCAGCTGCTCTGCTGTGTGGTTTGTGTCTGACGCTCAGTCGTTTTTCCTCTTGTCATTGTGTGACATGTCTCAGTTGTTTTGTGCTGCCCGTGAGCTCGTTGCTGTCTGTGTCATGAGTGAGGCTGAGATAAACAGATGAACCTCCTCCCGCCACATGGTAAACAGCCTCTGCATGTTCACATCCACCGCAAACGCTGAAATGTTACACGTTCAGTCGTCTGCGTGCGTGAGGAGGTAAAACAAGGCCAGCAGCTCAGCGTCGAGGCTGGAGGACGGGCAGGGAACCTGTCCTGAGCCTGGGATGGACGACGCAGCCAGAGCTGATGTGGCTTCTCAGGCTCCGAACCGGAAAAATGACTCATTCTAAACTAGGCCTCCATGCATTTATTTCAAATATTACTTTGTAAATGACATTTTTGCACCAGTCAACATCTATAACACACCATGATTATTAACTGGTGATAATAAAAAGCTTCTTTCTGTCGCTCAGCCTCGTGTTGAGGCTCCTTGGCAGCGGTTTCAGCTGGAGGACGTCTCGATAAGCTCGTCTAACGTGCGAAGGGCTCTGACTACTTCCTGAACCGTTCCTGAATCTGATATCCACTCTGTGCTGCAGGATGCAAGAGCTGTAAACGACAACTTTACAGGCATTTTACAAAGACGCTGCTCAGACTGAGGGATTCAGCCTGATGCCCTCCTTCTGGGGGAGTAGGGTGATAAAGGGGGCCCAGTCCCAGCCAGCACCACCAACTGTAAACTTACTATTTCATTAACTCAAAGTTCAGAGACATGGAAAGAAAAACAAAGAGAACATAAAAAGTTCTTTGTTTTTTGTTTGTGTGTGGTCAGTTTTCAGAAACTATTAAAATAGGACTAAATATCAAGATTCCATAAAAACATTCACTTATTTATTGGCATATTGATGATTAGGTCTGTATTTTCGTGTGGTTTCACACCTTAACTAATGAAAAGAAAACTGAGGCTGAGGTGGTTGAGCAGTTAACAACCAAAACAGAAAAGTTGTTTCAAGCAGCTGAAAGGTGCTAAAACGCTGAAGAGCTGAGTTTTCTCAGGTTTTCATGTTATTCCTCAGCAGTGGTCCCGATACCACCCACCTGAAACCTGCCACCAGCTAAACACACAGCGGCGCTTGGTGAGTAAACATCGCTGCCGTTTAACTGGATGAACTAAAAATTAATCACTGAAAGTAAAGTTACGCATAAATGAAAACAAGGCTAATAGGTCAGAACAGGACACAGCTGGTCTCTGCATTTAAATATGAGGAATCTGCATGTTTTGCTTTGCTTGCGTTTGGGCTCCGGGTCTGCCTGCTGCGCTGCAGCGCTTTATTTTGGTGGTACTTCCTGTGCTGGTGAGTCTTCTCTGTTGTGCGGTCTTCACCTTAAACAGGAAATTCATTTAATATTTGTGTTTAGCAAATGACTTACAGCACGAATCAGTGTCTCCTGGGGTTAAGCTCCACAAACAGCAGAAACCTTTTACGTAACATAAGAGTCTTTAACCAGTCGTGTGCTGGTTATTAATCAGCATTAATATCATTTATCAGAAATTTACTGAAAACTCTGAATAAACCTGGAAACAGAAACAACTTTAGAAGTTTTTGAAAGTAACATGACAAAGTAATTAAGTTAATTAATTTGACAACATCTGCCTTCACTGCTTCCTTGTTCTGCAGCAGCCTGGGTCCAGCTCGGCCCGCGAGTCTGACAGAGGAAGCAGGTTTTGGCCTCGACCGCTTTCCAGAGATGACGCCGAGGAGTCTTCGCATCTACCGTAGCTGAGGACGTTTCCAGGGGGGACAGTGTTGGAACAGCGGCCTTGCTCTGCTGAGCCCGGTCCCCACTGACCAGATTCTCCTGGTTCAACAAGGCAACGAAATGCTACGAGCGTGGGAAGAGGCTCCGCAGGAGGCGCTGGGCCTCTGCGTCCCTGGACCTGCTGCTGTGAAGCTGAAGGGAAACGAGCCCAGATCTTTGAGAAGAGCATCGCGACCTTCAGCGGTTCGTCTGGGTTTGACGACTCCCATGAGTCCAGATGGAGCAGAGACGCGTCAGAGGGAGGGTCCGGGTTCTGATAAGCTGCCTTTCATGTGAGCTGTGGGGATCTGAGGCCCCAGGGGTTGAGGGAAACGGGCGCCTCCCTTAGCGTGGTTGTGCGTGGGAGGGAGGTCACGGACCCACCCTCCCCACCGAGATGACAATGATGAGGGGAAAATAACAGGGTGAAGCGGCTGGAGGCAGCGCTGCAGTGCCAGCCTTTAATCTGACATGACGGAGAAGAGGCCGCCACAGAAACACCAGCAGAACATCAGCGTTTAACTCCACGGATTTAAACACACCGGTCGTTTTAACCCTGACACGAAGGAGGAGCAACCGAGGCTTTTACACCAAACAAGCTCTTTGGCTTTTGATGAAACACAGATTAGATTAGTTTTGTACCAAAGCTGCAGGTGAACATTCAGTCACAGATAGAAGCTGAAGTTAAGATGAGCATCGACTGCGCATCGAGGCCCCAGCAGCAGCTTGAAGCTAAGAGTCAGAGGTTGGACGGGGCCGTAGCTCAACGTGTCCACGCACGTCGTGGAGCTTGACGTCTTCATTCACACAGGAATGTAGCCGAAAGTGAAAAGTGAACAACCTCCAGCTCCTCCACATCCTGTGGTTACAATCACGAGCTCCAGGCCTCGGGTGCATGGTGACCGAGGACGAACCCCGAGCAACCGGATCGTCATCGACCCTGAACCCTGAAACCGGCTTGTCACGTACGGATGAGACGCCGTCGAGCTGAAAACACGGACCGTTGGTCCCGAGGGACTCGAACCGTGGCGATTTCCAGCCCGTTGAGTCCTCGCTCACATGACTCCTCTCAAAGCGTCTGGGGCTGAAAGCTGGTTTTCACAAGGCTTGAGTTGTACAAAGAAAGACTTGAAAAGAACAGAGGTTGATGCTGAATAACTGGAGCCGCGTGGGAGGGATTTTAGCGGCGTGTGATCGAGCCGAGCAGCGACGGGGCAGCAGGACACGAGCAGAGAAGCTAAAGTCCTGTTA
Source organism: Macropodus opercularis (assembly GCA_030770545.1). NCBI lineage: Eukaryota > Metazoa > Chordata > Actinopteri > Anabantiformes > Osphronemidae > Macropodus > Macropodus opercularis. The sequence continues at coordinate 16,708,318 of CM061096.1, read as the reverse complement.
GTGGCCTCAGCTCTGACTCTGAGTGTTTTCGGAGGAAACGTGGGCTGAAAGGCTTCAAGTTGTTTAGATTTCGACTTGACGCTTGGGTTTAGATTATTGTTGTGAGGGCGAAGCTTTCGTTCATCCACGTCTGATTGAGTAAGACGCTTAACGAGAGGCTCTGTCGTCATGTTAACCCGTTTCCAGGCCCAGTGCTCAGCTTTCAACCAGTAAAACTGGTTCCAGCGCCAGCGAGCGCCACGAGGAGCAGAGCCGTTCGCCCTTCGCTGCTGTTTCTCTTGGCTCGCCGGGAGCCTGGAAACGTGATCTTCATAGCTGCCATATCTTTGGTCAGACTTAAAGCCGAGTTCACCAGTTTCCCACACACACAAATGAAATCCACGCAGTCCCTAAAGCCGACAGTCAATAAGCTGTCACAGCTGCTCGTACATCATTTTCCTGTGAACGGCCTTGGCTCAGGTGCCAACTAGCAGGGCTTGTCTGAACCCGTCTGCCTCCGTCAACGGTGGAAACACCCACAGGCTTCTGCTCTGGTCCGGCTGTGGGCGCTGTGCGTTCACGGGCTCGGTGCTGAGCGGCGGGCGGCCTGATTTCCCATCACAGGACGCTCATCCCCAGGAAGGAGCAGGGGGAGCTGCCGTGGGCCCGTCAGGTCCCCGCGCAGCCATAAGGCAGATAACAGCTGGCATCTTTAGGGCTTTGAGGCCAACTGGCCACGGGAACAATGGAGCTTTTATCAAGAGATGTCCGTGAGTCAAACAGTAAAGTTCATCTGAGGACAGAGGACTTCGACCTCACTGGTTCTGTCATATCGTGCTCTGTTGGATTTAGGGTCAGAGGTCAACATTTCCCCTCATAAAAACAAGCCTGGCAACAGGAAACAGGGACATTTTTATCAGTTCGACGTTTAATAAATGAAACGCCAGACGCCAGGTGCTGCTCTGGCAGGTGGGTTTCTGCTGGAGGAAGGTGTCCGGCGTCACAGCTGAAGGCGTCGACCCAGTGGGACTATCAGCCCGTGATGCGTTCGCTGCACAAGTGTTTGTGAGGAAACGCTAAATATAAACGAAGGACAGTCTCACGCTTGCACAGGTGAACGCGTGCGTCGCTGGGGTGTTGATGGATTGAACACTGGGCCTCACCTCTAAATACTCGCCGAGCACCCAGGGGTCGTGACCCCAGGGCGTCCAGGGACCAGCTGCTGCCGAGGGGTCAGAGCATGTGACTTCAGATGTTGAGGAACAGTTTAGTGCAGCTCTCGTGTTGCGGCAGCAGGTCTGACGCGTGTTGCGCTTCGTCAGTGAATCCTTCTCCTTCCGTGAGAACATTCGAGCTTTTCCTGAGGCAGATGTTGTAGTAATACGGTAACAGAGTAACTTCTCCTCCGTTACTTGTACTCGTTCTACTAGCTAACGTCGTTTCTGTTACTCAGTGGTTCTGCAGCTAAAACGGTGCTTGTGTCCTGTAGCAGTGACGGTTTTACTGCAGTAACAGGTCAGAGGACTGGTTCTGTCTGGGAAGCAGCTGATTACTGGTGCAGCATCGCCCCCTGCTGGAACCTCTGGCTCTGGCCTTTTTGGGTATGTTGTTCTGTTCAACTGTCAGCCACCGATGCACATGAGGATGGACCCACAGCCTCCAGGCCTCTAACCTACAGTCTCTGACCTACAGCTTCCAACCTACAGACTCTAACCTACAGCCTCTGACCTACAGCCTCTAACCTACAGCTTCTAACCTACAGCTTCCAACCTACAACCTACAGACTCTAACCTACAACCTCCAACCTACAGACTCTAACCTACAACCTCCAACCTACAGACTCTAACCTACAGCTTCTGACCTACAGCCTCTAACCTACAGCTTCTAACCTACAGCTTCCAACCTACAACCTACAACCTACAGACTCTAACCTACAACCTCCAACCTACAGACTCTAACCTACAACCTCCAACCTACAGACTCTAACCTACAGCTTCTGACCTACAGCCTCTAATCTACAGACTCTAACCTACAACCTCCAACCTACAGCCTCTAATCTACAGACTCTAACCTACAGCTTCCAACCTACAACCTCTAACCTACAGCCTCCAACCTACAGACTCTAATCTACAGACTCTAACCTACAGCTTCTAACCTACAGCCTCTAACCTACAGCCTCTAACCTACAGCCTCTAACCTACAGCCTCTGACCTACAGCTTCCAACCTACAGCCTCTAACCTACAGCCTCTGACCTACAGCCTCTAACCAACAGCTTCTAACCTACAGCTTCCAACGTACAACCTCCAACCTACAGTCTCTAACCTACAGCCTCTAATCTACAGACTCTAACCTACAGCTTCTAACCTACAGCCTCTAACCTACAGCCTCTAACCTACAGCCTCTGACCTACAGCTTCCAACCTACAGACTCTAACCTACAGCCTCTGACCTACAGCCTCTAACCAACAGCTTCTAACCTACAGCTTCCAACGTACAACCTCCAACCTACAGACTCTAACCTACAGCCTCTAACCTACAGCCTCTAACCTACAGCTTCCAACCTACAGACTCTAACCTACAGCCTCTGACCTACAGCCTCTAACCTACAGCCTCTAACCTACAGCTTCCAACCTACAGCCTCTGACCTACAGCCTCTAACCAACAGCTTCTAACCTACAGCTTCCAACGTACAACCTCCAACCTACAGACTCTAACCTACAGCCTCTAACCTACAGCCTCTAACCTACAGCTTCCAACCTACAGACTCTAACCTACAGCTTCCAACCTACAGACTCTAACCTACAGCCTCTGACCTACAGACTCTGACCTACAGCCTCTAACCTACAGACTCCAACCTACAGTCTCTAACCTACAGCCTCCAACCTACAGCCTCTGACCTACAGATTCTAACCTACAGCCTCCAACCTACAACCTCCAACCTACAGACTCTAACCTACAGACTCTAACCTACAGACTCTAACCTACAACCTCCAACCTACAGACTCTAACCTACAACCTCCAACCTACAGACTCTAACCTACAACCTCTATCCTACAGCCTCCAACCTACAGACTCTGACCTACAGCTTCTGACCTACAGCCTCTAATCTACAGACTCTAACCTACAGCTTCCAACCTACAACCTCCAACCTACAGACTCTAACCTACAGCCTCTGACCTACAGCCTCTAATCTACAGACTCTAACCTACAGCTTCTAACCTACAGCTTCTAACCTACAGCCTCTAACCTACAGCCTCCAACCTACAGACTCTAATCTACAGACTCTAACCTACAGCTTCTAACCTACAGCCTCTAACCTACAGCCTCTAACCTACAGCCTCTAACCTACAGCCTCTGACCTACAGCTTCCAACCTACAGACTCTAACCTACAGCCTCTGACCTACAGCCTCTAATCTACAGACTCTAACCTACAGCTTCTAACCTACAGCCTCTAACCTACAGCCTCCAACCTACAGACTCTAATCTACAGACTCTAACCTACAGCTTCTAACCTACAGCCTCTAACCTACAGCCTCTAACCTACAGCCTCTGACCTACAGCTTCCAACCTACAGCCTCTAACCTACAGCCTCTAACCTACAGCCTCTAACCTACAGCCTCCAACCTACAGACTCTAACCTACAGCCTCTAACCTACAGCTTCTAACCTACAGCCTCTAACCTACAGCCTCCAACCTACAGACTCTAATCTACAGACTCTAACCTACAGCTTCTAACCTACAGCCTCTAACCTACAGCCTCTAACCTACAGCCTCTAACCTACAGCCTCCAACCTACAGACTCTAATCTACAGACTCTAACCTACAGCTTCTAACCTACAGCCTCTAACCTACAGCCTCTAACCTACAGCCTCTAACCTACAGCCTCTAACCTACAGCCTCTGACCTACAGCTTCCAACCTACAGACTCTAACCTACAGCCTCTAACCTACAGCTTCTAACCTACAGCCTCTAACCTACAGCCTCCAACCTACAGACTCTAATCTACAGACTCTAACCTACAGCTTCTAACCTACAGCCTCTAACCTACAGCCTCTAACCTACAGCCTCTAACCTACAGCCTCTGACCTACAGCTTCCAACCTACAGACTCTAACCTACAGCCTCTGACCTACAGCCTCTAACCAACAGCTTCTAACCTACAGCTTCCAACGTACAACCTCCAACCTACAGACTCCAATCTACAGACTCTAACCTACAGCTTCTAACCTACAGCCTCTAACCTACAGCCTCTAACCTACAGCCTCTAACCTACAGCCTCTGACCTACAGCTTCCAACCTACAGACTCTAACCTACAGCCTCTAACCTACAGCTTCTAACCTACAGCCTCTAACCTACAGCCTCCAACCTACAGACTCTAATCTACAGACTCTAACCTACAGCTTCTAACCTACAGCCTCTAACCTACAGCCTCTAACCTACAGCCTCTAACCTACAGCCTCTGACCTACAGCTTCCAACCTACAGACTCTAACCTACAGCCTCTGACCTACAGCCTCTAACCAACAGCTTCTAACCTACAGCTTCCAACGTACAACCTCCAACCTACAGACTCCAACCTACAGCCTCTGACCTACAGACTCTAACCTACAGACTCCAACCTACAGCCTCTGACCTACAGCCTCTGACCTACAGCTTCTAAATAAATAAAAGCATTAATAATTAACAGGTTTTGTATTTAAACAAACATCGAATCATCACCATCTTCCTTCTGTGTGGAGCGTTTCATTTATACTCCACAAGATGTCGCCACACACTCACAAGGAGTTCGGACCGAGCCCAGTCGAATTCATGGGAGACCAGCGGCCCGTGACGTCATGACGCCGTGAGCGTAGGCAACAGGTTGCATCGGTTTGTGTATTTGTCAACTCATAACTGTTGCGTTAACGTTACGCCAGTGTGTGTGTGTGTGTGTGTGTGTGTGTGTGTGTGTGTGTGTGTGTGTGTGTTTTGTTTTACAGATCAGAAAACATTTCAGTTGTAGTGACGCAACAGCTTCATCCATCGCTGCATCTGACCTGCAAAGACGTGGGTTCGTTTCCCCAGTGGACCCAGTGGACCCAGCGGACCCAGTGGACCCAGCGGAACCAGTGGACCCAGTGGACCCAGTGGACCCAGCGGACCTGCTGACTTCCTCCTGCCACCGGTCAGTGTCGGCTCTTTCTCCACCTGTGTGGTCGTTTCTGTTCACAGCAGATTTGTTGTTGTTCAGTGAGTCTGATGCGTCATGTGGGTGAAAAGGTCTCGTCGGTTTGAATGATTCCATATTTCAGCTGTTTTTAAAAGGACAGAACAGAACAGAACCACCTCAGGCGGAGCTTTTACGGCGAAGGTTCCTGTTAAATTACAAGAAATAGAAAGGCCACGTCTGTAAATGAGCGTCAGGCTCCAGCTGCGTTGTCTCTTTTAACGTGTCTGAGGCCGCGGTTCCGTCCATCAGCTACCGGCCCAGACATGATGATCCACCCTCGGTGCCAGACTGCAGCCTCTCGGGGATCTGATGCTCCTGCTCTCGCCTTGCTGAAACCACACAGCGCGCACGGGCCTGTTTCCAATCTCAAAACATACGTGATGCATTTGGGAAATCATCTGCAGCTTTGCTGGTACCGTATAGCCCACCCAGCCCGGCCCGGTCCCGCTCTGCCCCAGGGTTTCTATACGATTAGAGGCAGGAAATGTGGGAATCCCCAGCAAAGGGCTCCATCATTAAAGACAAACAACCAGAGGCCTGAGCGCGTCCTGCTCTGCTCGCCTCACTTTCATGTCTGCAAGTGAGAATCTCTGACTTTCATCCAGATCTCTGCGTCCCGCGCTGCGCTGCTGGAGCAGATAATCACACGGAGCCACGCAGAGCCGAGCTCGAACGGGCAGCAGAGTTTGGGCCTCAAATCTCAGGTCGTGCCTCAACGGGCCTGGAGGGCAAGTAAACTCACCAGACGGACTAAATGCCATCAGCTGATTTAGAGAAGCTCTGAAAGCGACGCAGGCGACTAACGATTATTTTCGCTGCGCTTTGATTCACTGTTTGCACGTCTGCAAACTGTAATTGTGCGTCAAGTGTGCGCGTCGAGAGCGGCTGCAGGAGCCTTCGAGGGGGATTAGGACTAAAGTCTCTGCCTCGAGCGTTTGGGGATTTTCCCCTTTGTTTAATATGAAGAGAAGTAAAATGTGTGTTTACCGCGTTTTGTCCCCGCCTTCCATCATTTCTTACTTCAAGAAATAAATTAAATTGTATATAAGTCACCGCCCAACAGGAACAAACACAACGAGCCGTAGCCCCGTTTAATTCCCGCTTCATATTAAATGTGTGTGTTGTTTGTTCTCGGTGGGTCTGAATCGTCCGCGTCCTCTGCGCTGCTGAGGAGAGCGTCCCGGAGGCTGGAGCAGGCCTGCCCGGTCCCCTCTGCGTCGTTTTCATTGGTCAGGATCCTCTTCCTCGTGTCTCGCCGTGACATCACATCCACCCGACCCGCAGGAACGCGGCTGAGATTACAGATGATGCTGGACATCTCCGAGGACGCTCACACTTTCCGCTTTACGCACAGCCGCTCGTTGACCGGTCTTTTGTGCTGAAGGCACCAAAATTCAGGATTTTTTCACCGACGTTTTGTGGTTTGTAGAATCGGAGTCTTGCGCGGAGAGAGGAGGTTTGTGCTCGGAGCCTGGTTTTATGGACATGGGTCGCGCGTAAACATCTGCTCACCGCGTTGCAGAGAACTGCTCCAATTCCCACCTGCTGACAGGTGGTGCTGGCTTTACCTGCGGACTATGACCTTGGGTTTGAACCTCATGGAGGATTTTGTTATCGACGTAGTGGGGGAAGGACTCAAGGACGGAGCAGAGGAGGAACTTTCATTGGATGAGCCTCGCAGCGAGCGGGACCGTAGCGCAGAGACTTCCAGCAGCCAGAGTGGAGACCGGGACACCCACAGCCCCGCCGAGGCCTGTCCGCCGCCTGCTAAAGGCAAAGGGCCCACGTCGGTGAAGCCTCCGTACTCGTACATTGCGCTGATAACGATGGCCATCCTGCAGAGCCCCAAGAAGCGGCTGACCCTCAGCGAGATCTGCGACTTCATCAGCCACCGCTTCGTTTATTACCGGGAGAAGTTCCCGGCCTGGCAGAACTCGATCAGACACAACCTGTCGCTCAATGACTGCTTTGTGAAGATGCCCAGAGAGCCCGGAAACCCCGGGAAGGGCAACTACTGGACGCTGGACCCCAACTCCTCGGACATGTTTGAGAACGGGAGTTTTCTGCGGCGGAGGAAGCGCTTCAAGCGGCAGCACTTTCGCTTCGACCCGCTGAAGGAGCAGCACCTGGAGCCCAGCGGGCTTCACGGCTTCCCGCACGGCGCCTACGGGCTCGGCGCCGCGGCGCTGCAGCTGCCCAGCCTGGAGCTGTACCCGTACCTCCATCACCACGCGTCGCCGTGCGCGGCCGCCACCATCCCACCTGTCAGCAGCATCCTGCCGGCGCTGTCCAGCTTCTTCTCCCGCGGTGCCCTCACGGCCAAGGCTTTTCTCCAGGCGCAGCCCGGCATCGACGCCTTCTCCCCGGCGCAGTGCTCTGCGTATCCCCCTTCTCTGACCTCCAGCGCTGCCTACGCGTCGCCTGCGCTCTTCCACCCGGCTGCGTCTCCGCACCTCCTCGGTTTACCCCAGTACCAGAAGCTGCAGAGTCCGCGCGGCACCGTGGAGCTGCTCAAACACAGGGGCAACGAGTGAACACGGACCCGGACTATGGACTCTGGAATCCGGACTCTGGACTCTGGAATCCGGACTCTGGACTCTGGACTCTGGACTCTGGACTCGCTTCTCTCAGGTAACGGAGACAATAAACTGAAGCCACGGGCGGATCTGGTTAAAGAATGTAGCTGAGCAAACTCGTCTCCTTCCTTTATGGCAACAATCCTTCCGTAGGCGACTTTATGAAATTTGGATCCTGAATGATAATTTTTTTGTATAAATATTTAAATAACGATTTTCATACAGTAGTTTTTTATGGAAAGAAATAAAAGTGACTATTTAAACCTGGCTTTTAGTTTTTTTCCTGCAGAAACTCTGGGAATCTAAACCTTCATTTACTGGATCATCTTCAAAACAGATGTTTTCTGGTTGATGATTTATGCTCTGGAGAAAACACAAGCAGTGATTCGTAACGATAACCTTTATTTAAATATTAAAAATGGGAATAAAAACATGAAACGAAGAATGAGAACAGATTCAAAATGAAGTCAGCCAGACATTAAAAACCGACCAGACAGCGAGTTATTCGGGTTTTGTTTGTATGTTTATTTATTATTTATTTTAAGTAATGGAAATATTCTGCATCATGTTTGAGTCAGTTTGAATCGTCCGGTATTAAGAGTTATAATTATAATAATGACTTTTATGCCGTAATCTAGTGCGCAGATCTCGGTGTGTTATTATTATTATTATTATTATTATTATGCTGCGCAATTAGATCAAAATACATTGGACGTCATTTTTAATTCAAATACGTTTTCACAGTTTTAAAATTCTGAATTTGAGCTTTTGATTCTAAATTTGAACAAGGAAACAATTTAAATCTTACACAGGAGCCAAACGTTTAGTATCTCATGAATTAATCAACAATTACAAATTATAGTTTTTGTGTTTTCTGTTTGGATAAAGAAAATAAAGAAACACATTAGTTTCATATTTATAAAAAAAAATTGTATATTAGTTGCTCATACACACACACACACACACACACATTGAGGTTTTACATGTGTCTGCGTTACATTTTTCCTTCTTGGTTAAAAGTGAACACTGATAAATCAGTAAACATCCAGTCAGTGGTTCAACCTCACGTTCAGATTATCTGCGTTGTTTTTTTTCCCAGGTGTCAGTGAAGGCGACGCAGCCTCAGAATAAATCCAGGATTATTGAACTCAGAGTCTGATTTAGATGCTGCAGATCCTGGATCCAACTCTGGGCCTGAAACAAATAAAAGGATTAGAACCTGATGCAGCGGAGCCGCTTCTGGAAACAGAAACTCGCTCTGAGACTCGCTTCCCTTTATTGGCACATTCTGAGATTTAATTTCTTCTGTTCTGAGCACTTCTTGCCCGTTTTGCTTTTTGCTGTGATCCAACGTTAGATTCATATTAAAAGCCAAACGTGCAGTAGAACATCAGGTTTGGAAGTTTGGCTTCACAGGTGGAATTAAGGCAAAGCCCTCAAACGCCTCATCAGCCCCACGTTAACGCCTTTAAAGACTTTTCCTTAAATGATAAAGCGTCTCGTGTTTTCTCTCGTCTGGTAAGTGTCAGTATCTCTGAACAGCTCAGAGCCAAATGTCTCCTGCTTCACGCTGACGCCTGGTTCTTATTTCCACTGAAGTTCTGATTCGGGATGAAACTGACTGTCAGACTGGGATCAGCTTCCACCGGTCGCGCACAAGAAGATGTGGAACAAACCACACAAACATCTGAGCAGAAAACGGACTCAGAGATGTTTCTACTGAGAACCAATGAAGCCACGAAGCCAGTCACACGCTGCAGGACTGAGTGTGTGTCAGTTTTCCAGTAGGTACATTTGCCGGCTCCCACACGTCTTTTTCCTTTGTGCGTCATGGTTTATTAATTCTCCACTGGCACCAGGACTAAAAGCTTTTAATACTACGTGTCCAGTCTTTTGTTTCTTTGATTCCTGAGACGTGACCTCGACGTTTATTCGTGGTGTTTCCACTTGGACTTTCTGTCCTATTAACGTGGTTCATCACATGGAGGTTTGTGTTGCGACCTGTCGGAGCAGCCGCCTTGTTTCTGTTCCTTCTGACTTATCATAACTCACGTCTGTGATGTGCAACTCGGTTCTCTGGGAAAGCTGAGCCGTACTGGATCAGAGCTCGGGCGGAGCCGAGCGGTGCCGCGGTACCACGCTCTGCTCTCCACTGGCGAAGGCCAAGACAAACAGGCAAGATAAACTGGCAACAACCCGGAGCGGAGAGCAGTGCATTGTGGGATAAAAACTAAGACTAAACTCTCCTCAGATGTTGCTTTAATGCTTGAGGTGGGCTACGAGTCACGGCCCAGGTCCGGCACAGACAGAACCGAGGTAACTCTACCCAGTCGCTGTGGTTTGGTTTGACCCACTGTTAGTGTTTTATATTACTGGTTCGTTACTGGATCAGCTGGCGTCTCAAGCCTGTTTTAGATCCGTGGTAGAACCAAGGTTCAGGAACTGGTTCCACTGGTTCCCTCGACCCCATAGGGTCAAGGTGTTCAAGTTTGATTCTGCGTCACTGACAAACGTACAAACCTTAAACGACGGATGCTAACACGCAGCTAAACGAGGCGCCGTTGATTCAAGGAGACAAAGCTGTTGTCTTTGTGGTTCTGACCAGTGTCGTTGTGCAGAACCAGCCTTGGGTGGGTTCCAACCAGGGACGTGGGGTTTAGAACGAGGCTCCCACCACTGGGTCGAACCAGCGTCACTGAACGTAGCAGCCACACGTTCATTACAGTGAAGTCATAGAAACGTTAATGTGCTGAGTCAGTAAACGGTTCCGAAACGAGTTAACCTCTTGGTTGGTCAACCCGTCATCATCAGTGAACGTGGCGCGTTTCCTCCCATAACGGCGGAGCTTCTCTCTGCCGGCTTCCAGCGGCCTCGTCGGTTCTTTGGCCTCTGCTTTTCCTGGCAGGGTCCATCCTGCTGCCCTGCTCTGGGGAGTTATTCAATTATAAATCTTCCACCGTCCTGCTGCAGCCCCCACCAGCACGGTCCACGCGTTACCCTGCCAAGCCCAGTAAAACGCTGCTCCGCTCTCCAGCCTCGTGCCCAAGAATTTATTACGCCGAGGGTGGTGAAGCGTGCGTGAGTTTTTGGAAACGGGACCCCCTCAGGCCTCCGTGCCAACAGATGACAGTGACATATAGCAGGAAAGCCACCCAGAAGCAGAATGATCTCACACCTCAGCCACGCTGTCGGACGGAGAGGGAGCGACGTGCAGCTGGGGGTGGAGGGACAATAAAAGCAGGACGAGGAGGGAAAACAAACAGCGAAGCACGGACGCGACGGCCACAAATACTCTCAGCGACACTTTTATTCATTTTTCAAATCACTACGTTGGACCTCGTCAAACTTTTTCAGCTCTGTGATGTGAAACGTCGCTGCCCTCAGAAACGTGACCCAGCAGAACTCACGCCGCATAATTAGTTCAGGGGAGTGAAACTGAGGGGAAGTTAGCGGAAACGTAGACAAACACTCAGCAGCTCAGTAGACGTGAAACCTTCTCCTTTTACTGCACGTTCGCAGTGAATGACTTTCCATGTGTTCATCCAACCGGGTGCTGTACGGAGGAAGCAGAGTAGCGCTACCTGTGCTAAGCTAACAGATGGCTGATCCGTGACAGAGATAAAGTTCATCTGTCTCCACGTGTTATTAACGTGTAAATACTGGCTCAGACTCGTTGGATGATGAGTTTGTTGTTTACAGTAATTTAATAAGTCTCAGACCTCAAACGTTCCACCTTTACTCAAACCAAAGCTACGACGCAGTTTGTGATTAATGTAGAAGGAAACGCAGCAGATGTTGTTGTGTAGATCAGCGCTGTGGTTTAAGTTCAGACACCTGAGTCCTTGGCGTTCAAGGCTCCAGACTGAAGCACCATGTCGGTGTTAGCTTCATGGGGACAGTCAGCAGAAGCTCTTCAGCTTTGGCTTTTGGGACTCAGAATATCGTCAGAACTGGGCCGACTCTCTCCAGGCAGCGTGACGTCACCCACGGCAGCCCCTGGACCACTTACTGTATAAACGGGAGCCATTAGCCTCCCAAACACCGACCTGAACATCTGTGTCATTTAATCAGAATGGGAGCAGGAAGCACAATTAACATCTGAGCCAGATGTGTCAGAGGCGGGTCAGGTTCACGCAGCCTAATGAGAGTCAGAACCCTCAGAACCCGGGTTGGCGGATCTCTGAGGAGGATGAGGTGCAGGTCTGAAAGCAGCCTTAGAGCTGGAAACCTCCCGGCTGCTCTCTCCCTCATTACATTTGGCTTTGTCTCCTCACTAGCGCCTGCAGTGGCATATTACAACTTGGACATGGATTTTAAAAGGGGTAGCGAAAGCTGCCAGAATGGGAAAAACACCGTTTGGCAGATGAGGTGGGCCAGAGCTCACGCTTTGTAAGAAACTAGAAAAAAGCCGCTTTTCACATTAATGCGCCGAGTTAAGGACCAACCGCGCTGAGGGGAATCCATCCCACCCTCCTCGAGACGCAGAATGAAGAATCCAGGCGGTGAATGGTCGCCTCGGACCGGCGTCCCGGCCGCTGTGCCACAGGACGGGCCTGCCGGCCCGGTTCACCCTCTGCAGGTCTGTGTGAGCTCAGGGAAGCGTTAAGCCGCCTCTCAGGCCTGCAAACATCCTGCAACAGCAACAAATCCACTAATTCAGGCCTTTGTGTTTGCTAATGGCTGTTGTGCCGCGCTACGTGGATGCGATATGACGGGATTGATGGCTGTGCTGCGCAGCGAGGCTGCTTTCTAGCACCGCCCTGCCACCCAAACTGTCGGCCAAGGAGCCGTTCATCCCGTGCTGCCTCTGTTGGTGGTCCCTGGTGTAAGCTATATTTTCCCCTCGCTCTTCTCTCTCTTTTTTATAGCTAACACAAAATTGTTCCTAATTCGCTGCTGCTAGAGGGGGGTAATTTGCGGCTTTTGGCTGAGTGTCGCAAGCCCCAAATTTGAAAAAGCTGCAGAGTTGAAGGCGTCCTGTGAAACTGGGAGAGAGAGACTAAATTCAATCAGTGCAAAGGCAAAACAGCAAAACATGATAAGCCTCAATAGGCCGAAGACACGCTGCAATGCCTGCTGGGTAATGTGAGCCCCCAATAATTATGGTTCTTCTAATGAAATGATGTTTGGCCTTTGAAAACACTCGCGTCCTAATCACCAAAACACTCCAGCGTCCTCTTATCCACACTTGTTGGGCTTGTTGTCCCACTTTGGGTTCGGTTGTTGATGATGCTTTGTGAATGAGACGTACCGTAGTTAATCAAGGCTCATTTATTGTTCATATTAAAATTGAGTAATTTGTTAATAAAGACTATAAAATATTTTAGCGGCGTATCCGTGTGGAACTCACCTCAAACAGCATCGCTACACGTCGACCACACGTGAAGCTGTAGGTTCAAATCCCGCAGCTTTTCCTCTGCTGGTGCAGCATCTAATTTTCCTGACGGGTCTGGACAGTGGCTGGCTGACTCCATATTTAGCTGGTCAGTTTATTAGGAACGGCTCAGGACCAGTTCAACAGCTGCACAAACAAACTCTCACAGAATCAAACCTGAGAACCAAACAGCATCACCTTCCTGAGGGAGGGTTCACAGAAACCTGAACGACCTGCAGCCAAAACCACGCTTTATTTTACAGACCGGTTGGGTGTAGCTGACTTGTTGAACGACGCTTGATGAATGCGTCACCGCGGCGTCGGCACATGTTGAATTAATGTTTATCGCACCGCGCTCACACACGTTACCGTGAATAGTTAAAGCCGCTCTGGGTTCGTCGCCCGTGGCCTGAGTCAGATTATCTAGAGAAGTGAGACTGCAGAGGTTTAAAACGTGAGGCAGCGCTAGCGTCACAGTAACATTTAACTGAGATGAGTGGTAGCCTAACTAGCTGGATGCTAACACGCATCAGACTGAATGACACATTATTAAATTTACATCTACACTGAAGTAACTGCTGACATATCTGCAGCGGCTGAGTCTGTCCACGACCCGGGACCCAGGACCTAGGACCCGGGACCCGGGACCCCGGGACCTCCTCGACCCTCGTCCCATCCTCTGGTTCGCGCTCTGTTTGGGGGGGAAAGCCCACATGGATGTTTCTCCTTATTTCATCCCACATGGTTTTTCACTTCCACAACAGCACGTCATTACCCGAGTGTTTAAACACTTAAGAAGCGTTTAAAAAGCGTCCGAGGAGGAGGAGGAGGGAAAAAACACTGGAGCAGTTCTACATTAACTCTGTATCACTCGGGGGAGCAGTAACTGCTGCCCCGCCAGCGAAATGAAGTCGATAAATAAACGAGGCTGTTGTCAGATGTCTGGAACAGCTTGAGAGGCTTGGGCGTCGGGGCTGAACGCAGGGTGATAAGTTGGGGCGGCCCCACAGAATTAGACGCTACGACGTGCTGAGAGCCTTTGACTAATGAGGCCGACTCGGCCTGTGATGGATCCAGACACGAGAGCAGCATTTGATCTGCAGCGAACCACAGTTTGTTGAAAGCGTCTGGGTGGAGAGAACACAACCAGGACACGGAGGAGCTTTATTGTTCGTGCAGATCCCACACGAGCTGCTCTGATAACGACAGTACTCCCACAGAGACAGTCAATCACGGCGGAAGCGACAGGAGCCTGGTTCCTTTCACGGCTTCTCCGGATTGAAACATTTCCCTGAACTGTTCCTCCGCGTGCAGCCCTGAGGGAGCGTCGGCAGAAACTATAAAACAACGGAGAAGCAGTAGCAGCTGGACCAGGGTTTTCCAAGTCACAGCAGTTGATCAGCGAGAGTCCGGACAATCCCAGGGAGGAGGCGCTGGACGGTTCAGAGGAAGCTGCAGGTGTGGGGAAGAGAAAACACAATCACATCTCAAGTCAAACAAATGCGCCTCCGCTGATGGAGATGGATGGAGGGTCAGCATTCCAGTCCACGCTGGAGATCCTGGGTCCCAAACATCTGGACTCAAAGACAGAAACTAGTCAAGTCCGTTTTATTTGTGTAGCGCTGCTCCCAAAACCAGCGTAGGAGGACAGTTAGAAATCTGCCTCCGTCTGCGCTTTGCTGGAGTCCGTTAGCTCTACTACGTGGTTCCAGCAGTTTCCTCAGCTTCATCTTAAAACGTAGATCAAATGGAAACAAAAAATAGCCAAAATAGAAAGGAAACACACTTCATAAATATTCATACATGAATTGAATTAAATAAAAGTATGAGACAGAAATTTGAAAGGTGTGACATGTTTTGTTGTGTCGGGCAGAAAAGGCTGTGGTGGAGATGCTTCAACGTTTCAGTGGTGACTTCAAAAGTGAGAGTTGCGGCAGGTTGGACGTGATGAATCGAGGTCGGGAGGGAGGGGAAAGGTGCGTTTACGTTCTGCTCTTCGCCTCCTGTATCTCCTCTCTCCAGAGCAGAAGCTTTAAACGGCTCCAAACTTTACTCGCTTGTTTTCTCTCTGCCTCCTTTTCGTGTCTTCCTCAGGAGCCCTGTAAAATCCTGCCCTGCTCTTGTTTCCTCTGAGCTGGGGCTCGTAAACGGGACCCAGAGGGCACCTGGAGGTCCTGGGCGGCGCTCGCTCCTCTACCGGCAGCCTGCGCCTGTAAAGACAGAGAGCAGGTGACCGGTGCCAGAGTCTGGATGGGGAGGAGTTTATGCTTTTTGTGTTCATGACTGTTTAGCACTTTGAGATGTGTTAAAGTGGAGACTCGTTGACCTGATTTATATGGAGGTTGTAGTAACAATGGCAACTAATTATCCAAATAGGCCCAGTGGGATTTTTTACTAGGTTCTGGATTCGTTTTGTTCAGCAACATTAATCTTGAAAATCTTGATTTTTTTTAAAACCTGGTTGATGATTGACATGAAAAACAACTAAACGACGCCACACGTGTTAGCAGCTCATCCAACTCGTAGTCGTCTAATTAAACCCCATCGACTGGTTATGAAGTCACTTGTTCTGTTATCAGTTCTAATTGTATATGTAACCTTTTATTTGCAAGTCCAACATTTTTAACAGATGTGTGTGTAGCTAACATGTTGAATCTAGAAACTAAATCTACCAAAAACACGATGTTACTTCTTTAGTTTCAAGTATAAAACGCAGGAAAGGAAAAGTTCTAATTACGAATGTAGTTGACCGTGATCCATTTACGTCCCTTCACGTGTGTTTGTACTGCTGATGGCTTTGTTTGAACAGATGTGAACCCTCGGTGCCAGCGTGACCTCGGGTCCTACTTGGCCTCGCTGCAGCTGATCTCTCCGCCCTGGAGGAGTAACAGTGGCTTTAACGGACCTGAAGACCTTTGACCTGAAGAGTTCGAGGCCGACGGACCCGCCGTGAAGGTCCAGGTCGCGCGTTAGCTTATCGGCGCAGGCCTCGCTTCGACACGGAGCATGTAACCAGAGCGTCCAGTAAAACCAGGAGTCACAACGTGGCCGGGATTTATTTTCTCAGTGACTGAAAATGGAGGCTTTTATATGAAGGTTAACAGGACCGAGCTTCAGGGGGAGAGCAGCGGTTGTCGACGCGAGCCATAAAGGAGCTGGATTTATGTGCTGGAGTGATGCAGGCGGGAGGTCAGAGGCAGAGCGAAGTGTGGAGGATGAAGAGACTGCAGTGTTTGGACAGACAGGACAAAGCCTCGCTAATTTATACCCGCTAATTGGAACCAGCAGAGTCCTGCACCTGAACCGCATTCCCAGCGCCGGGCTGGGCGACGTGGGAGGGTGATGATGGGATGGAGGCTCGGGTCAGTGTCAATAGCTGCCTTGTTGTTCCTGATATTCTGGGGTCGTGTTGTTGTGACAGTCCTTCACACGTGCGCCACAGCCAGCGAGGACCACCCTGCGTCCACAGTCACGGTCTAACATACGCAGCGGCTTCCTGCTTAAATAAACACGACAGCTCCTCAGATAATTACCGCGCGGCCGCGTTGAGTCATCGCATCCGTGAATGCGTGGATTCATTGTTCAGATCCCCTCACGTCGGTAATATTTCAGTAAATGATGGCGTATTCAGATGTTGGCTGCGACTCGGATGAAGTAATCTTGGAACTTAGATTGAAAAAACATTGACGTTGCTTGATGTGCTTCGTATCTGGACGATCTGTTTGCACTGCTAACACACCAGGATTAGAGTCTGGGCCCGTCGGCCGCTGACTTCCAGCCAGGGAGGATGTGGTGAGAACACGGAGGAGCGAACGACGAATGGCTGGAACAACACGCGGCGGGAACCTGATGAACCGATGAGCAGTTCGTCACCAGGTGAACGGATAAACGTACGCTTCTGCTTCTGCGCTGCACCTGTCACTTCGTTACCTGCAGTGCAACCGACTCGGCGTCACCTCAGCTTCCGGTGACTCTGTGTCACACTGTGGTAGCGAAATAAAAGCACTGGAGTGGCTGCAGTCTGCTCACAGCGAGGCCCGATTAGTGTGGGAAACGCATCTGACTACGTCAAAGCACAGCAAGACAACGGATCTGATACAAGTCAGAGTACAGTCATAGAAAAGGACCCGATGAAGCACGAGCTCCAGCAGAACCAGGCTCAGGGTGGACGGCTGGGGTGAGGGGACAGAGAACAGCGCCGGGTTTAGGCCACGTTTTTTCCTCCTACATGTGCGTGGACTCGCGCTAAGTGACAGACTGTCGACGTTCACGCAGAGACGGGACGAACCGAGCTCACGTCCAGATTATGGACGTGAGCGCTCAGAAAGCAAAGCAGTGCAGTGGGACATATGGGAAGCAGATTGGTGGCCGGTTTCTTCCAGGGACGAGAGAAGACAACGACATTTAGATGTGGTAGGGGCTGCGTTGTTTCCCTTTAAAGGCGTGTCGGTTGTCTGCCGGGTAGAAAAACCTCTTTTGTACTTCATCACTCCCAGTGACTGACATCTCCATCGTCTGCACACATGAATGAGTGTGTGCAAACCATTTGTGAATTATAGGCCGAGTCCTGCTCGCTGCTCCACTGTAGTGGTTTGTCCTGTGATACAGCGTCGGTTCCACCTAGTATCTGTTGCGAGGGCCGAGCGCCAAGCGCACATCAAAGCGTGTCTCCCTCACGATTTGTCTGTCGTTCTCCGTCTGTACAAACCATACACAAGCGGAAACACATTGGACTGAGGGCCCGCGATGGGAGGGGTCCAACACACACTTTGATCACGGTTCATTTGACACGAGAATCTGAAGGCTTCGTGTCGTGACACTGACGTCCTGGATTTAACAGATAAACCAGATTCTCTTTTCCTTGGCGGAGGACTTAGTGGTAGCGCCGCTGCGTCGTGACAAACCGGTGTCCAGGAGGCGCGCGGAGTCTCAACGTGACCTCAACTAAACCGAACCACCGCCTGACGAAGTTTTGCTGACACCATGATGCCAAGTCGCTAGCAAGTCGCTAGCAAGTCGCTAGCAAGTCGCTCCAAGTTGCGAGGCCATGTTTTAGGAGCCGGCGGTTTTCAAGGACAGTTTAAAGGTTCTGATGGTGGCAGAACGTGTGTCTTGGCTGGATGAGCTCTGTCCTTCGGCGCTACTCAAACGTCCTCATTGCTTCCACGCCGGTTCTCTCGGCCGGAGGAAAGCAGCTGCACATGGTTTGTCCTCCGTGCTGCCCGTCATGTTTACTGGACGTCTCCCCTTCTCCTCCCTGCTGCCGGATGCAGGCGTTCAAAGGGACCACAGAACAAACCAGAGGCCTGTCCCTGCGCACCGATGGCCTGTCTCTCATTTCACATGGAGATTGAAGGGCATGGCTCCCCCTGGGGCGTCAGTGGGGATCAGGGGCCCCGGGCCTCCCCGGCCGTGACGCACACGGAGCCCGCCGCCGCTGGGAAGGCCCTGAAAGGCTGGCGCGCGTCGCTCGTTAGCTCAAGGTCGTGTGCGAGCGAACAGTGCGTTTTGGGTTTGGCAGCGTTTGAAAAGACACGACAACGAGGAGCAGTTAGCAGGAGTTATTATGTGTTTGGCTGAGAGCAGGAGCTGGAGGTGCTTTGGCTTTGTTAGTCACTGCTTACGGTAAAGCGCCTCCTCGGAGGTTGCTTTGTGCACTGCGGCTCTGAAGCGGCGTCTCGGGTCAGCTCTTGTGTGAGGCCTGTGAATTCGTGAAAACAACAGATGATCAATGCCAGGTTGACGCGTATCTGAGTCTGAGTCTGTCTGCGCCGGCCAGGCCTCCTAAGCTCCGAGCCGTCACATGGACCTGAGTGACGTTTGACGTATGTGGCAGCAGAGAGCCCAGCTCCTCTTGGCGTCTCCCATTCATGTGGCGAGAGGCGGATTAAGACGTGATCCAGCGGAGGAGAAGGAGCTCGGGCCGGGCCTGCCTTGAATTAAGCCAGCGTTGCAGCAGGAATAATACCGTCGCCTCCCCCAGCCCAGCAGCAGCGAGGAGCAACGTGTGGCGTTTGTTTGTGTGAGCGCGGCCTGAGCCTAAACCACAGGTCGGTGTCCTTTACAGAGCAGGAGGCTTAGCTGACGGTTCAAACACGGCTCATGGCCCCAGCTTCAAACGGCCCGATCATCGCACCCACTTACAGCCAACGGCGCATGTCACTTAATGCGGAGCACAGCATTCATCCATTACGGCGCTCAGGGGACATCCAACACCGCACCGCAGCCGATGTCTGCTCTGACGGAGGCGGCCTCCTGGAGTCCTCAAAGCGTCTGCTGCAGGAGGTGCGGCGTCAGGCTGCTGCCTCCTCAGAGCTGCCACAACACACGCTGTTATCACCAGCCTCAGACCCGGCCCGGTTCAGCCCGCTACAATGGTTCCGTTCTCCTCGTCCGCCCGCCCGTCGCAGGGCCGAGTCGAGCTGGAACTCATTTGGTGTCATCCGACGCCGACGTCCATGGGGTATTTGTTAAGCCCAAATGCGTTTCTGGTTCCAAGTGACAAAACGTATGTTAAGGTTGTAAGAGGGAAAATAAATGACACAAATGTGGCGACCATATTTAGAGTTTCCCCTTTAAACAGGCGGCACAAACCCGAACCAGACCACCGGAACCCGCTCCTCCTCTCCGACCCACGGGTCCGAATCTCGGCTTCACCGACCGGAGCCCGTTCTGACCCGGGCCCAGCTGAGCTCTGACCTTCGCAGCTGGGAGCGAGTCCGTCCGTTTGTCCTGTCATTCTCACACCTTGTTGTGTGTGATTCAGTAATTTAATTAGACAGACGACAAAAAAATTCATCGACAAGTAAAATTTTATTAAAAAATGTTTATTATAATTTAAATGTGTCAACAACCTTGAACAGCTGGTAAAGGTGAAAGGTTTTATAATAATAATAAAACATTAAACAGATAAAACCCATTTATAAATAACTGTCATAAAGTTAAACGGTCTTTACATAGTAAAATGTACATTAACTTATTCATTTTGTCAGAGTTTTATCTCTGGACGCAAACAGCACCTAGAACCAGTCAAACAAGGCAGCAAGACAAAACCAGAACCAGAATAAAACCAGAATAAAACTGTACAAAACAGAATAAAACCAGAAGCAGCACAAAACCAGAAACAGAATAAAACCAGCACAAAACAGAACAAAACCAGCCTCAGAATAAAACTGTACAAAACCAGAACCAGAACAAAACCAGAATAAAACTGTACAAAACTGAATAAAACCAGAAGCAGCACAAAACCAGAAACAGAATAAAACCAGCCTCTAATGGAAGAAGATGACGAGAGGAACAGACAGAAGGCGTCAGGTTCACCTCAGTTTGTCTCATGCATAAAACTTTTTAAATTACTGTTTATCATTATGCGACATAGTTTATGTAATATTATAAAATAACATTATTTGTAAACTAAAACCACTTGTGGCATTTTCAGTTTTTCATGTCAGCAGAAGAAGCTCAGACCCTTAAATCTGTGCCGTGTTTTTGTGTTTCCACTGGTTGGCTGCTGATGAAGTGAGGCCTCCTGGTTCCTCGCCACCGTCCAGCCGGGGCCGCGGGCCCCAGGTGAGCCCGCAGCTGGTTCTCTGGGCTCGTGAACACGGATCAGCTGTCCTCGTCTCCTCCTCCGTCCGGGTCTCGCGGTGCCGACAGTCCGGACCTGATTTGTGTGTCTTTGCTGTGAAAACATTTTCCCCTCAATCATTCCTCCTCTGGCTCTATCGCTGCCTCTTATCCGTGATGTGGATCCACCAGGACTGAATAATATTTGGACAGGTGCTGCTTCATATACTTGGACTTCAAGGCTTGTGGTGTGCGCTTTCATAAAGAGAAGGAGGTTTGTAAGCTGGGCCGTGTGCTGGAGTCTGCACTGGATGTGTAATCCCTAACAATAAAAAACTGTTTAGCACCAATTTTCCTTTACTTTAAAACCTTTTTTCCTGTTTCAGACAACTGTGGAGGCCACATCTGGAGGACAGATGTGGTCCCAGAGCGTGTTCTCCGCCTCGCTCTCTCCCCTACGCTGATTCTCACTCTCTCTTTTTTGGGAAACATGAGAGACGGGCTAATTCTCCCTCTCTCTCCTCCTCTCCCACCCCGACTGGACCACCCACATTCGGAAACGCCCAGCTGTTCCCGAGGCGCAGAGCGAGGGAGAGCGATGCAAGGACGGGTTCTGACTAACGGTTTGAGCAGAGTATCAATTACATCAGTGTCACGGAGCGAGCCGCCGACGCAGCGAGAAGCCCGGGTTCCACCATCACTTCATCCTGCAACACGATTTTACAACGATCCGTCTCAGGCTGTTTGACCTTTGACCCCGTTACCAGCTGAGCGTAGGCTGATGACACCACGAAGGAAACAACAGCAGCTTTTATTTCTGAGTTGAACCGATCCAGGCTCACGTCTCCACCTGCTGGAAGCTTCTTGGAACAGGAGCCACAGCTTTAACAAAGGCTTCAGCGGTTAAGGTCAAATTCTTTTATAACCCAGGTCAAACAGTTAAATGATAAATGATGATGAGTCAAAGCACAGACCTCACATTCTTAGTCTGCTCTTATTTAATTCGCATCAGCAGTGGGGAAATATGTAAACAAGGCAAATCTGAAACCAACAACAAACTAAAAAGACAACAGAAACAGTTTGATTGACTGAGGCCTCAGATTGGTTTTAGCATCAAATGTGTTTCTCAGATGCCTCCATCACGTTTGATGAGCTCGGTTCAATTACCCAGAATGCACGTGATGCCAGCCTTCCTCTCTAAACCACATAAATAACAGTAAGCATCTTAGTGTAACAGCTGAACGGATCATTTGGTTTTCTCAGATTTTCTTCTCCCCACCTCAGTGGCCACTGACCCCACGGTGGCGCCCACCATGCCTCCGAAGGGCCCCCCCACGAACAGGCCCACCAGGGCCCCGAACAGCGACTCCCTCCTCACCAGCGCCGGCAGCCACTGCGTCCAGCCCGTCAGCAGCTCCCACAGGCGCCGGAGCAGCGAGGGAGCAGGAGACACGGCGCCAGAGGGGAAGATGTCGTCGATGTCCAGGTCCAGGTCGCCCACGCTCCTCTCCGCCTCGTCCCGGGCCGCCGCCGCCTCCTCCTGCGTCACGTTGTCCTCTCCTCTGCTCTGCCTCGCCAGCTCCGCCTGCTTCTCTCTCACCCGTTCCTCCGTCTGCTGGTACAGGAGGCAGCTCAGGTGCGGATCGTCGCTCTGCCTCACCACCTGCTCCACCTTCTCCAGCAGCTCCTCCACAGCCCGGCCCTCCTCCGGCTGCCCGCCCCGGGCCTCCAGGGTGTGGTGGCGGCCGCCGCACCGCTCCAGCAGCTCCTGGAGGTCCTTGCGCCAGGTGGCGAGGTAGTCGTCCAGCTGCTCGTCCTCGTCCAGCTCCTCGGTGTGCGTGAAGAGCACGATGGTGCGTCTGGCGACCGCGGAGGGTCCGAACAGCCTGTGGAGGACGGCCAGCGCCTTGGCCTCCTCGTCCGCTGGCTGGTTGACAGGGAGGCACAGCAGGAAGGCGTGAGGCCCGGGGCTGGACAAGGCCACGAAGGAGGAGATGTGTCGCCTCCTCTCCTCTGGGTTGCAGCCTGAGCCGAACCAGGGCGGACTGGAGACCACGACCACCTGCAACGAGGACACAGGACGCTGAGCGCACAACAGAACCAACGGAACCAACGGACGACAAACAGATCTGTTTCCAGCTAGAAGAGAAGAAACGTGGCTGCAGGTTGTGTGTGTGTGACGTCACGTTTCAGCCAGTGACGTGGTACCAGACCCTGACGTCTGACGCCACTTTCACGGAACCAGTACCACACAGATCTGATACCGGACCGACCTGTCTGCCTGCAGCCTGTCCGCGGTGCTTGCAGGTCCCCTGAGGTCCGGGACCGTCTGCGTCCTGTTCGGAGTCCAGGCCCAGGATGGTGCAGACAGCCGAACGTTTCCCTGCCCCGGTCCGGCCCAGCACCACCAACCTCAGCTCTGCTTCGGAACAAGACCCGAGACACAGAGAACACGTCAGAGTTGTGCTGAGAGGTTCTGTTCGCCGTTTGTCAGTTCGTTTTGCTTTGTGCCGCAGCTTGTTTGTGTGTCGTTAACAGTCGCCGCCTCGTTTCGCTGGTTTCAGTTCAAACCAGCCAAACACCGAACCCGCCGAACCGGCTCGGTCTCAGGTTCACTAAACATTACGGGGGATTTCGGACTTTACCTGCGTGTGAAGCGCTCGCGGACATCTCTCCTCAGCGTCGACTCGCGGATGAAAACACTTCCTGGTTCCAGCGGACCGGCCCAGTCTGCGGTTCTGGACGGAGTCCAACTCAGTGCTGAGCCCTGCCCGGTACTGCTCGGTACCGAAGTACTGTAGTAGTACACGCGAAGGGTCCAAACACAGTTTTTCTAAGTTTTAATGAGATGTTTTACTGGAGGTGGTGCGTTCACTGACCTACAGTAACATGAACTCGTGCAACGTTCACAAGCAAAACGGTAAAAATACAGTAAAAGCAATATGAAGATAATTCAAGTTCACAAAGTAAAAATCTTAATATCATTATAGTGAGTTAGATTTAATGAATATATTTTTTACCGCCATTTCTCTGTTGTACTGTTGATACTTAGTTTTTTAAGACTGGTGGTGTTTTACTGCGTCACTTTAATTTTTGAAACATTTAAGTAACTTCCTTAACATTTCATCTGAGTGGAGTCATCTGATAAACACGTTCTTTAGCTCGTTATTCTTCACACTTCTCATCTGGCCATCGTGAGAGTTTGCTTTATTTCAAAGAGGAGTCTGTAAAATGTCGTGATTAACGAGGCAACAGCTCAATGTGAGAACAGACCATGTTTTAATGTTGAGTCTGTGGCAGTGAACAAAGATTTCACTCATCTAAACTGTTTTCAGTAAAATATCAAATATATAAAACAAGCAGGCTACTTTTTACAGGGTCAAAGCAAACATAAGCAGGTGAGACATATATTACATGATCAGTGTGGAGACGTCAACATCACTGTACCTGTACATTAGAAAAAGACAGTTAAACCCCTGAACAGCTACACAACACGCACACAACTACACACTGTACAGTTAAACTGGTGCTCAGTAAAAGAGGTCGTTAAAAATGGGGCCATTAGAAAATTAAGAGAACCAGGTTTTAAAAAAATACACTTTAAAAACACGTCGACACTAGAAACAGTTTACAAGTTTACACTGGCTTAAATTAAAGTCGGGTCCAGTCTGCCGAGCAGCTCCTCACAGTCCAGGCATGATGTAGGCGATGTTGTCCAGCGTGTTCGACTGATGAAGAGACACAGTGAGTTACACAGTGGAACCACACGCCACTGCTGCATCCACAGCAGTTAATGACTCATATCTGATATTCACGAGGTTTCCCGTCTGGATCTGTGTAGTTTGTCTTTCCTCTTGCATATATGCAACTAACAGCTACTGTAATAATCATTCATTACATGTATGAAAGCTGATACGATCATGACTGATTGTGGTTTGTTTATTCTAGATTTGCTTGTTTCCTGTGTTTAAACTGGGAGAATGTCTTTATTCTATAAAACTAAATGATGTCTGTACGTGATTTTTCTTGGCTACAGGCTTGTGTACATTTACCAGGACGTTTCGAGGGCATCCGTTTAACTGAGGTATCTGTGCTGTCAGACAGGTCAGCGGTCCCAGCGCACACAGGATGGAATCCAGAAGCACCGACAGACTCCCAGACACCGCAACCATCCCCTGCAACACAGCAACAGCAGAACGCGACTCCCTGAAACCTGTTACACCGTAGGTTGTGTTGTTTTAACAACCTCTAGCAGCAAAGCTGTCCACGCATGTGTAAGCTCACCTCTGTTTCCTGTAGCCGGTGCCCAATCAGAGACAGGGACTCTCCCAGCAGCTGCAGGTGAGCGGCAGCGTCGATCGGATCCACGTCTGGGACCCGTGCGGGCGACAGGGACATGGTGCTGGGGGTTCTGTTCGGCGACACCATCCCTACTGCCGTTGCTACAACTTTAAATACAACAAAGTGTGAAGAGCTGAGAAAAGGTTCTGATGGATGACTGCACTCACACCAGGTCAGTCCCACCTTTGCTTTTGCTCTCTGTGGAGCTCTTATGCTTGATTGTTGTGGCCTCGGCTTTGTTCTGTTTGTGCTGCAGATACTGAGCTTTCTGCCTCCAAACCTGTTGAAATTCACACAGTCAACACCAACACGACTGGAAAAATAACGGAGTCAGATTTTCTGCCTGTAAACACAGGTTAACACTCACCAGTTTGTCTTTCTCAGGCATCGCCTTCCACACCTCTGCTAACTTTTTGCTTAACTCACCAAAAACTGCAGATTAAAAACACAAATTAAATTTTACTGTAACTATTATTTTGATTCACACACATCATCATCTGTTCAACAGTCACTCTGCGCACTTGTATCCCAGGCTGTTTATGGGTGTGTGACCTACCCAGTCCTGGCTGCTCTGCGTTTATGTTGACTCTATACTCCTTACAAAACACCTGATATGCCGTCGTGTTCTTCTTCTTGGGCTAAAAGAAACGAAACCCACAGAACTTAATGTACATTTGGCCAAATAATACTCAGCATCGGTTTCTGTGTAAAGTTGAAGCCAAATCTAAATCTGAAACACACTCCCATATTTTTAGATTTTCACAGAGCCCCTGAATCGTATCACCGTGTGATGAACACTAGATGGTTAGAGAGTTTTGAATCCAAATTGACTGATACATTTAGTTTAGTACTGACCTGATGACATCACCATCAATATTATCGTTCTCTGACCTTATCTTTGTCCTTTTCATGCTTCTCCCGATCTTTCTCCTCCTTCTTTTTCTTCTTCTCTGACACTCCGTCACTGGACTGGTGGTGGTGTGGAGGGATGGGGGTTCCCATGGCGTACATGGGCCCGACAGCGCTGTGGGTGACAGTGGGGTGAGAGTGGCTGTGGCCCCTCGATGAGTCTGAGTCACAAAGGTAAAACAACGATTAGGGCGACGGCACAGAAAAGACACTGGGGAGACAGAAAATTCCCACTCACCTCCGAATCCTTTACTGTGCTTCTTGTCCTTCCCGCTTTTGTCCTTGTCTCTGTCTTTCTCCTTGTCCTTCTTTTTCTTGCTTTTCTTGCTCTTCTTCTTCTTCTTTGACAGATGGGTGTAGGAATCATCTATCACCAGTTCACCTGCCTCGAGTTCAGCCCCTGAAGACAAGCTATCATCTCCCAAGCCACCACCATAATGACCTGTATGAGAGAAAACAAAACCATGAACAGTTTACAGATTGTCTGTAATCACATAAGTTATGTATCTGTATTGACTGTGATGCCATAATGAGCCAATGATGATATTCTGATTTATGATAATCAATAATCATATTTAATGATCTTTCTGTCTGGCATCTCCTACAGCATCCTTTTGTTACCTTCCACCTCCACTTCTTTCCCAACTACTGGCAGTGGATCTCGACTCGGCTGCTGCGGCTTCTTCTTGTGAGACTTTGTGAGCTGCATCCTGTCTCGGTCCTTCTCTTTCTTCACACTTCCTTTGGAGGAGTGTGGTGTGAATGGGAAGCTCTCTCCTTCCTCCTTCTCCGGGGACATGATGAGCTTCATCTTCAGCCCGTCTGCCTCCCGCAACGTCAGAGGCTCCTCTTTGGGAGCTCCGCCGTGGAATAGTGATGACTTTGACGAAGAGGAGGAGTGCTTCTTGGACGAAGATGACGATGAAGACGGTGAACGGGAGTGAGAGAAGGAGTGGCTCCCTTTACTTCCACCAGTGCTACTGCCCTCACGTTTGCGGTCCTTGGAGGAATGTGAGGAGAAAGAGGGGTAGGAGGGCTTCTTGTGTAAGTGCGGGCTGGGGTCTGAACCCGTGGCCAGAGGGGAGGTGATTGCCTGCAGGAGGCCCATGGCCGTGTCCGTGGAGGACGTGGGCGACGACAGAGGCGGCGAGCGGTCTGCAGACTTGTGCTTTTTCTTGTGGGGAGGTGGACCCGAACCGTCGTGGTCTGATACAGAGAGCAGAACAGAATGAACGCTGCTGCGTGTCGTGGTTGTGTGAAAGTTATCAGTTATCAGGCGGGCTCGTCTCACCTCTGTAGTAGTAGTCGTCGCTATGCTTCTTCTTCTTCTTGTGCGAGTCTCCTCCCAGCATGAAAAGTTCTGCATCCTGATTCACAACAGCAGCAACATACAGACAACTGTAACATGTAATGACGCTGTAACAGGCTGTGAACACATGGTGACGTCACCGGGACAGATGACCTACCTTGGGCCGTTTCTTGGAAGACTTGCGGACCTGAGCAGCGATCTCCTCCTCCTCTCTGAGGAGATCCTTGTACGACCTCCTCTTCTCTCTCTGGCTACGACCAGCGACGAGGCCGATTTCTCCTTCCATCCCCAGGTCTGCAGGAAGTTAACCACAGAATTCTTACACTAGTTGACCTCATACAATAGTTTTGTCTTTCGTGAACTGCTGCTCTGATGCTTTAGGACATTTAGTGTGATTTGTTCATCCTCCGAGCTTCGTGTTTATCTTCTGTATCTGCTGGTGATGACGTCTAATCTGGGTCCATACAGTTTATTTTTCCTAACTGCATCACTGCTTCGTGTGATGGGTGACTGCGCCGCCTCACGTTCCCAGTGAACTGCTCTTAAATGGACAACTCTGATTTAGTTTATCTGGCCTCCAGTTTAGTGTCAGTATTCAGAGATCGAGCAACATCTGGAACATCTGTATACAACACAAACTACATTTACCCAGTCCTCCTTTACTCTGGATCTCCTCAAACGCCATGGCTGGTTCTGTCCAGGTTCGGTCCGCGCGTTTGGTTAAAGGCCTGCGAACGGAAGGAAAATTAAATGTATTAATGTGCGAGAGTGAGCCGTTAGCAGCGAACTGAGCCTGTCCGGGCTGCGGCCGGATGATGCTGCATCAAGTGATCCGCTAAGAGTCTCTGCTACCGCAAACAGACGTTACTGGTGTAAACGGAGCAGAGTTGAAGCTACGCCGCTTCCCGCCCGCTGCGCTAAGGACTCAAACACACCCCCTGTCTGTTCACCTCCGCTCCCGGCTTCCCTCATCGTCCTCCAGTCCGACCGGCGGCCTCAGCTGGCCGGTCAGAGGCGCCACGGGAGCCCGAGGCTTCCCCCGCTTATCTAGGCCGCAGTCGCCTGCAGTTAAAAAGCACTGTCCTGAAGCTGCTTTAAGCTCTAATCATGGCGTCAGCTGCTCTGGACTAACAGAAGGTTTAATTCACAGACACCCGGAAGCGAAGAAATGACGTTTTTAAACGTTACTACCTCTGTGGCATCCAATTTACGCGGGTCCCGCCGCCATCTTTTATTGTCAACGATCAACAATACGGCCTCGGGGGATGGGAGGGGCTTTGGGGAAGCAACCAATCAGTGTAGAGGAAGCGTCTTCCAAAATAAAGGTACTATGTTTAAAGTTTATGTCGACATTTCCAGATGTGCTGGAAGTAGAAGAATCGAGTTAAGCTACAATCAGACACAAACGGCTCTAGTAGAGATTTCACTGCGCCTCGATCTGAGCCAGCGAACAATCCAAACATCATTCACACTGAGACGGGCTTGAAAAGTGCAGAGAAGCGAAGTAAAGGAGTTTTCACGTCAGCGGCCTCGTCCACAGAGGCAGCAGATGTTATTACTCTAATATTTACAGGAGTCTAAAGGTTCAAAACTCAGTCTGAACTGTAGCAAAGTAAGAACATTGTACTGTAGCATCTGACTTTTTGAATCTTTTATAAAAATGTCCATCCACAGTCCCAGAAAACGAATAGAATCATAATGGGCAGAATAATAAAAAACATGTAACCAAAGATGTGATTTATTAATTCACATACATCAAGTTTCTACAATGGTCAAATCAGTTTTATAGCTCAGTTTACAGACAAACATTCAGCACAAGAGAAACGGCAACATGACACAACTGTGACAACGCAATGAGAAAGTTGCTCCGTTTATTAGGGACACCAGGATGTAACTGGGTCGGGCTGAGGCTCCTTCAGGACAGTGGTGCTGTTCACTTCTCACTGTGTTTATTATTGTCTCTATTCACAGAATGAGCAGCATTCAGTACATGAACACGGTTATTATATATAAACTACTTATTTGGCAGCTGTAACATTAAACTTACTGTATTTGTAGTCATATGCAATAATAAACCATATATTTATATATTTTATGCTTAATGAGTAGCTCTGTTTTGGCACTTCACAGTTAAAGCTAACTTCTTTTTTTTTTCGAGCTTCCACCTAACATTTGAATTTTTATTCCTCAGTTTTCTGCGTTCGCACTAACTTACAGCTCACTTCTCCAGATTCTGCGGTTTTGTCCCACTGACCTAGAACGTGAAGGGTAAGTGGCGACACCAACCTCCGTGAACTGAACAGTAGGTGACCACCTAAACAAAAGAGAGTTAAAAGCAGAGCTGACTTGGTCATACTGAGGCGTTCCTAATAAACCGGCACCGGAGCGTACGTCTGTTAATCATCACAGAACTTGGTTATAACAGCGGCAACAAGAAAAATAGCTCACACATAAATATGCTGTTTTAATCTTTGTGAGGACTGAATCTACAACCGCTCGTTGAAGATGTGAGCACATGACCAATGTCCTCACATCTACGGCGCTGAACTAAAATGTGTGTCCACACAATTATAGAAAGTCATAAACACAGAGCAGAGGTTCTACGTCTGACGCACTGGATTCAGTTCATTCTGACCAAACAGTAAATGCACCAGACAAACAGGGCATAAAAAGTCAAGCGTTTTTGTAAGTGTATTTATCTCAGAGCTGCAGACAAGCGCTAAAAACCCATCATGGTCTAATATTGGTTAAACCAGGTTTATATGCTCCTACAGGTGCACATTGTGCAGACCCATAGTTTGGATCATACCCTTGTCTTTGTTTTGGAATGCAGATGACCTACACTTGAACTGTCCCTGAATGCCCCGTCTGTCGGTGGTTTCAGAACCACTGGCACCGGTTTCGCTCCATGGCTGAAGCGAGTGGAGCAGAGGCGCGTTTCAAGAGGCAACAGGACGTCAGCTCTCTGCATCTTCTACCTGTCTCCCAGATTCTGTTTCTGTAGACTGAGAGACGTGAAACTGGCCAAAAGATCCGTAACCTCGTCCACCTGAAAACGGCAAAACAAAGCCGGTACAAGGTGAAAAACCACTTGCATATAGTGTGTACGTAAGTCTGCATGTTCACGTCTCTGACCTGCTCTTTGGTGCGCGTGTGCTGCAGCTGATTGGAAATATGTTCCAGCCTCTCTTTAGCTTCACTCTGGCCCATTAGGTTCAGATATTCCCTCAGCATCTGAATAATCTGTTGGCAGAAACATGAAGTGTGAGACCACAGGGTTTTGGGAAATTCCTACTCATTAACAACCGGATCAGTTCTGTCTCCACCTGTGTGACTTCCCCTCTCAGGGTTTCTAAGCTGCGCGACTCTCCCTCCTGTAGAATATTGAGTTTGGAGCGAGCGAGGTGCAGCGGGGTCCTGCCTGCTCGGTCGAGGGCGTCCACACGTGCCCCTGTAGAGAAACAAACCACCAACATTGATACATTAACGTGTCAATCAAATCAAAGTCATGTAAGGGCAAAGAAGATGCTTTAACAGGCGGTAGGCTGCGATAAGGACTCACCTCCTCTCAGCAATGTGGTGATTACAGGCACGTGGTTGGTGCAGGCAGCTGCAGGAACAGCACAGAAATAAAACATTAATTGTTAGAGTCTGTGGCTTCGGGTTATTCTGCTGCACAGGGGAGCAGCTGGACAGATGCTGGTGAGACCACAGCATCAGCTTAGTGCTCGTACCCAGGTGGAGGGGGGTGTTTCCCAGACCGTCTCGCTGGTTGGGGTCAGCGCCGTAACTCAGCAACAGCTGCACTAAACACAAAAAAAAGAAAAAAAGTTCATTATGAACGGATTCTAAATCACAGATCTGTGGGGGGGTCGTCCATCTAATTGGTTCGCGTCCTCCAGTCAACCTCCTCCTACCGATGCTCTCGTTGCCGTTGCAGGAAGAGAAGTGAAGGGCAGTTCTTCCCTTGTCATCTGCTGCACAGGGGTCAACGTCCTCCTCAAGGAGCTTCCGCACTGAAAGAACACACCGTCATTACCAAACCCCGGCTCCCATCGGTCTTTACTGCACCGTCCCACTCGTACCTGTGTCGAT
Organism: Macropodus opercularis; assembly: GCA_030770545.1. Classification (NCBI taxonomy): domain Eukaryota; kingdom Metazoa; phylum Chordata; class Actinopteri; order Anabantiformes; family Osphronemidae; genus Macropodus; species Macropodus opercularis. The sequence goes on along the minus strand of CM061096.1, from coordinate 16,676,960 downwards.
GTCGTTGCTGTTTGACGCTTCCCTCAGTCTTTTCCCAGCTGTGGAGATAAGCGACAGGTATGGAAATACTTTAAATGACGGATGAATGAGTAGAAACAAAGAGTTCACACAGGCTGCTGGAGTATTAGCATGTTAAAAAGACCACCCATGCTCATCACTACACTAAGGACTTTCTGCAGGCGTTTACGTCAGTTACTACCAAACATCGGTCTCTTACCATAAATGTCTTTGCCGATTGGACCGAGGTTCCGAGCGGCTCTGTGGTGTCGCCTCGCCCTGCTCGCCGTCACCTTCCCCGGCGGGCTCGCTATCCCACCTGCGGCGGCCTCCGCCCGCCCCGGCTCCCACAACAGGTGCAGGTACCGGAGCTCCCGGTCGTCCCTCTGGCCGAGTCGACCCAGAACCACTTTGCCCTCACCGATGCCGCTGATCCCGAAGCCGACAGATGCGTTGGCCGCGTCGCCCGCGCTGGGCGCCGCCTCCCCGGTTTCCTGGTCCACTGCGGGCCCAATGGAGCGGTCATTGTCCGCGGCCGGCGCAGCGACTGGGCTCCACCCGTCCATGATTTACCGCGACATACGGACGGAGATGCTGCGATCGACACGCGCTTCTCTCGCTGAAGTCAGCACGAATAAACCCGGTTTCAGAGGCCGGAGTGGGGCGTGAACGTTGCTTCTGCGCCGCCTGGAGCCATCGGTTCTCAGCACAGAAGCAGCCGCGTCAAGGCGTCCTCGTCCGGTAACGTTGCTTCACTGGAGATTTCCTCCTTCCCAGCAGCAAAATGTCCCCGTTCACGTTTCCGTGTCATCGGGTTAAAGCAGTAAAACGCGCTGCTGTTGCTGAGACGCCGCGGAGCCTGACCTCTGACAGCCAATCAGAGCCCGCCTTGTTGCTGCTCTTCTTCTTTTAGCACATCCACAGCTGGGCGCGTTTCCGCCCCCTGCTGTCCAAAGGCTGCAACAACAGCCCATTTATCATCTGCTGGTCAGTGGTGGAACTTGTTACAAACTTTTCTGCCTTAGAAAATAATTCTTTAATGTTATGGATCATCATGTTCCTCAACACACAAATGTACCATTAACACTTCAAGATGAAACATTCAATGATGTGGTGTAAAATGATTGTGATCGTTAGTGACCTTCCACCTGTATAGTCACTTTATATAATCTGTGTTGATATGAAAATAACACATTAATGTCAATATAAAGATTTGACAGCAACAGGGAGCAAAGGTCAAAGTTCCTCCGTAGTGGTTTCCAACCTGAGGCTTGAGACCCTAAGAAAGACATAAGTGAGATTAAATATACAAAGTTCTGATGGTTGTTTCCAGCTTTTTAAACACATATGTTGTTAATTTGGCACATGTAGGATCTAAAAATAAAGACAGGTTGAAATATCACACAAACACAAGCCAACATGCTGGGAACCACTCATCTGTAGGTGCTAATATTTGGTCTGGAAAGGGAATCACTGGGGGGCCGGAGGTAGCAAGTCTGAGGCAGAGGCAGTTTCCAGACCTCTAGGTTCTGAGAATATAGGACACGGGTCCAAATGTGCGATCCAAGAAGGCCTCCAGCCTGAAGAGCACGGACGTCATTTAAGTCAATCACAGGTCAAGTTTCAGTCCTGAAGACACGGAGGCCTCGGCTCGTGCCAGGTAGCTGGTGAACTCTGGGTCCGATCCGGCCGGCCCAGCGCGAGGCTCAGCCGGTATCACCTCAGCATCACGAACGTGCTGCGACTGCCGGTAGCTGCGAGCGACACCCTGCTGCCTCAGGTATCCCTGCCGGCAGAACAGCGGCGGCTTCCGGTGGGTTAACGATAAACGGAAGCATGAGTCTGTAGAACATGGAAACAGGAAACAGTTTGTCGCTGTGTTGAAGGCAGCTACTGGCGCTGGACCAGAAGCTGCTTTAATGTTTTATCACATCAGATGTGAACACGGTTTTACCTGCATAAAAGCTCCTGAGGTCGGTCTGGACGCAGTGCTCCAGGAAGCGGCGCAGCGGCTGGACGTGAGATACGGGACCATCCCACTCTGTGAGGAAGTCCTCAATCATGTGATGAAGGGCCTGGGGCCTGGGCAACGGCCAGCCGTGGGGGCGGAGCTTCATTTCTTCTTCTAGGAAAATAAATAGCAGAGCAAGCTGAGTGCTAACAGACAAACTTTCTTACATTCATAGAGCGGCAGCACCGGAGCCACTCACCAGTGGGAAGTCTGTGGTAGAAATATAGAACAGGGTGCAGAAAGTTGGACTTCCAGGCTTTGGCCCAGTCCGTTTCTGCCCGGCTGCGCCCCAGGTAGTCGATCTTCTTCTTCCCATACTGCATGACCAGAACCAGCAGCCCATGGCTGGAGACCTCGTGACCCGAGAGAGAGGAGAAGCGAGACAAAGCCTGGACGGGGAACTCTTCCACGTATTCACAGTGGGTCCTGGAGTCAAAGGAACGAGATGAGCAGAACTAGTAACGACGTAGCCGCAGTCCTGTCAGCATCTGCTTACCCTCTGAGAAGTACGACGTCTCCGAGCACCTCGAACATCTGGTACGGCCCCGAGGCCTCGCCGACCCGCCTCAGAATCCACGACTGAAGCTGTGTGGTCAACAGTTTCATCGACGGCCACCGGTTGCCATGGTAACGATGTTCAAGTACACGATGTACAGCTCGCGCTGATGGCAACATCCAGAAAGTTTATTAGATGAGTAAAACGCGTTAAAAGCTTTGCAGTATTTATCATCAACAACTGAAATCGTTCACCTGTGTAACGGAATCCGTGGACGAAGCCTCCGGCGGACGAGCGATAATCTCTGGAGTGAGAAGCCGTCCCCACCACGAACAGTCCGGGGACGCCGTCACCTTCGTACCAGGCCGTGGCCGCCGGCAACCTGCCTTTGGCCTTTTCACTGCGCGGCGGGCAGGCAGAGCTGGACAGACGTCCATTAGAAACCTGAGCTGAACAGGCAGGACACTGGCCGGTCTACAGGAAGCGTCACTCACCTGTCGAATACGCTGAAGTTGAATCTGAATCCAAGGCAGCGGATCACGCGGTCGTAGGGCTTCCGTGTGGGGAAGTTGTCGATGTGATGCCCTGCCAGCTCTTCTCCGGTCACGTCAGAACCGTTGTGGACGTACTTCGTTAACGTTAGGTACAACTTTCCTTTTCCCTCCCTCTTTCCACCGGATCTTCTCTTGTTTTGCTCTTTTCGTTTGGCGATGACTATTTTCTCCAGTCGAGCCTCCACCAGCCCATCGAGGGACTTCAGCTGGTACGTGTCCAGCAGCTCATTATTCACAGCCCTGAAACACAGACGTTCAGGTCAGCGTCCGGCGCCGGACTCCACTCTGTCAAACAGGAGCTGAGCATTTATTAATGGACTGGAACATTAGCAGTGTGAAAATGACTGTACACGCGTATTATGGAGTAAAGGCAGCAGGAGCTCAGACCTGAGATCTCCAACATAATGCGTTTGCCAGGCCAGTCGAACTGGGCTTGAACTGAGCATGTGCACGCGACTCGCTCTTCCCAAGATGCTCTGGGCTGTTTCAAAAGCAGAGTTCCCCTTGCCCAGAATCAGTACAGCCTGGTCCTGGTAGTCGTCAGGATTAGTGGAGATGGACTCGTAGCCCTCAACCAGGTCAGAACCAACAAAGTCCACTGTCTGAGGGACCCACAACCCTGTGGCTACGAGGAGAACGCTGAGGAAGAGAGAACAGGAACTGAATGATCCCAGCACGCGCCGCTTGTTCACCTCAGGTTCAGTGTGATGGGAGATACCTGCAGCTGTAGTCCACCGCGTGCTGATCGGTCAGGATGTAGCTCCGCCCAGCGGCCGACTGCACGGCCCGGATCCGCCCGACGTCCACGCCGTAGCGGACCCTCAGCCCGAGCTCCGTCACAAACATGGACAGGTAGCGTGGGAAGGCGTCCGCTGGGGGGTAAAAGTCGCTGCTCACCCTTTTGAACAGGAGATCGGGTTTATCGCTCAGCAGCGAGTTCCAGTCGTGGCGCAGGTTGAACTCTCGGTTCTGCCTCCCTGTGTAGATCTTGTTGATACTGATAAGCTTCCTGTGCCTGGGAAACCTTCACACAGGAAACAGAGCAGGGTCAAAGGTGAAGTCGGTGGAGACTCGATGCTTTACCGACGTTCCTACCTGTTAAAGAAGCTGCCTGGTCCCTGGTTCCTCTCCAAGATGATGTAGTGTCTTTTGGCTTTGGACAGGAAATGCCCCATCTGCAGGCCCGCGGGCCCGGCACCAAGCACGCAGTAATCAAAAGGCCCGGTGTCATTGTGGTGGTGCTGGTTGGTCAGAGAGCTGACGCGGCCGATCAGGACCAACAGAATGAAACAGGGAAGGTTCGGATCCATAACCTGCTGGAGTCGAGGACAGAGAATCCAACCCACGAAGGTTAGTGATTGCACTCAGCCGACCTCAGCATCGTCCCCCAGGACAGAAGCTGGTGCCTGCAGAACCCAACACAGCCTGAACACGAGGACGTCGTTTATTTAACCACGCGGAACATTTCACGTCATGGTGCTTAGATACATGTGAAAACCCGCATCATTAAATGTTTATTATTGTTGTTCCCTGCGCTCAGTGTCGTCATCAGCCAACATGTAAACAAACAGCTCGTTCAGGCTTAATCTGCGGGTCTGAACCGGCACCGCTGGGTTCGGGCTCAGCGTGAAATCTCTGCCACGGAACCAGACGAGTCGATGAATGAAACGCGTTTTACCTCTTAGACCCGTGGAGCGGTCCACGCGTGCAGTCGAACCGGAACCAGACCATACGGCTCCGCTACATTTTATTATGTGTCGTTTTAAAACGGACCCTGAAAAAAGCAGAGTCCACTTCCCCCACGGAGGAAACGAGCGCGGGGGGCGTGGCCAGAACCGCGTAGAACTATTTGCACTTCCTGTGCCTGAATCGTATCTTTCCTGTACTCTACTTACTGGTGGCTTCCGATTGGCTGAGATCTACTTTCCCTTGATCTGATTGGCTGTTGGTGTCCAGGGACACGGTGGCTGCCAGATCTACTTCACGGACATCACAGAGGTAAATGGACTCAGTGTTGATCACGTGTCAGATGAAGACTGACTTTCTCTTCTGGTCCTGTTTACAAAGCACGTTGCTGATGAGGATCACAGGCCGTCGCTCTGATCCAGAGAGTGTGGTTCATTTGACCTGAGCTTTTTCTGTCCCTCTGATCATGTGTCAAGTTCTCTGAGCTGTGAGATGTATTTCATAAAGCCACAGGTTTCACAGTCCTGAGGTGAAGAAAGCTTCTAAACAGGCAAACGTCGGTCCTGAACCAGGCTGAACCGCAGATGACTTTATGACTGAATACATAACCTGAGCTTTGCTTTTCTGCCTTATCATGTTTTCACGTCTTTGCTGCGTCATGTTAAGTGTGAGCAGCCGTCAACCACGAGTCAGCGATCTCACTTCCCGTCTGACTCAGCAGCTGGCGCTCATATAAGAGGACGCAGGAACCAGGCCACGGAGCGAAGACGTCGCTTTACAGGCGAAGAAGCGGATCAGAACCGGACCAGTGCCTCAGCCCAGGCTGCTCAGATGGAGAACATGAAGAGCGCGAGAAGAGAAGAGGCGGGAGAAGCTGGCAGGTATGAGGCCTGAGGGAACGTCAGCCTTCAGAGCCGCTCGTTCAGGGCCTTAAACGTTCCTTCTGTTTTCCTTCCTCTCAGTGATTTGTCCGAGCAGATTAAAGCAGCCACGAAGGAAAACCACATCCGAGCTGAAAACACGCAGCTGATGCTGAGCTACCAGAAAGGACAGATCACCGCGACCCAGTACAAGGTAGAGACTCGCCAGCCGCTCACGGATGTTGGACCGGTTTAGAGCGTCTCTACTGACGTGGTCCCTCTCCGTCCCGTGTCCGCCAGGTGCTGCTGTGTTCGCTCTACGAGGTCTACAAGGCTCTGGAGGAGGAGCTGGACCGGAACTGCTCCCATCCAGCGGTCGCTCCCATTTACTTCCCTCAGGAACTGGCACGTGTGGAATCGCTCCAGCAGGACCTGGAGCACTTCTTGGGTCCGGACTGGAGCAGGAAGGTCATCGTTCCTGCTGCCACGCACAGATACACACAGAGGCTCCGTGAGGTGAGTCGGCTCCTGGGAAACGGACCATGAGTCCACAGACAGACCATCCATCCAGAGGTTGACTGGTTCAGAACCCTTAACCAGGCACCAACCAGTGAACATGTCTTCCTCAGATTGGGAAGGAGAAGCCAGAGCTGCTGGTGGCTCACGCCTACACCCGCTACCTTGGTGACCTGTCAGGGGGACAAGTGCTGGGGAAACTTACCCAGAAGTCTCTGGGGTTGAGAGGCAGAGAGGGGACCTCGTTCTTCTCCTTCCCTGGCGTGAACAGTCCCAACCGCTTCAAGCAGCTGTACAGGAGCCGGATGAACAGCATCGAGCTGACGCAGGGGGAGCGGGCGGCGGTTCTGGAGGAGGCCGTGTCGGCGTTTGAGCTCAACATCCAGGTGAGAAAACACAGAGCCAGGGCCGAACCTAGAGCCTGCAGGGCCCTGGGCCAGAACGGGCCCCTTCAACCGTTACTATGTTATAATGAGTCCAGCGTTACACACGAACGGAAACAGGTCAGTTACTACATTCGACTGTTCAGTTCAGAAATAAACAGATTAAACTAAATCTGAACTGTTCAGGGTTTAACATCCAGCAACTAAAAGCACCAGAACTAAACTACAGATAAACAATCAGACGAGGTGCTTGAACTGTTCATTTATCTAAAGACTGAGGAATTTAGTCACTTCATTGTTTTATTCCATTTTATCAGTTTGCTCCCATCGTGGCACTGAAAGCAGATGAAAACAGAACTGAATCTGTTCTCATCGCTGACTTGCTGATGGTTTTTATTCTGTTTTCCTGCAGGTTTTTGATGATCTGCAGAAAATGTTGAGTGTCACAACAGAAAGGCAGAGTAACGCCGGCGGGTTCCCGTCCTCTCCCATCATGCAGTTCACCGCGGGAGTGTGCGTCGCTCTGGCCACTGTGGGAACAGGAATCTACCTCCTGTAGCTAATTCATCATTTTAAACTTTTGATAAGTTGTGATTAAAGACAGAATAAGTTATGATTTAAATGTTCAAATTAATAAACTACAATCACAAGATGAAATGTTACAATTTCAATAACTTTATTTTTTACAAACCGAACAAAGCTTCTCAAAACACTTTTATTTGCGAGTTTCCATCAGAATCGACCCAGAAACGTCAAACAGACAAATCTATGTACAACACGTGTCCGAGTCTTCACTTGACTCTGTAAAGCACCTTCCTCTGCATGCGGTGCTGCAGCTCTCCCCTCCTCAGCATCAGTTGCAGAACCTTGTAGATGGCGTGTTCAGGGTACTTCTACAAAAGACACAAATGAACAGAGACAAGTCGATAAATACGCTTTTCATCAGTTCAGTGGTGAACACTGTATAGAAGAAGCTGCATTTGTTTCCCTCCCTCGTCTCACCGACCTGTTTGGTGAAGTCCTGGACGATGCTGTGCTCCGACACCTGGGAGCCGATGGCAAAACGTCTCTTCAGCTGCTTCTCGATGCGCGAGATCATTTCCTGGTCCTCCTGAGACGTGAAGCCCTCGACTCCTGCACAGACGACACGGCTGCTTCAGCTTAACCCTCAGCTACACAATCTACGAAAATAGTGACTATATCGCCGTCGTGTTCCTGCGTTACCACAGTAACAGGGAACCCATTAGATAAACGAAACCAGACCTGACAGGCTGCCGGACAGAGCAGCGTCCAGGGTGGAAACCTGGAACAGCCTCAGGGCCTCGTCGACCTCTTCCTCTCCCGCCACAGCCTGCAGCTTCATCTTGGCCAGAGACTCCGCGATTCGCACGACAGCCTCCAGCTGCCTGAAAACACAGGAGCACAAGGCGAGCGTTAAGGTGGAGTCGCGTTCGCCGAGCCGTTACCCGAATGGAACCCGAACCCACCTGACGGTGATGGGGATCGACGGCCTTTTGTCGCTCTCTCTTTCGTGCTCCCTGGCGCCGCTCCTCATCACCACGTATCGGTTCTTCAGCTTCTCCGCGGCGGCGGCGGAGAGACGAGGGCCACACTTCCTGCACACAAACATTCAGACGGCTGTCAACACACTGGTGGAGAGGTTCCCGCTCAGCGAGGCACAGGCGGCGCCGCGCTACTCACGCTCGGACGTAGGCGATGTACTTCTTAAAGCTTGTCAGTGGAATCTCGCCCTCGACGCCCTCGGTCTGGGTCTGAGCGCTGAGGTGAACGTTCATCACGTGACGAGCCAGAGTCTACACACACACAGATTAACCAATAAGTAAGTACGGTTTCTGCTGCTCTGAGGACTTCGCTGGCTCCAGCGGACTCCTCACCATGTCTCTCTGCTGGTCGTGGTGGTCTTTGATGATGAAGATCATGTCAAAACGGGACAAGATGGTGGGCATGAAGTCGATGTTGTCCTCCCCCTTGGTGTCGTCCCAGCGACCGAACACAGAATTGGCCGCAGCCAGAACCGAGCAGCGAGAGTTCAGAGTGGTGGTGATGCCGGCCTGGGGAGGGGGAAGGAATGAGGCGAGTCAGTGTCATCACTACAGCAGGACTCATCTGGTTGAGCTGCCTGCTGGTACCTTAGCGATGGAGATGGTCTGCTGCTCCATGGCCTCGTGGATCGCCACCCTGTCGTCTTCCCTCATCTGAGCAACACAACATTCAGGTTTAAACCCAGAGGAGCTCAACACTGAACACAAAGCTCCTGAAAAACTCTGTACCTTATCGAACTCATCGATGCAAACAACTCCACCGTCAGCGAGCACCATGGCGCCGCCCTCCATGATGAAGCCTCGGGTGTTAGGGTCCCTGAGCACCGAGGCCGTGAGGCCAGCAGCACTGCTGCCTTTACCCGAGGTGTAGACCTGAGGACACGGGACTCAGCATTAGACGGGTTTAAAGACCAGCAGAGTCACAGCATTCAACCAGCGAACGGGTAACTACCCCGATGGGCGAGCATCTCTCCACGAACTTCAGCAGCTGCGACTTCGCTGTGCCAGGGTCTCCCAGCATCAGCAGGTTGATGTCCCCCCTACGAGTGAGACCGTCCGGCAGCCTGAAGGACGAGAAGACGTCCGTTAATGGGCAAACAGGCCATGTGAGCTGATCTGGAGCAGAGGGAAAAGGCCTCACCTCTTCCTGGAGCCTCCAAACAGCAGACAGGTGATGGCCTTCTTCAGGTCGTCACTGCCGTAGATGGAAGGCGCTACGGAGCTCGCCAGAGACTGGTAGACGTTGGGGGACGCAGCCAGAGCTCTCAGCTCCTCCTCCTCATGTGGAGACACCGAACTAGTGGCTCCGCGACCTGCAACAGTAAAGAATGTCAACGACTGCAGGTGGTTCCTCCACAGGCTACAAGCATGAATCCACTTTTACCTGCTCCTTCGGTGTCCACCTGGATCCCGACCACTCGTAGATAGGAAGCACGGATGCCCACGCCCACACCTTTCTCTTTGCCTTTGGCCTTTGCAGCCGCCATCTTCTTGATGGAGTAGATGCCCATGATGGTCACCCTGTTTCCTGGGACTACACGGTCGCACAGATACCTGCGAGGGGAGGTTGGAGTTGGGATTCGTCTCGTCTCTCGTGTGTTCGACAGACCCGTCCTGGATTCGTTACGCGCTGCTCACCTGTCGCAGTAGAGCTGTAAGTGTCGAGGCATCTCTCCGTGAGGCACCGCGTCTGGAGACTCCTGCAGGCGGAGCGTCTGGAAGTCGACGCACACGCAGCGGTCTGGGATGATGAAGTACGGGTCCACGGGACACTTCACCCTGCCGGCGTTCTCCCTGGCAACCAGAGCACACGGACATAAAGCTGCCTGCAGACTTTAAAGGGGAGCGTGTCTGCTCACCTCGTTCACACTCACGTGTTGCACTTGCGCGGCAGAGCGTAGCCCTGCAGGCCCGGAGGCAGGGGGATGTTACTGATGACGTTACGACAGCCGCGACACTGCAGACACACCTTGGTGGCCTTCGCCCTCACCGCTGTGGCCGAGATGATGATGCCGTGGACCTTCACCATACGAGACACCTGCTCCGACTGCAGAAGACAGACGTGACGCCGTGAGCCGATCGACTGTAGCCGTGGCGTCGCTTCACAGTAACACGGCGACGGGAAGCCTACTTCCTGGTTCATTTACCTTGAGGCTGCGGATGGAGGCGTGATGGGCGTCGCTCTTCAGCATCACCTGAATGTCCTGCACCGTCTCCTCCCCTACAGGACGAGGGCGGGTCACCTCATCTGCGACGTCTTTTGCAGCTTCCTCCAACTGAAACGAAACCAAGTGTTAAAACATCAAAGATTTGTGACGGAGAGCAATGACCCGGTGCGGCCGCTCACCAGGGTCAGGTTCTCAGTGGGCAGCTTGTAGAGACAGTCGGACAGATCCTCGTCGAAGCTGGCCAGGTCCTCCATCTCCACCTCCACCCAGAACTCCCCCAGGGTGTAGTGTCTCTTCAGCTCATCTCTGGTGGCAGGAGACAGACACAGCTTGAGTAAAGTACCATTAAAGTCTAACGTTCAATAATAAGGTTTTGGACAGTGAAGCCGGACCAGTGTTAGAGTCGGCTGTTCTAAATGGTTCACACGTATTCTTACTTCTCAGTTCTTCTCTTGGGTTCTGTCTCTGCTCACAGATTTCTGAGCAGTTTCTAAACTTTTCTGGGAACTTGTTCCACCATCTTGATGAGTTTCTGCTGCAGTTACACTCACCTGCCACCAGGTGACTTGAGTATAAGAACGTGGCTTTAGTTCGTTTGGTGATTCTACTGAACAACGTGTTTTCTGATTAAATAAAAGTAATTCACAGTATAAACCGGCGGAGTCTCCTTCAGCACAGCCTCACCAGAGCCGTAGAGCCGCTAACCCGCTGCAGTAACGTTACCTGTATTTATACGTGAAGCCGGTGCGGTCGGTTCCGACTCGGAACTGCCGGAGGAACTCACGGAACCGCTTCTTGATCTGAATCCGCTTCTGTCCTCCTTCATCCGCGCCGGGTCCGTCTGCGCCGCCGAAGCTGTCGCTGTAGTAAACTCCGGGGTCGTCAAATCCAGACATGTTGAACCAGGTCAGAGTCCTCAGCAGCCCAGACTAAAACAGGTTCTGGAATCGGAACCGTCGTTTTTCAATTTAAAAGAAAACGGACCAGGGGAATAAAGATGCTGCTCTGGGGCTGAGGTTCGCGGCAAAACTGAACTCTTTTCCGCTAGTTTCCCGCGAGCAGGTCCTAGCACCGCCTCCACTGGTCTCTCATTGGCTGAAAACAAACGTTGAGCGATACCATAGGTTGAAGCAGCAAAGCAGGGGCGTGTGCACTTGTAGTGGGTGTGGCTTACTTGCTGTGGCGGCGCGAAACAGACAACAGGAGGCGGAGCTAAAATATAGAGAAACCTCCGAAAGAAATAAAATAAATGAAACACTGACGTCATTCGTTTATTCAGATTTAACACGTCCAGTTTAGTAGAAACATCAAAAACAAAATAAACAAAATCAAGCAAATAACAATCAAAACCAACTTTAACTATTATAAACTATGGCTGAAGCTGTGATGAGCCGATCAAATAACTCAACTAATTCAATTTAAAATATCAGTGTGCAAAGCAAAAAGCTTTTCTGAGTAGTTTTTCAAAAGATCAGAGACGTTATTGAATAAATATTATCGACACCTTTATTTTTGTTAGTGTTATAATGAATAAATTTTTATTAATAGAAATGAGTAACCACCATTATCCAAGAGGCCACTTTTTTAGTCTACTTCCATCGATTAATCCATCAGTTGTCAGGAAGGTGATTCTAGAGGTTTACTGCTGAGGTCACAGCGATGGAGTCATACATCATATAAGAGTTGTTCTAATGTTGTGGCCTCTCATTCGTTTTAAACCAGTTGTGACCTCGTGTTCTCTGATAAAACACCTGCACATGAGCGAATCGGAGGCTGCGCCCCTTAAACCAGACGGCGCGAGGGCCGAGCGGCTCCAGGTTCTGGTCCCATTCTGCTCAGGAGACGACGCCGTGCTTCCGGCCCGTCTGGATAAAAGCGTCGACACAGCGGTCGATGTCTGCGTCTGAGTGGGCGGCTGAAATCTGGACTCGGATCCGGGCTTTGCCCTTCGGCACCACGGGGTAGGAGAATCCAATCACGTACACGCCTGTGGAGGGGGGAGACGGAAACAGAGACGGATCCATGAAGACAGCACATAGAATAAATCTGAATGCGACTAGGACAGCTCCTCTCAGACCAGAGCATCGGGTTCTGTGGCCTCACCGAGCTTCAGCATGTCGTCGGCCATCGCAGAAGCCAGTCGAGCGTCGCCGAGCATCACGGGGCAGATGGGGTGAGCTGAGCCCGCGATGGTGAAGCCGGCCTGAGTCATGTTGTTTCTGAACCTGGACAAGAGAGAAACAGTCACACGAGCACAGAGACCTGCAGTAGAACCTCGAGGACGGGAAGGAGCCGCAGTCGATCCTACGTAGCTCCTGGGTCGGCTTGCGGACCCACCTCACGGTTTTCGCCGCCATGCTCCGTGAGATCTCGTTGGAGGCGAGCAGCAGCTCCACGGCCCGCGTGGCACAGCCGACCACGGCGGGGGGGAGGGAGTTGGAGAACAGGTAGGGACGCGAGCGCTGCCTCAGCAGGTCGATCAGAGGTTTCGGACCCACCGTGTAGCCACCTGGGGGGAAACGCACAGTTAGCGAGCTGACGTTCCACAGCCGCGTCCGGCTGCTGACGGAGACGCACCGGCTGCTCCGCCCAGAGCTTTGCCCAGGGTGGAGTTGACGATGTGAACCCGGTCCATCACTCCCAGCAGCTCGTCGGTTCCTCTGCAAAGACAGCGGGTCGATTCATTAGTGTGGAGCCAGAACCAGGACCTGTAGCGAGAGGTCGGAGCCGCTCCGTTTCCCGCTCACCTGCCCCTCGGCCCCAGGAACCCTGTGGCGTGGCATTCGTCGATGAAGACCATGGCGCCGTAGCGCTCAGCCAGGTCGCAGATGCCCTGCAACGGAGCCACGTCCCCGTCCATGGAGAAGACGCCATCCGTCACCACGAGGCGCATTCGAGACGCCTGCGGAGAAAACACGGCTGTGACTCACCGGGTGGAGATGATCTCTGCCGCAGCTCTAAGTGTGCGGCTCCAGCTTTTCTGCATAGACTATTTGACCTTTGACACCAGAAACCGTGTGTTGCCTTCACTTGGCTCCATCACGGTTTGTTTAACATCTCAAGTGTTTGCGTTTTATCAGCTTTGACTTTGTGTGACTTTGGTGAAGACCAGGTCACATTTAAAACCGCGTCTGTGTAACAAACCGCAGTTTTACGGCCGACGCTGCGAAACCTTCCCGGTGCTGGAGCTGGGTTCACACCTGAGCCTCTTGCAGCCGGTTCTCCAGGTCGCTGAGGTCCATGTGTTTGTAGCGCAGCCTCTTGGCCCGACACAGACGGATCCCGTCGATGATGGAGGCATGGTTCAGCTCATCAGACAGAACGGCGTCATCTGGACCCAGCAGCACCTGGTGAGTCAGTCCGAGTTTAGTCTCGGTCCGGTCGGGACTTTAATAATTAGGTGCTGGGTTGATGACGTGCGTCTCCTCCAGCAGCTTCTGCTTTTCACTACGCAGAGGGTGAGACTCGCCTCAAACAGACCCGCGTTGGCGTCAAAGCAGCTGGCGTACAGGACGCAGTCCTCCCTCTCGTGGAACTGGGCCAACTTCTGCTCCAGGGTTTTGTGGATGTCCTGCAAACAGTGTGACGTCACTCACGGGCAGTTCCAGCTTGCGCTGAAGCGATGTGTGCGTTTGGCTACGAACCTGAGTCCCGCAGATGAACCGGACCGAGCTGAGTCCAGCGCCGTAGGACTTCAGGGCATCGAGTCCTGCCTGCACCACCTCAGGGTGACTGGACAGGCCCAGGTAGTTGTTGGCACAGAAATTCAGAATAGCTGGAAAAGACGGTTCCGAGAAAGGAAAACACAGACGTCGACGACTTCAGATCAACCGGTGAGAACTCAAAACCACCATGTCAAGACCCCGTGAGCAGCTCAGACCCAAAGACGCTGGAAAACAGGCTGTGGTGAGACACAGCTGATCTGGAATCAGCAGCAAGTTCAGAAACTGAGCCTCTGCTCCAGACACAGATTTCATTTACCTTCAAACTGTTTGGATTCATGGCGGAATTAAAGAGAAAACTAATGTTTCTGATTGTGGTGCGTTCACTGCTTATTTGAAGTGACAGCTGGACTGCGGTCAACTGAGCCGCTGTTCGCATTTCCGTGGTCAAATCAGCCGTCACTGGATTTTAAGTGCGAGATTCGTGCGATAATTACGGTAACAGTGTTGCGATCCCTTGGAAGAGCTGAGAGACTGAAACATCAATATAACAGATAGAGCTGATGAATGTGATTATGTTACTAATAATGCAAATTATAAATTATAATAGGATACAATTGACTGTGTACGTTTAGAAATATTCACTAATGAAATGGATTAAGAAAACGCAAATGACCTCTTTTCCAGATTTAAGATTAAAAAAAACCCTGTTCCTCTAATTAGTAGATCACCATTCCTTCATAGTACTACTTAGTACTTCATTGAGTACTACCACTGAAAGTATCAAGTGATTTTACTGTGTACTTTTGGAGTAATCCACTACTCAAGTGTCATACTATGAGTAAAATTGAGATTTATTTCCAGACTTTGGCTTTGAATAAAACCTGTTCCTCTAATTAGTAGATCACCGTTCCTTCATAGTACTACTTAGTACTTCATAGAGTACTACCACTGAAAGTATCAACGTATTTTACTGTGTACTTTTGGAGTAATCCACTACTCAAGTGTCATACTATGAGTAAAATTGAGATTTATTTCCAGACTTTGGGTTTGAATAAAACCTGTTCCTCTAATTAGTAGATCACCATTCCTTCATAGTACTACTTAGTACTTCATAGAGTACTACCACTGAAAGTATCAACTTATTTTACTGTGTACTTTTGGAGTAATCCACTACTCAAGTGTCATACAATGAGTAAAACCGACATCTGTTAGCAGACTTTGGCTTTGAATAAAAGCTGTTCCTCTAATTAGTAGATCACCATTCCTTCATAGTACTACTTAGTACTTCATAGAGTACTACCACTGAAAGTATCAACTTATTTTACTGTGTACTTTTGGAGTAATCCACTACTCAAGTGTCATACTATGAGTAAAATTGAGATTTATTTCCAGACTTTGGTTTTCAATAAAACCTGTTCCTCTAATTAGTAGATCACCGTTCCTTCATAGTACTACTTAGTACTTCATAGAGTACTACCACTGAAAGTATCAACTTATTTTACTGTGTACTTTTGGAGTAATCCACTACTCAAGTGTCATACTATGAGTAAAATTGAGATTTATTTCCAGACTTTGGTTTTCAATAAAACCTGTTCCTCTAATTAGTAGATCACCATTCCTTCATAGTACTACTTAGTACTTCATAGAGTACTACCATACAAAGTATGAAGTTATTTTACTGTGTACTTTTGGGTATACTCAGGGAGCAGGTCTGAACGTTCATGACTTTGTGGAGGCCTCATTCATCTGTTCAATCAGTACAATCAGAGCATCAGACATTTAATAAGCACATATGTTTACATACACTTTATTGTTCTGACAGTTACATCCAAAAACGTTTTTCCTAAACGTGGCAATAAATCATCATCATAACTTCAGTTTAGATTAATAAAAACTAATAAAGACATTTTTCTCTTTAGCACTATATTCGTAACCCAAAAACGTGGGGTTGAGTATGAATCACAGCATAAAAACTGTAATATAAATAATTTCAAATAAAAAATAATAGCCCAAAAAAGTTTATATATTGCTGTAGTTACATAGTTTTTCCTTTGTATTTCTTAATTATTCCCATTATGTTAAATAGTCAATATTACATAAACAGCCAGAATGCAGAATAGTAGGATAAGAGACATGACAATAGGTGAACTAAGTCACCTATTGCATTGGCAAAACTGAACAATATTCTCATTAACAAAACATTAATTCTTTAGTTTGTATTTGTCAATTGGTTTCATAAAGTTTGTGATTTTAAAAAAAACATTAACATAATAAACACATTTGTGCTTTCATACAGATACAATGCGACAGCTGTGAGCAATGGTTCCTCGCTATTCTTGGCTTTTATTTTTTATTTTAAATTATTTATATTACAGTTTTAGCTCTGATTGTAAAGTCTGAGAGCAGCAGGAGGAAAAGAGCTGCTGTACCAGCAGATAACAGATGAATGAGGCTCCACAAAGTCATGAACGTTCAGCAAAGCTCCCTGCATCCAGTTCTACATATTGGAGAAACAGGGTTTGTTCAAGGCTTAAGTCTTGAGTAGTGGATTACTCCAAAAGTACACAGTAAAATACGTTGATACTTTGTATGGTAGTACTGTATGAAGTACTAAGTAGTACTATGAAGGAACGGTGATCTACTAATTGAAGGAACAGGTTTTATTCAAACCCAAAGTCTGGAAATAAATCTCAATTTTACTCATAGTATGACACTTGAGTAGTGGATTACTCCAAAAGTACACAGTAAAATAAGTTGATACTTTCAGTGGTAGTACTCCATGAAGTACTAAGTAGTACTATGAAGGAATGGTGATCTACTAATTAGAGGAACAGCTTTTATTCAAAGCCAAAGTCTGGAAATAAATCTCAATTTTACTCATAGTATGACACTTGAGTAGTGGATTACTCCAAAAGTACACAGTAAAATACGTTGATACTTTGTATGGTAGTACTGTATGAAGTACTAAGTAGTACTATGAAGGAACGGTGATCTACTAATTAGAGGAACAGGTTTTATTCAAAGCCAAATTCTGGAAATAAATCTCAGTTTTACTCATAGTATGATACTTGAGTAGTGGATTACTCCAAAAGTACACAGTAAAATAAGTTGATACTTTCAGTGGTAGTACTCCATGAAGTACTAAGTAGTACTATGAAGGAATGGTGATCTACTAATTAGAGGAACAGGGTTTTTTTTAATCTTAAATCTGGAAAAGAGGTCATTTGCGTTTTCTTAATCCATTTCATTAGTGAATATTTCTAAACGTACACAGTCAATTGTATCCTATTATAATTTATAATTTGCATTATTAGTAACATAATCACATTCATCAGCTCTATCTGTTATATTGATGTTTCAGTCTCTCAGCTCTTCCAAGGGATCGCAACACTGTTACCGTAATTATCGCACGAATCTCGCACTTAAAATCCAGTGACGGCTGATTTGACCACGGAAATGCGAACAGCGGCTCAGTTGACCGCAGTCCAGCTGCTGCTTAATCAACCTTTTTTAAATAAACCTTCACGTTTAGTGCATTCGTTTAACAGGTTGCGTCAGACGCGTGAAGCCAGGAGATCTGAGACTAATGCTGCGTTCACGGACCGGGTCTGGCTGCTCCGGCCTCTACGGTACCGTGAACCGGGTCACTCACTGCCGCGGCTTCCGTCCACGCAGATCCGAGCTCCCTGCTTGGACGTGATGATCCGCTCCGCCTTCCAGGTTCCGGCGGCTCGGATGGTGTCCAGCTCGTTCTCCAGAACCGCTCGCGCTTCAGTGACAGCGGCATAGGTCCGCTTCGAAACCTGGGCCGAGCCTCGTAGAACCTCCCGAATCGGTTTCACCAAACTCTGAGCAGCTTTTCCGAGAGACATGACGGTGACACGCGGTTCAGACTGAGAGCACGAGCGTGGCTGGGTGACGTCACGACGAGGGCGTAGGGACGGTGAACCAATCAAATGGAAGACAGAATAACAAGCGGCTGGTTTCGTCCAATCACATTTCAGATTTGCTAAGACGCCGACGCGTCACTTAAAGTAAACAGCTACGGCTTCAGTTGATAAATAATAGTAAAGTATTTTCTTCATAGTAACAACTTTAACACTGAGCCTCCGGCAAGATGGCGGACAGAGCATCCAACCAGAACCAGAACCAGAACCCAACGCTAAGACTTTAGTAACCTCCTGACATGGCTAAAGCTAATGCTAAAGGTAAAACTCTATTGATACTTTTAACACTAAAGTAGTGGTAGAGGGAGGAAAGATATTGTACCATCGCCAGTTAAGATGCAACATAACATTAGACTTTAAATTTGAAATAGGTTTAAACAGGGAACCGAGCTTCACCGGCTGCAGAGGGTTAAGCTCCCCACTGATAACCAGGAGGCTCAAAGCTCAAACACACACCAGGGTTGGATCAAACACGAGGGTTAAATCTGCTGGAATCAACGAGGTAAGAAAACTAGCGGGAGACATCCAACAACCCGAAGAAGAGATAAGGCAGGACCAGGACCAGGACAAAGTCATGAAATTAGCTCATAGCTAAAAAAGTAAAACTCACACATTTTGAAACGTTAACTCTAGTTTGCTCAAAACCACGATTACTGTTAAAATTAGTGAACAAATTGTTAACTACTGAAATTAGTAAGGGCTGGTGTAGTGGTTGTCCCTGTATCTATCTGGTTGGAGTTTATCTTGTTCTGCATAGGTTGTCAGACAGGTTAACTGGAGATCCTGAATTGCTCATATATGTGAGAGCATTTGTCTCTGTGTGGCCTGTGATGAGCTGCCGACTTGTCCAGTGTGAACCTGCCTCTCAGCTGTTAGGCTCCAGCTCCTGGTGAGGGAGTGAGTTAAACTAGTTACCCTTGAGATGTTAAACTATCACACAATCCCACGAGGGAAATGTGAGGTCTTAAAATAAAAAATGTAGCAGGTTATTATTTCATTCAGTAATGGGCTCAAGAAAGATTCGAAAGAAATTAGTTTGTCTGGTAAAATTTATAAAACCATTAAATCAATGAAGCCTGTATCTAGAACATAAAGTAAAATAGAAAAAAACAAACAGCCAAATGACAGGTAAAAGATAAAATGCCTTGTTTTGTCCTGTAGGTGCACAGTCTTAGCACATCTACTAGCATATCTCAGGCTCAGATGTTTCATACATTTCATTACATTTCATGATTAAGTCTCAGAACATTAATTTTTAAAACCCTCCAGTTAAAAAACAATGGACAGAAATGAATAATAAAATCTTATCCTTTAAATTATAGTCAGCCATGGTGGCTGCACCTGGTTATCAAATGAATTACAGCTGTTCCTTCATCTTTAAACTTTTAAGAACTGTAAAACATTTTCATATTCTAAGTAAAAATACCAGTAAAATATAACATTATGTATAATGACATATTAAAAAGTACAGAAGAAAAATGCAAAAAAAAATGCAGAAGAGATTCTACTGCAACAAATTCTGCCCTGTCCTATTAAGTAATTGTCAGCTTCATAAATGAGTGTTGTAATATTTGTGTCATTCTTATTGTTGCTCCCTTTTTTCAGCTATTGCTTATCACTCCTTACTCCTAACTGCAGTAAAGCTGTAGGTCCCTCAGCTGTTGCTCATTTCATTCAGACTGTTAATCGCGTCTTGTTGACTGTACTTCCTCCATTCACTGGGAATTTCTCCACTGTTCTGAAATTTTAATGTATAGTAGTCCTCCAGTTGTTCTTGGAATGTACACACAAACCATTTCCAGTAAGTCAGTTTGGACTCATCAGCTGTGATCATCCAAGAAGCATCTTTCTTTCCCCCATTCGGATACTGTTTATACGGAACGCTCTCCTCTGAATGATGATGAGGGTAGAAACGTCTGTCACTTGCAACTAACGTGGTGCAGAAATCAATCACCAGATCCACTTTGTGCCTAACGTGCCATCCTTTAATCCCAGATGGTCGATGGAAAGGAACGCTGTGTTTGTCAGGACTGTGATCTTCCAGAGTGTTGATGCAAACAGCTGAACAGAACGGACACTGTACCCAGCAGCATTTACACAACTGCTCAATGAGGATCTGATCTGGTTTCTGCCTGAAAGCATTTATTTTATCCAATGACATGCTTCTCATGTCCTTAATGATGGATACAAGCCCTTTTCTGTCTCTTCTTTAAGGAAGTCGAAACTGTTTATGTCACTGAAGTTTTGAGAGGAGATGGTGTCAAATGTCATGCTGTGTTTAAGCTGACTGGAGAACTCCTTCAGCCACATGTTTATGTCTCCTCCCTCATTTTTAACTTTTTCTGTCGCGGTGGATAAAGCCTGACTCACCAGCCTTTTAATGTCATCAACATTTTTCTTGAGTACGTCCAGAGCTTTATCTTTATGTCCTTTGAAGATGTATTTCATCACTTCCTTCTTTATAAAATTCTCCACTTGTTGTCTTGGATGTCTGATGTAAGTAATGAAATCATCAAACTTCTCCTCCTCTGCCAGTGACTGCAACACATGTTTCTCCAGGTTCAGTCTGTTCCCATTGAATGCTGGGTAATTACACCTCATCTCTCCAGCCAGATCGATGGCGGTCTGGTTAAAAACAGCCTCAACAGATGAAGTCTTCAGTTTCTCACAGATCAGTTCTGCAAGCAGAACAGCAGACGAGGCTCCTTTACAGAAGCTGCTGAAAATGTTGTAGCATTGGCTTTTCCTGTTATTTACAAAGGTTGCAGCATCATTGTTCTCTCTGAACGTGTTCTGAGATTCTAAAATCCACCTCTTAGCTCTGTCCATCACAAACAGTAACAGATCAACTGTAAACTCTTTCTTTAGATGATATTTTCTCTGTGATTCAAATTCTGCCACTTTCTCTTTAACATTTTTTGCCATTTCCTGCAGGTATGTTGGTGAGTAGCCTCTTGTAGCCACAGGTTTGCTCTTTATTATTTTATTTGTTTGTTGTTCAACATCGTCAATGAAAGATCTGATGCACATTTGTTCCTCATATGGTAAAGAGCTTGATGTATCTAGTTCGATTTGGGGTGTTGAACCATATCTAATAGCGTCTTTAAATGTAGCCCAAGCTCTCTGTAAATATCCATGCCTCTTTTTGGTCTTTCTCTTATCTTCTAGTTGTTTGCTTGTGTCACCGCTTGTTGGCTCTTGCTCTTGTTGCTTTGTGATGGAGACATACTTGCTGTAATCACCAACCTCTGAGATGTTTTTATATTCGCCACTGTTTTTAGATTCATCTATATGATTCCATTCAATACCAAGATCTTGAAGGATATTTAACTGATCATCGTCAAAGTTAATGTCCTGAATGGGTTTTGTATTCAGTTCTGTAACCCAGTCATACCACATAGAGTCAAACTCCTTTTTTAGTTCCTCTTCATCTTTGGCCTTGTCTTTTAACTTGTGAGCGAGGTCTTTGCTCAGTTGTAGCAGCTTGTTCTCAAACTCTGTCTTCTGGTCGTCAGCGTTTTTGCGAGCTTTCTTCTGCTGGAGAACTTCATCCAGTTTTCTCTTCACTTCTCTCACCCGTTCCTCAAAAAACTCTTTGATTTTGCTTTCAAATCGTCCTCGCCACTGAACCAACATGTCTTTGTCTCTGTTATCCTCAAAGTACGTTTTCATATCTTCTGTGAGCTTTTCATATGTTTTACCTATTTCTCTATAAATATCACTGGACTCAACTTTGTCCATTTCTCCATTTTCAGTTCTGGTGTGAAGCTGGTTTTCGATGGTCAGCATGTTGCTCCTCAGGGTCCAGGTCTAGTTCCCGTACTGCTCCTCAACTTTTCTGTACACTGAGATTTCCAGTGTGTTTTTGAAGCTGAAAACAAAGCTTTCGTTCATCAGCGCCTTCCACAGGTCCTGGACTTTACCTTTGAACTGTGACAGAGTGACCCCAGCAGACGCAGAAGCTTTAGAGAGGATGAGCTCCTTCAGCTCCTGGACGCTCTCACTGTAACCTGGGTTTGGAGGAGCCATCGGTGGACTTCCCTCCCACAGCTGAGCAAAGTATTTCACATCTCTCTGAACATCAAATTCAATGACGTCACTGAAACTCTCTGCGTCACTATCCTCCTCTTTGGCTGCTAGTTGAACCATCTGGTCCAGTTTCTCCTGCAGGCGTCTCTTTCCGTCCATGTTTTTCTCTGCAGCTGTGATGTCTGTAACATTCTGGTGAACAAACACACAACTTGGAGAAAGTCTGACTTTCTTCATCCTCATAAAAGCCTGAACAACAATCTGCAGAACATCATCGACAACCACTGGATTCTCTCCGAAGATGTTGATCAGCGTCATGTTTCCCAGACCAACAACAAATGTCGCCAGCTCGTTGTCGTGGTGAACATTGTTGTGACCTTCCAGCTCCAGAGCGCGCAGTCCTTCAGTGTCCACCACGAGAACGTAGTCAAACCGAAGCTTCTTCGCCTGCTTCATCTCCTCCGACACCGGGACCAGCTGCATGAAGGCTCCTCTGGTGCACCTGCCAGCGCTCACTGCGAACTGCAGCCCAAACATGGCGTTCAGCATCGTTGACTTTCCGCTGCTCTGAACGCCCAAAACCGACAACACAAAAACTGTGCGGTCGCCCAGTTTCCTCTGGACTTCCTCTAAAACGCCAGAGACCCACGTTAGAGGCACGTGGCCTGCGTCTCCATCCATCAGCTCCATCGCGTGTCCTGAGATCATCAGCTCTGCAGCCAGCTCAGGGTATTTGGACCAGTGGGTCTGAACCTCCGCTGGTGGTCTGCTCAGAGATTTATGGGCTTCGTAGATCTGCCCCATTTCTCTGAAGATGTGCTCCAGGCCAAACGTGGCCGAGTGCAGCTGCTTGGAGATTCGTTCAAGCTCCGTTTGTTTGGTTTTCAACTGAACTGATTTGTCGTGTTTCTTCTTCAGAGCCAAGACCTCAGACCATGTTTTATCATAGCTTTGGAGAGTTGAACAGAGATCATCAGTAGAGAGATCATCTATTAAGATCTGAGTCCATTTCAGGAAAAACTCTTTGTCTGGTGATGGCAGTGACGACAGACTGTTGATGAACATCTTCATCAGTTCACTGCAGGAGCGGCTGCATTGATTTTGTCGTATTTGCTCCAGTTGTTGTTGCTTTTTACTTTTCTCCATCTCAATGTTTCCTTTGAGGTGATACAGCTCTTTGTTTGTTCTGCACCAGTCGTTCCACAGTTCACCGTGACAAGGGAGAAATGTTCCTTTGATCTGTGAAACATCCATCCCATAAAGTAACTTCACTATTTTCAACGCAGCAGATTTTCCCTCTAGACAGGCTGGAGCATATTCATCCACTCTGATTCCAGGGACCTCAGCCATGGCTTCAAGCTGGAAGGATTCGTGTGGTTCACACAGAATCTTCCCAATGATTTTCTTCAGTTCTGCAGAAACATCAGACTGGCTTCTGTCTTTTAGACCCATTTTGAATTTCCCTTTTTTGCCTCAACAGCATCACAGCTGTCATTTATAATGAGACAAATCAGTGGCTTTTCAGACTTAATGAGGGCTGAGATGATTGTATTTCTTTTCTCCAGACTTGGTACTAGAACAACGTTGACTGAAGACTTCGCAGCCAGTATTTCACGCAGTTGTTTTTTCTGCGCCTCGTGCTCATCCCACATCTTCCTGCTGTAGCAGTCTGGATCGTTTTCAGACACCATGACTTGTATTTTTCCCACCAGCTCCATGATGTCGCTTCCTTCCGTCATCCCTCTGGAACACGTGTGATACCTGTTGTCGTTAAAGCTGCTGTTGGTTTTCAGGTCTGTCAGTGAACCGTCACAGTTTTCATCTGACCCGTGCGTCACCACTGTCATGACGTAAGACAGCGATTCCTTCCCAAAGGTTTGTTCTAACCACTGCAGTCCTGAGCGGTAGCGTTCAGCATGAGGACCGTTGGTCAGCAGCAGGACAAAGGCGTGAATCCCCCGATTTAATGGGAACGCGTCAGTGTTGGGATCACCCAGCAGGTTAGTGACAGAGATCCTCCGACCACACAGATCGTAGAGTCTGGGGGAAAACTGAGCCACAGTTGGTTCGTTGTGGTCGATTAAGATGTTTTTTGGTCCAGTTTGAATTGAACTTGTGTCACCAACTAACACAAGGGTGAGTTCAGACACCACTGAAACAGAAAAGAACTGTGTTAAAATCATTAAGGCAACGTTCACAGTTCATGTTGTAATTCTGCTGGAAGCGTCTGAGTTGTTCAACCTGTGTCCTTCTCTGTCTCATGCTCCTCTGCAGACTGCTCACTAGCGACGGTGCCACTTTCAGTGTCTTCTGTGTCTACATGTTCATCCATTGCTCCTGTTAAATGATACAAGCATTGTATCATGTCCTTCTGTCCTTCTCATCTGATGAGTAGTCATGTATATTAATTTAGTGAGTTTATTTAGATAGTATCAAATCAAAGGTCATGTCAAGATGCTTTAAAATGTAACATTAAGTGGATTTAAGCTTCGATTTGCCTGTGAACAAACGGCTACATTATCTGAACATGTGTCAGACTCTAGATTCCAGCCTTGCTCTCACGCTGGGGTTGCCCGCCTCTATCTTAGCTTAACCACTCTGCTCATGAACATGTCTCAACAGCCGCAACAGTTCTGACATTTCCTTGTAACTGGGCCTTTGTTTAGACACGTTACTTAGATTTTCTAAAAATAGTTTTATAAGAATAACTAATTTAAAAGAAAAATTAAGTAATTTCATCTTAGCCAGCACACAGATGCTCCCTGTTACAGCCTGGTCAAAATAAAGGTTTAGCTGATCTTGTCTTAAACCCTGAACATAGGTATGAAAAGGCCTGTGTTTGGGCAGAGTTACGTAGCAGTTGTAGGTTGAGTTCCAGCCTTTTACAGAGGCAAATAACAGCTTGTAAACAAAATCCATAGGAGGTTATTTTATAATTGGAAAACAACTGAACAGACAACGTTACTTGTTCAGCTCAGTCTAAATATGATTAAAACAGTCCATATAAATCACTAACTATAATAATGTCAAACTCACCTGGTCTGGTCTGTGCAGCTGTAGCTCTGAGCTTCTTCATAGGTGGGATGTGAAGCAGTTCAGTGCTGCTATTTAAGCAGTGACAACAAAACTGAAAGTAACACGGTAAGTTATGATTTCCCTGAAACCCCCTGACAAACCCCAAATTGTCAATAAACAAGCCCAGTCACATCTCAAAGGATTAATATTTCCATTAGCGTTAAAACAGAACTATATACCCACATAATACCTACACAGTTCACACCGAAGCTGAAATAATTATTTAGAGATGAGTGATTTTAGTTATTGTGTCTGTGTATAATTGCAGATAAAACCTCTGGGTTCGATCTTTAACATACCACACCCTGACCAAGACCAGTTTCTATCCTCGTACCTTGTACTTTCTGTTGTTTTATCTCTCGTTCTACCAGGTCACACTGTGAGTTTTATGAGATGACCAACTAAAGTCATCAAAATCAGGACAATCGCAGTTTTATTGCCATTTAAAAAGCTGTTGACTGACAGCAAAGCAGAGGAAACATGTTCAATCACATCCCATGAACAGCTGGTTTATCCAGTAACGAAATAAATGTTCTGCAGAATAAGAGGCGACGCGTCAGCAGTTAACTGGATTTAATGAATGACATCAGCCATAAATATCAAATAAAACATCTTCACATGGACAAGCTGGACGTAAAAATTCCCCTTTCTCCCACAGCAACGTGTAACAGGTTCAGATTCGTCCACTCATATATTAATGTCCAGGCTCCAGTATAATACATCATCTACGCTGCATCAGCAGGAATGTAAATAGAAAATGTGCAAACGTTTGCTTCCTCTACGTCAAGTAAAACCTGCAGCAAATATTATCGTTAAGTGTCTCAGCTTCACATTTCAGAGTCTGGGCCGTCGACGTCCCGACAGGAAGCTCTGAGCGACGGCAGACGCTCGGCTGCTTTCGCCCTCTCAGCCAGAAACCGGTCGAACTCTGAAGCAAAACAATGAAGCAGGATACGTCAGGAGGCCGCAGCAGGAGCAGGAGCAGGAGCAGGAGCTCCACACTGGAGGCTGCCTCCACCTGCTGCTGTTCTACGCGTAATACAAACCTGCGCTGGTCACACCGTCCGAGTCCTCCAGGTCGTCCGACTGTCACAGAAAACACAAACACACACGGTTTGTGTTTAGAGGCCCAGTGATCAAGTCAAACTACAGCTCAAAGTGAGACAGAACCGTTAGAACCATTCAGTTTGGTTTTTAAATGTTTATCCATCATTAAGCTCTCATCTCTCACCTCCTCCTCCAGTTCCAGCCATTTCTCGATATCCTCCATGACACTGGACTGGTTGATGGGAATCTGAGGAATCAGAGCAGCAATTACACCAGAGCCACCGAACCAGAACCACAACAAGTCAAGGATGCCACCAAAACACAGGCGTGACGACGAGGCGTCTCCAAACAGGACACGTGAAGCATGCAACACCTGAAAGCAGCACAGACTGAACAGGACCCACCATGCCCCGTCTAACCATCCAGTCTAAGGGCGGGGAGCAGCAGCGGGGGGAGGCGGGACTCTCCTGCTGCACAGAGAACAGTAACTGAGACCAAGCAGACGCTGGGACGGTCCCTAGAACCGTGGCCGCCTCAGAACCGCTGCTCGGTCCTGATGAGCAGCCGTACTCACCGGGACGGCGCCGGCTCGTCCGTCGTCCTGAGTCCGTCCGTCGCACCGATCACTGGAACGAGAACACGGGTTAGAAACAGAAACACAGGCTAGAAATTCAATAATTCAGCCGGTTCAATATACGGTTCGTTGGTTTAGGTTGAGTCTCCGTGTTTCATTCCTTCGACACATTGTTTTATCTGTTTAACCTTTTACTTTAAGCTGAGCTCAGCGGATCCAGAGTTTCTACATTTACGGCTTTGTTTTCTAAGTGAAGTGTTTCCATCAACGTCTTCAGACTCCACCTAGAAAACAAATGAATGTCTGCAGGTTTTTCCTGTTTCTTCATTGGCTTCAGCCTGTCGGCGCCTGGTCGCCTCTGCTGGGCTCAGACCCGACAGGTTTCTACTCTTTGACGTCCAACGTTTCTGAGTCTGTTTCTCTACCTTGGTCTCTGCTGAGTCTGAGGCGATAATGTGTCGTCTGATTCACTTGTACCTGTAAGAACAACGTCGACAAGAGTTCACAGTAAAATGTGGGTGAGCTGACAATAATAACAGTAGTGATAACGACGGCTCGGCCTGTCCCCTCACTGAGTTTGGCCAAGTGTCTGGACAAGCTGTCGGACTTGGAATGGCTGAGCGAGCTGTTCCTGGTTCCGACCCCGGAGGAGCTGCGGGACTCGGCGCTGAGGTCGACGTACGAGTGGCTCTAAGACACGAAACACGGAATCCAACGTAAATACGTGGAAGTAAAACGCGCTAAGCTACAGAATAGATCCGAACGGGTTCTTTACCTTGTGTGCTGAGTCGTGACCATTTGTTATTCGTCGTTCGAACCTGTGAACCAGAACAAGCGGGTCAGACGTGATCCGTCCTTCTCTTTACGAAGCGTTTATGCGACGCACCTGCGGTAGCGAGTGAAGGCCGAGTTCATGTCATCGTTGGTGGCCAGTAGCTCCTCGATCAGCTTCTCCTCGCTGAGCCTGGGGACGACCTTGGCGATCCGGTCCTGCGTGTCCTTACACGCGGCGTATAACTGCTAATGACACAACCAGACAGCGCATGTGTGGGGGGGGGCGAGGGACGGATGCGTCACAGCGGAGCCAGATCAGTTAAGGGTCTCGCAGCTTCAGGACACAAAGAGCAGAGCAACAAACCTCCAGCAGCTCCGCGTCCGCTTGCTTCACGGTGACCGGGTCCAGTTGGCTCATCATGTCCGACATCACGGCCAGGTTACTGCGAACCACCCCCAGCTCGGCCTTCAGCGTCTTGACCTGGACCAGCGTCACATCAGCGGATCAAACCACACGTCAAACAGACAACAGCCTTCGGCAGCATCTCAATAACGTTCGCAGGTGTCACCTGGCTGGGAGTCAAGGCGCCGCTTCCCTCCAGGGCCAGTCTGAGCCCCGAGGCCTGCGGGGGGGCGGCGGGTCCGTTCCCTGGCGCCGCCTGGAAGCAGAAAGGACGGATGAGACCCAGCTACTGGCAGCACACCACACGATGCGCATCCACGCGTGACGGTACCTGCTTTGGAGCCGGCGAGAACCCGTCCAGCTCCGTCATGGGGAACTCCAGGCCTTTCCTCCGCAGGTCCTCGTACACCGACACCACGCCCGTCAGGTCCGGCGAGCTGCGGAACGCGTCGGCCCACGCCTGGACGGGAGCGGCCACGTTAGCAGGCAGCGCAGAAAGCCACAGCAACAACATCCAGAACCGGCCTCACCTGCACAATGCTGAGCACCCGGTCGTGCAGGACCAGTGGAGGGTCATTCCTCGGGATGATGGACCGGACCAGAACCCCTTCTATGAAGTCCCGCGTGGACACCAGGACGTGGAACCTGTAGCCGCAGTTCTTCACGCAGGTCTCCAGGACCTGGAGTCAGAGCAGCGACAAGTCAGAGCCTGTGTGGTGCCAGGTTACCTGGACCGGGCCCGGACACGCACCGTCAACGCCAGCATCACCTCCTTGAAGTTCTTGTTCCCCACGATCCTCTTCTTTATGGCTCTGACGGCATCTCTGGGCCTGTAATCAGAGTCAGAGTGTCAGGTGCTGAGAGGTGATGGTGACGCAGAGCTGAGCCGTCCCACGCACCCGTCCTCCGAGCTGTTGACGGCGTCGCAGATCTCCATGTTGAGGGCCCAGTCTTCCGACGGCAGGCTGCAGCAGGTGGCGCGTTCTGAGAAGAGACGTAGAACAGCTGAGGGTT
This sequence comes from Macropodus opercularis, assembly GCA_030770545.1. Taxonomy (NCBI): domain Eukaryota; kingdom Metazoa; phylum Chordata; class Actinopteri; order Anabantiformes; family Osphronemidae; genus Macropodus; species Macropodus opercularis. The sequence continues at coordinate 16,648,199 of CM061096.1, read as the reverse complement.
GAAGAGGCGGAGCCAGGATCCAGGCGTTCTACTGAGACCACCTGGTGCCAACACTGTCCTGGCCCATCGAGGCTTGGACCAGAACCGTGAAGGAGAACCATGGACCCCCTGGTCTGAAGCTACGCAGCCTCAACGCTACAAGCTGTGATGCTGAGTGTTCTGACATCTACCAGAACTACATCATGTGGGCCAGCTTTACCTTCTTGGATTCTTCTGATACATCTTGACCAATGCAGTTCTGGACATGTTCTGGCCCAGTTGTCTAACTGTAACTAACCTCACTCAAATCCTCTACTTGTCCTGCTTCTATCAGCTCTGAGGACAAACCTGCTGCCTCCACTGACCAGAGATGGACCCGATCATCTGTGTTTCTGGAACTACAAACAACGTTGATTTGATTAGAGGAACCAGCGACTGGACCCGTCTCTCAGAAACCTGCTGTACGAGCTCAGAGTGTGAGCGTCAAGGTCCAGTTCAGACCAAGGATCCCCCTGGTTCGGTAATTAGTTTAATATTACTATTAATATACTACTACTAATAATAATAATATTACTATTAATATACTACTACTAATAATAATAATAATAATATCACTATTAATATACTACTACTACTAATAATAATATTACTATTAATATACTACTACTAATAATAATAATATCACTATTAATATACTACTAATAATAATAATAATAATCAGGCGCATCTAATATTCTAGTAGCATGGTATATACCGTAATAATAATAATAATAATAATAATAGTAGTAATAATAATAATAATAATAAGAGTGTGTCCCAACTGCTTTGCTGACGCAGGGACTTGCTCGAGCATCAGAACAATCTGGTCTAAATCAGGTTCGGGTCAGGAGGCCGCCGGCACCGAACCAGCCTCCTGCTCCCGCCTCGGCCGCGTCAGTCTTAATAAACGCGTCGTGAATGTCGACGTGCTGCGGTTCAGCACCGCGTTGACGCGCATTCATCGCAGGCTCCGCGGTGCGTCACGGCACCGTCCGCCGCAGAGACGGAACCGCAACGACGGTCAAACGGCAGCTCACCGATCCGCTGTCCCACCGCGGTGCTGAACGGGTTCCCCAGTAAGAACTCCATGCCGAGCCCGAACCGCGGCCGGATCCTGCAGCACCAAGCGCAGCTCGCTCCCGCACAACAAAGTGGGGCAGTGGCCGCGCGTCAGGCTTTAAAGGGACCGTCAGGCTTTAAACGGACGCGGAGCGGGACGGCGCCGCCTGCCGGCCGCCAGCGGCTCTGCACCTTCAGGCAAAGGGACCGGGTCCGTGTACGGTTATTACAAAGATCCATGATTAAGGATTAGTTTGGATCACGGGTTCATCTACAAACAACCAAGTATGTTGATGTGCAACATTATGTTTATTTAAATATTATAAAAATAGGAAATATATTTAAAGAAAACAGCAGGAAGAGATCGGGTTCACATTCATGTTCTGCTTTATGCGAGGTTTAATCTGGAGCCTCCATCAAGATAATATTGTTTTCAGGTTTTAATATTACACATCTAACATAAAATGCTGCTCGTGTTGTGCAGCCCTGCACCACGTGGAGGCGCCGTCTGACCCCACACCACCATGAGCTCCGGTCCGTCTGTGGATCAGCTGCTACAGAGCCATGAACCACGGGTCAGTGGTTGGACTCCGGTTTCCAGGACTAGACACCAAAACTCATGCAGTAGAACCAGACATGCAGCTGCTGCTACTTCAGCAGGTGGAGGTTCCAGAATAAACAGACTGATGCTGTAGCAGAGAAACTCGCTGAACTGAGCTCAGAACGTTTATTGTGACAAGTCCTCAACGTTCACGAACTGAACCTTCAGTTAGAAGAAATAAAAAGGAAACAGATTCGACCTTAACAGGACAGAAACGCTGCTCACACACAGGAAAGGAAACGTTCACACAGTTCACGTGTCTATTCAACGTGTTCAGTAGCTGCAGGACGTTCAGCACCGACCCGAAAAGGCCTCGGACGCAGCGAGGTCCAACAGGTTGAAATGAAAACCCAGAACCTTCAGTTAGGAATCTGATGACACGGTCTGACCGGTTCTGCTCTCAGTCGGTCCAGTGGTTGATCCTGCGTCCGGACTGGTTGTTGTTGCTCCGGTTATCCTCCATCGCCTTGTCGAGCCAGTCTCTGTCCTGCTCGGACCCAGAGTCGCTCGCTTCACTGGCGTCAGCCGCCAAAAGGCGAGAGTAGTTGATCCCGCGCTGATGAGGCGCTTTGCACTGGAGCAGAGGCAGGACCACGCACCACAGCATCAGAACCGCGGCCGCGGCCCCGAACAGCCACGGCAGCCCCAGCGTCTGCACCAGCACGCCGCCGGCCACGCTGCCCAGGCAGCGGCCCAGGGGCAGGCAGAGGCCGGCGTAGACCCGGCTCACGCTCCTCTCAGCCCCCGGCGAGGCCACGTCCTCACAGTGGACGTCCACGGCCCACCACAGGGCCCCGCCGCTCAGAAAGCCCAGCAGCTGGGCCGGCAGCGCCGCCCACGGGCCCCACAGGAAGGAGAAGTAGAAGCACTGCAGGCCCAGACCTGCGGCCCCCAGCACCAGGATCCTGGCCGGGCTCAGGAGCCTGGACAGGCGTCCGGCCAGCAGAGGGAAGGAGGCCTGCGACAGCAGAGCCACGACTAAACTCAGTCCCATGTGCAGCTCGTCGCTCCCGTGATCCTGCATCTGCCACAGCAGGAAGTCGTCCACGGCCGAGCTCGCCGCGCCTGCCAGCAGGATGGTGACGGCACAGAGCAGCGCCCGTGGCGAGCCGCGCACCAGGCGCACGGCTCTCAGCAGCCCGGCGGCTCGGTCTCGCTTTCGGGTCAGGTAGAGAGGAAGGTACGCGGCCACCGGCAGGGCCAGCGCCGTGACGGCGGCGTAGGCGTAGAAGTGCACCGTGCTCCTGTGGGCGCCCCCGGCCAGGAGGCAGGTTAGCTGGCTGACCAATAGCCCCACGCCCCCGGCTCCACACGCTGCGCCCAGCAGGGCCCACAACCGGGCGCCCTGGTGCCGATCCGCAGCGTCTGCAAAGTCTAGGTATTCATACAGGCCGTCGTCCACGGTCCAGTCCAGAGGCGCCGACGCCAGCTCCCATACGAACACGACGATGAGCACCACGAAGAAGAGCTGATTCTGAGGGTCCACCGTCCTCAGGCTGCCCAGGTCCTCAACGTCCACCTCCTGCTCCTCACCGGGCAGAACCGACTTCACCTGGGACCTTTGAGGCCTCACTGGACTCACAGGATCAACAGCTGAGCTGATGTTGGGTCCAGCTGCCACAGAAATGTTTGTAGTTGTCATCTGAGCCTCCGACTCGTGGAGGTGAGGTCTGTTTGGTTGGTTCCGTCTGGTTCTGTTTGGTGCCGGAGCAGGTTGGGTACCAGGACGTGTCTCTGCAGGACCGGTGAGGCCAGGCGGAGTGCTCTGCTCACCGGCAGCTGGTGCCGTTGGTCTGGTGCCGTTGGTGAGACTCAGGCTCGGACCGGCCCCCGGGTCAGACGTGTTGCAGGTGGGCGTCTGCACAACTGCAGGGATGAGCAGCAGAACCAGAGCAGCTGCTGCCGAGCACAGCAGCGACCCACAGATCAGCGCCCGCCGCTGGTCGTAGCGTCTGGAGAGCAGAGCGGCCGCCGGGCCCCACACCAGCGTCACCAGGTGCTTGGTGCCCAGGACGCCGCCCGTCATGGCAGGACTCAGGCCCCACCCCCTCAGGTACAGCGTGAGGAAGGGCAGCAGGCAGAACCGGGCCCCGGAGCACAGGAAGCTGAAGGCTGCGGCCAGAGCGAGGGCCCGTCTGACGTGGATCTGCTGGGTTCCAATCATGCTCAGCTGAAACGGAGATGGAAACGCTCTCTGTCATCTGATGACGTCACAAATCAGTGATTCAACAGTTTCTCCAGACGGAGGAAGAACAAAACGACAAACACACCAACACACCAGGAAACGTTCAGCGTCAGTTCAGCGAGGACCACACGACGGGAACCAGACACAAAAAAAGTTTTCTCTAAAAGATCATCTTCGTCAAAGTCCAAAACACGAAAAAAAACTTCCGCAGAAAACGGCGCTTAGTGAAACAGATTGAAACAAACGCACGGTCGCAGTTTCCAGTTTCCTGCGTCCAACAGTTGTCTGCACAGACAGCGGAACCATCTGGACTCGTCCCACCGATTCGGTCCAACCGCTTTAACAGCAGCACAACAAGCGCTTTAGTTTCTGAGCAGCAGGCGGAACCAACGCGGAACCGGACGCGCGTAACACCTGTCTGCCCCGACGCACCTGTTCCAGCAGGATGTGGAGACGTAGCGCGTCCACGTCCCGCGGGTTTATCAGAACATTTACCAGTTGAGTGGCCGAACCCGTCCCCTCAGTCATTCCTCCACCGAGCTCCACGTCTCGGTCCGTCAGTTTAAACCGTAGGACACCTGCCGCGTCTACGGCGCCGTCTGGCGGCGGGGAAGCCTCCAAAAGCAGGTAGAGCTGCAGAAAACCATGGAAAAGGCTCCTCCTGCTGCTCAGCGTGTCGGTTTGAGGACAGTTGTCACGATGCAGACGTATTCTGTCTTTGTTTGTCGTGTTTCATGTTGTTGTTTACTGACGTGTTTCATGTTGTTTACTGTCATGTTTCATGTTGTTGTTTACTGACATGTTTCATGTTGTTGTTTACTGACATGTTTCATGTTGTTGTTTACTGACGTGTCTCATGTTGTTTACTGTCATGTTTCATGTTGTTGTTTACTGACGTGTCTCATGTCGTTGTTTACTGTCATGTTTCATGTTGTTGTTTACTGACGTGTCTCATGTTGTTGTTTACTGACGTGTCTCATGTTGTTTACTGACGTGTCTCATGTTGTTTACTGTCATGTTTCATGTTGTTGTTTACTGACGTGTCTCGTGTTGTTTACTGACGTGTCTCATGTCGTTGTTTACTGTCATGTTTCATGTTGTTGTTTACTGACGTGTTTCATGTTGTTGTTTACTGACGTGTCTCATGTTGTTGTTTACTGACGTGTCTCATGTTGTTTACTGACGTGTCTCATGTTGTTTACTGACGTGTCTCATGTTGTTTACTGACGTGTCTCATGTTGTTGTTTACTGACGTGTCTCATGTTGTTTACTGTCATGTTTCATGTTGTTGTTTACTGACGTGTCTCGTGTTGTTTACTGACGTGTCTCATGTCGTTGTTTACTGTCATGTTTCATGTTGTTGTTTACTGACGTGTTTCATGTTGTTGTTTACTGACGTGTCTCATGTTGTTGTTTACTGACGTGTCTCATGTTGTTTACTGACGTGTCTCATGTTGTTTACTGATGTGTCTCATGTTGTTGTTTACTGACGTGTCTCATGTTGTTTACTGTCATGTTTAATGTTGTTGTTTACTGACGTGTTTCATGTTGTTTACTGACGTGTCTCATGTCGTTGTTTACTGACGTGTTTCATGTCGTTGTTTACTGACGTGTCTCATGTTGTTGTTTACTGACGTGTCTCATGTTGTTGTTTACTGACGTGTCTCATGTTGTTTACTGTCGTGTTTCATGTTGTTGTTTACTGACGTTTCTCATGTTGTTGTTTACTGACGTTTCTCATGTTGTTGTTTACTGACGTGTCTCATCTTGTTTACTGTCGTGTTTCATGTTGTTGTTTACTGACGTGTCTCATGTTGTTGTTTACTGACGTGTCTCCTCTTGTTTACTGTCGTGTTTCATCTTGTTTACTGTTGTGTTTCATCTTTGAGAGCCAGACTGGTTTAATAATATTCATTTATTCGCTCTGTTCATTTACAGTTCATTTATCATTTTTACTCGACCTGATCCAAATACGCAGCATAAAGTAAGAAACACGTGTTTGTGTAATAAATTATGGTTCAATCAGCTGAACACAAGCTGGAACTGGAGCCTTTTAGGTTTAGATCTCTGTCCCTAACAAAGTGGCCGCTGACGATCCTCAGGGGCTGAAGCCACAGAACGTGTTGATGGGCAGCGACAGAACTTTGTCCAGGTACTTGCTGAGCGGCAGAACGCTGCGTCTGGGGTCCAGGCACGGAGAGACCTCGATCCTGGAAGTAGTGGCAGAACGAATCACTACACTCTGTTCTACACTACTATTCTCTGCTACTCTACGTTCTACTGTCTGTTCTATTCTCTGCTACTCTACGTTCTACTGTCTGTTCTATTCTCTGCTACTCTATGTTCTACTCTCTGTTCTATACGTTCTGTGCTACATTCAAACTCGGTGCCGTTACCTCTGGACGTCGGTAAACGTCCTGCGAACGTCTTTGTCCAGACACACGGACAGAGTTCGATGCTCCATCGTTTTAATGCTGATGTTCCGCGTTTGGATCTTCTGTCAACAGAGTCAGACTGTGAGAGTCACCAGGCGACTGAACAGGGACTTGATCCTGACCTACATGAATTTCTCACTTATGATTCCAAATGAAGAGTGAAACTGAACGTAGTGGAGTAAGAACATAAAAGTGGAAATGGAGGAATCGGGTCTTACTCTGTTGAACTGTGGGTCAAACCTGACACTCAGGAAATCTTCACCTACACAAAACAAACAGTTACTTGTGACCTTTGAAGGACTCGACCAACAGTCAGAACCAGATGTGAAGTCACGTGACACCTGTGGCGGCCGCCGGCTCGGACGTTATGGCCACGCCGCACGTCATCGGCGCTTCGCCCTTGGCCGCGTGGCGTTTGCTCAGCGAGGTCTGTTGGGACACAAGCGGAGTTAGCGTCAGTCAGAGCGGCAGCGGCCCAGAGCCGTGATGGAAGCGCGGCGGTACCGTCGTGTAGCTGACGGTGATGACTCCTCCAAACGCTGCCACCGTTTGCCGGCGAGACTTCCGGTCAGCAGACTCCACTAACGGACACAACGTGAATGTTAGCGCGCAGTCAACGCAAACTCAGACGAGCAGGACGAGACGAGACGCCTACGTTTTTGTTTGAGGTGTCTGAACTCTGGCATCTCTGCCTCCAGGTGGGACACGAACACGTCCTCCTGCACGCAGGTCACGCCACCGCTGCAGCGGGTCATCTGCACACAGTCCACAAGTTAAAGCTGCTCTCAGCGCCTTAGTGCGGCCGCTAGGGGCAGCAAACACGTGGGTTATGAACGCAGGTCAGTCACTGAAGGCATGATTTCTACTGAACGTCCGTTAATCACTGTTCTGTCTGTACCTTCACAGAGTAGACGGGCAGGTTGACTGGCTGCGTCCCACAGCGGAGGTAGTAGCTCAACGTGTCCAGCAGATGAAGCTTCTCCTCTGAAGAGTCTCTGGGAGTTTTCTGCAGGACATGAATCAAACCCGTCAGACTGACGCACGTCTGGCTCGTGGACGTTGTGTTGTCCAGCTGTTACCGTCAGAGGGAGCGCGGAGACGGCGGCTCCCAGGCTGCTGATGTTGTAACTGTACCATGGGTCCACTCGTTCCAAGAAGGCGGCCAGACTCAGCTTAGCGTCGTCCCGGCTGCGGCTGCTCTGTGAGGACCACATATTTCACATATTTCACATATTTCATGCGTCTTGGAAGCTCATACTGAGTCGGTACCTGAGTGACTCACGGGTGAACGGTTCCAAGGCTCCACAGCCGTGACGGGGACGTAGTAAAACTCCATGTTGAGCTTTTTGGTCAGCGTCAGACGCTTTGCCTCTTTTTTTCTGTAACGTTTGAAAACTCTGAATGAAAATCTGAGTCTACGTGTCCCAGGTGACCACTGAAAACGGACAGACGGACCTGATGGCGTGGAACGTTCGGGCGAGCCGTCCCAGCACACGGTCGTCCCCCATCACCACCACGCGAGCTGTGAGGTGCTTCCTGACGCCCGTCTTCTCCGTCGCTGGACTCCCTGCTGAGCCGCTGCTGGTGGCGCCATCATTCCAAGCCGCCGGCCCAGATTTGTTGGAGGGCTCGGGCTTCTCAGGCTTGCTCTCCTTCAGATCTCCCACAATGCCGCTGTCCCTGTCTCTCTGGTTGTTCTCCTCCTTGTTGACACTTGAGCTGGAAAGCAGAGCGAACTTCTCCAGCAGTTTACCTTCAGAAATGAAAAAATAAGAAATGATTCTGCGCCACAGGAAACATGACACCAAAGTAAAAACAGTTTTCATGACTGACTGAGGTTCTTCTCCTCCTTCCACAGGTGGAAACTGATCTGTGGAGGTGGCATCGCAGGGAGCAGGCAGCCGTCGCCTCCCGTTGGCTCGTCTGGGGAAGCAGAGGGAAGGTGAGACCATCCTGCCGTCGACCTGAGGTCAGCGTAACGCCCACACCACACACCTAGTTTACTGGCCGTCAGAAGGTCTCTCTGGATCTCCTCCAGTCTGCTGATGTACGCGTCCCAACCGGCTGCACCGCTCTGTAAACTCTGCTCCACGGCTGCAGCCACTTCCTGGAAGCATCGCTCCACCATTCGGTCACCGAGAGCCTGACAGACACCAGTGACACGTGGTTCAGCTGCTTCGGTGAAAAAACTGCCAAACACAAACATTTACCAGCAGGAAAAGGAAGAAGCAGGCAGTGAAGGTTTATTTAGCTCAGCCTTCCCAGAACTGCTTGGCTGTTGGCTGGAACCAGTCTTACTGGTTGAGAGGTGAAGCGGCAGGAAGCTGGTTCAAGAACCAGACAAAGAGGTTCAACTATTTCTGCTTCTTGAACCTTTGTAATTTCAGGAGATGAACTAAACTAAGTTACCTGCAGGGCCTGAGTGGTTCTGGAGCGCTGGCATGTCGAGCCCAGCGCCTTCTGCAGCACACGCAGCACCAGAACCCTCTGCACCTCGGCCGGGTCCCTGAACGCGTCGGACTCTAGGAACCTCCTCGCGGCTGCTTCCAGTGGAGCAGAGAACACGGCCGCGTCCGCCAGCACGAACACCCTGGAGGACACAAGAGCACAGGGAAGCAGGACCGGTGTGGATGCGGGGACGGTGCAGCCACGGCGTCACTCACCTTTCCTGCGTGAACTGCTCCTGCATCAGGTTGTGCTCTGCAGTGACTCTCCTCAGACACAAAGAGCCTGTGGAGGGCGGAAGGTTTAGTCTGGACGGGACGTTTGGTTTGTGCAGACATGATTGTGAGACTGTGACAACCTGGCGTCGTCAATTCCATCCGGATGCTCCTCAGAGTTCTCTTAGCCACCGCAGAGTAGGGCAGCGGTAAGGTCAGAGCTCTCATCAGGCAGCCGAGCACGTCCTGGTGAAGGCAGGCGGGACTCGAGGCGCCAGACTGGAGACACACAACACACCGTGAGTGAAAGCCTCCAGGCTGCCAGGCGGCGCGTCAGCGGCAGGTGCGTCTTACCTGAATAACCACATAGTAGAGCGTGTGCAGCAGCGGGATCACGTGCGCGTAGAACCTCGTTTTATCAACCTGCATCAAACCACAAACACAAAGTTCAACTCTCTGAACGGAGCCACGGAATAAAACCCGGGGCCCGAACCTTGCTCATCCTCCTCAGGCTCTTCTCCAGCTCTTTGACCAGGACCTGGATCAACGAATCGCTGTAGGACGGATCCGCCTCCGCTTTCTTCTCGAGAGTCCATCTTAACAGACCTGCAGAGCAGAGGTGGAGAAAAGCGCAGAGCACATTACGGTTTAGCGTTTCAGTTTTCCGAATCCTACTATCTACTCGTTGTCGTCACCTCTGTGGGATGACTGTCGGCAGTTCATGTCTTTGAAAAGCGCCTGGACGTCGTTTTGCAGGCTGGAGTCCACGGCGGCTGAAAAAGCAGGTGACACGTGTTGAGGGAGGTTTTCACACGTTGAACTAATAAACATCAGCATCAACACCCACAGTGACAACATCTGTGTTTTCAGACACATCACGCTGGCGTCCGTTCGCAGACTATTATTTCTTGGCGGCGCGTTCTAGCGTCATCATGCTGGTTGGTTGATTTAACCCTCTGCAACCTTCGATGGGTCAATCAACCTCACTGGTAACTGGCGGCGCCAAAGCTCAAACACACACCAGGGTTGGATCAAACAGCCTTCGTGGGTTTTACATCCAAGCAGTGATTTATCTTCTGTCTGCGGCTGTTTTATCCAACCCTTGTGTGGTTTTGAGCTTTGAGCCCCTGTTTTAATTTTGACCCCTCGAAGGCCCAGCGAGGGATATTAACGCATTTTAGTGCCTGCTGGGAATTTACCTGCCGTCACATGACGAAGCATCAACCAATCAAATGCCTGCTGATCGTCCGCAGTCATTTCAGCTCGTCACCCAGGGAAGAGGAGCGAACGCCTGTCTGCAGGTGAATTCTCTGCCCTCGGGGAAAACAAATGAGCTTCTCTGTGAGAGAAGCGGCGTCTCAGCAGGTTTAACCGGTAGCGAGGCTGATCTCCCCTGTGGGGACGCCAGGATTCAGGGGAACTGGATGGGTCACATGTTAAAGCAGCTAGCTAGCGGTGCTAACTAAGCTAGCGCTGCTAACTAAGCTAGCTCCAGTTAAAGCTGAGGTAACGCTCGTAGCAGTCAAACTGTTGCACTGCTCCGGCCTGAAGCCGTCCCTGCTGCTGACCTCAGATCAGCCTTCTGTCTTTCTGTAGCATGTGGTTCCACACAGGTGAACCCTGGACCTGAACTGGTTTTGAGGGTTTGAGTCTTCGTCTCCTCCTCCAGGTAAACCTCGCGCCTCACCTGCTCATCCCACCTGTAGAGATTTAGAGGCCAAACCGAAGCTTCTAACAGCTTCTTTGCTGCGTTGTGGGTGTTGAGTGTTCAGCTAACACAACAGTAATTTAAAGTAAAGCCTGCAGAGGTGAAACCAGCAGAACTGGTTCGTTCGCTGCAGGAAAGGAAAACTTACCTGAGCTGTCAACCATCTTTTCTGTTTGATGTGTTTTAAGATGCAAATAATTTCGCTTTGAGATGTTTCAGAGTCTCTGATGATCCCTGCGTGTTCAGTAAAGTCCACGGGGATGAATTCAGACACTAAACGTCGCTTTTCTGTGAATGAGCTGAAGCTGTGCAGTCACGGCTGCTCGGTTAAAGCTCTGCCTCCAGCTGTTGCCTGTCAGACTCACTGTTACTGTGGAGGAGGAGGAAGTTAAGACGCGTTCACTGTCTCAGGAGAAACCAGTGTCGTTTTATTTCAGTTCAGGCTCGTATGAAAACACATTGAAATACAGGATGTACTTGTAAAAACATCCTGGTGTCACTGTCAAATAAATAGCTTGTCTTAATTAAAACTTTTCACTGTGATGGTTTAAAGAACAGACAGTGGGGATTAAATTTGAATCTGAACCATTGACACAAGCATCACGTTTGAATTAATTATAAACGTCCAGTATAAAATCCACACATTTCCTTTTCTATGGACCGAACGTGAAGCCGTCTTGGGTCCTGAAGCGAGTCCAGGCTTTGGGTCGGTGCGTCAGGCGCGAGGGGCAGAGAAGCAGTTGACGGGCAGGCAGAGCAGGGAGCAGTAGGACGGGTGCAGAGGCTGCACTTGGCCCGGCAGCGCTTGGTAGGACCTCCAGTCTGAGCTGGTGCCGGGTTTGCAGCACAGAGACACCTCACACCTGCACAGACACAACCACGTCATGCTAACGTCTGGGTCGCGCGGACACGTTTCACGGAGCTGCTGTTGTACCTGGTGACGCTTTGGATGAACTTCTTCTCATCCTGGTCCAGGCACACGGCAAACGTGGTGGCGCCGTCTCCCGCGTCCACCTTCACCTTGTCCACCTTCACGTCTGTCACAGAGATGTTCTGCCACAGGGAACACGTGTGAGGACTCAGCGTTTCATGGGAGGACGAGCGCGAGACACGTGAACGTGTGAGCCCTTCACCTGGTTGTAGCCCTTCTTGGCCTTGGAGCTCTGCCTCTTCACCACTTCAGTCATCGTCAGCTGCAGACTTTCTATCCTTGAACCTGGACAAACGAGGTTGGATTTGTTTGGTAACTGCAGTGAAGTCCAAACGGACCCACCGTGACCCAGATGCTCACCCAGCTGCTCCGGCTTCCTGCAGGCTTTGAAAACGTTGATGGACGTGCAGACGGTCTCGGCCTGCGTCCACTGACTCCTCCCACTCACGGCCACCTATAAGTCAGGTAATGCGTCAGAACCGGTACTGAAACATTGGCGCTGGAAGGCCCTGACTTTCCTCAGCTCGGGCTTCTGTGTCTAGAACCCGTCCGGGTTCTCTCACCTGTTGCCAGACTGATTGTTGTCTCCAGTGCTTTGCTGGGACCAGATTACCTGTGGCCTGGGGAGACCGGGCCATGGCCCTGCTCTCTGCTAGTCAGACTAAACATCAGAACCGGTGTCACGCTGTCCTGGGACGGTACCTTGTTGTAAGCGACGCGCAGCATTAAGGGAACAGCTTCACGTTCTTTGCCGATTCCCAACCGTTTGCTGGCAGCACCTAGAAAAAGCAAAGGTCACATCATCTGTGGTGACGTAGTCGTCTGTCTGTCCCTCCGTCCAGCTGTCTGTCAGTTCATCTATCTGTCTGTCCCTCCGTCCAGCTGTCTGTCTGTCCATCTATCTGTCTGTCTGTCCATCTGTCTGTCTGTCCTTCTGTCCATCTATCTGTCTGTCCTTCTGTCCATCTATCGGTCTGTCCATCTGTCTGTCTGTCCGTCTGTCTGTCTGTCTGTCCGTCTGTCTGTCTGTCTATCTATCTGTCTGTCCATCTATCCGTCTGTCTGTCTGTCCGTCTGTCCATCTATCCGTCTGTCTGTCCGTCTGTCCTTCTGTCCATCTATCCATCTGTCCATCTATCTGTCTCTCTCTCTCTGTCTGTCCATCTGTCTGTCTCTCTGTCTGTCTGTCTGTCCTTCTGTCCATCTATCTGTCTGTCTCTCTGTCTGTCCATCTATCCGTCTGTCCTTCTGTCCATCTATCTGTCTGTCTCTCTGTCTGTCCATCTGTCTGTCTGTCCTTCTGTCCATCTATCTGTCTGTCTCTCTGTCTGTCCATCTGTCCTTCTGTCCATCTATCTGTCTGTCCATCTGTCTGTCTGTCCATCTATCTGTCTGTCCGTCTGTCCATCTATCTGTCTGTCTCTCTGTCTGTCCATCTATCCGTCTGTCCTTCTGTCCATCTGTCTGTCTGTCCATCTGTCTGTCTGTCCATCTATCTGTCTGTCCGTCTGTCCATCTATCTGTCTGTCTCTCTGTCTGTCCATCTATCCGTCTGTCCTTCTGTCCATCTATCTGTCTGTCCATCTGTCTGTCTGTCCATCTATCTGTCTGTCCGTCTGTCCATCTATCTGTCTGTCCGTCTGTCCATCTATCTGTCTGTCTCTCTGTCTGTCCATCTATCCGTCTGTCCATCTATCTGTCTGTCTCTCTGTCTGTCCATCTATCTATCTGCCTGTCTCTCTGTCTGTCCATCTGTCTGTCTGTCCGTCCCTTCCTCACCCATGGCCCTAACCGCTCTGGTCCCTGCAGAGTGGCCCAGCTCCAGAGAGTGAACGAACACCTCCGTCCTCCTCTCTCCTCCAGCCAGAGTCAGCTGTGTGAAGCAGAACGAAACGTGTTTCAGACAGAGGCTGTGGAGCGAGACGTGCGTGTGCGATGTGAGCGCCGCTCACCTCGGCCTGGTAGAGCTGCACCAGAACCGGCTGCTGTGCGTGTCTGCAGTAGTAAAGCACCAGGTCGGCCAGCAGGGGGAGCCGCTCCACGGTGTCTCCAGCTTCAGAGGTGTCTCCGTCCTTAGAGCCGGTCTGCGTCACAAGGACATGGACTTAAACCAGTCAGGTAATAATGATACATTTGTTTCTTCTGGATTCATCTGTTGCAGTTGCAGTTGCACCTCCAACATTCTTCTACCATCACTGAGGTGAACACGAGGCTTCAGCGTCTCCTCCGGGCTGGACTGAACCATCTACTCTGACTAGTGGAGGAGCCTGACGGTACCTGACAGAGGACGTTGGAGGGCAGGCTGAGCAGACTGAGGACGCTCCTCTCGTACCAGGGATCCATCACGCCCAACATCTGGACTATGTCAGCTGTGCTGTCCTCCAGAGAAGAGACGTTTGAGTCCTGTCAGGGGAAAAAATCACAGAGTAGTAGAGTAGTTCCCCTCAACATGAACTAAGGCAGCAGTCACTGATTTACCTGCATACTGTTATTTTAGCTCTGATGTCATAGAAGATTAAGAAAAAAACAAGAACCAAAACAAAAAGTGAAGCAGAATTTGGAAATTTCACGAATTTCCCTAAAACAAAGAGCAAACGTTTCCTGTGTTTTGGTGGGTGATGCAAAGCTGCCTTGGCTTGACGTGGCTGAGCCAGAGAACAGCGAGTCGTGATCTTACCACAGAGGCTTTGGCTGAACTTCCTGTTTGGCCTTCAGCCGGCGCCTGGCCGCCCCCCAGGCCTCCTGTGGGTCTCCTCCGGCTGGGAACCAGGTAGAACTGCAGTTTGCACATCTTGGTGAGCCGGGGGCCTTTGTTCTCCTTCTGCTGCAGGTCGCTGTAGGCCCTGGCCAGCCTGCCGGCCTCCCTGTCGCCTCCGAACACCACCACCCTGACCACGGTGGGCACCTCGGCCACATCGGGGTCGCTGCAGCTGAGGATCGGCCTCCTGCGGACGCACACGTGCCTCTGGGGGACGGCGGCGGGCGAAGGCGAGAGTTGGGGCCACCTGGTGGGTTTGTTTTGGGCCCTGGTTCCTGGGAGGTCATTGCAGGAATCGCTGCGGTAGGCCATGCTCTGGGCCCGGCGGCACACACCGGGGCTGCGTGGAGTCTTGAAAAGCGTGGAGAAGCGCTCTATGCCCAGCAGCGATCTGGACTTCTTCTTGGGCTTCCTCCTGAGCTTCGGCGGACGGTCCTGTCTCTCCTCCGTGTCTTCACTGAAGTCGCTTTCCACACCTGAAGAGGTGGACGGCACCGACCGGCTGGAAAGCGTGGAGTCCTTCGAGGAAGACGACGTGGTGGAGATGCGATGGTTCTGAAAGTCGCGGTTGGCTGCCTCCACCTCGTCCTCCTCGTCCACACTGGTGTCCAGGATCTCGTCCAGCTCTGCTTTACTGAAGCAGTCAGCGAGCGAGTCCAGGTCGCGAGTGAGGACGT
The DNA here is from genome assembly GCA_030770545.1 of Macropodus opercularis. NCBI lineage: Eukaryota > Metazoa > Chordata > Actinopteri > Anabantiformes > Osphronemidae > Macropodus > Macropodus opercularis. The sequence continues at coordinate 16,633,167 of CM061096.1, read as the reverse complement.
CGTACAGAACATCTGCAGAAACGCAGGAGAAGGTAAGGAGGCAGCAGATTATCACAGCTTTCAGAGACGTGACTCTTTAGAAAGGACAGTCACCAAACGTGTCGTTCTCCCAGGAGCACGTGTGGCATTTGGGCAGGGGCAGCGTGAAGGTCTCAACGGCCCCTGGAGGAAGCAGGAGACGCAGGTTAGCGCTGGAGGCTGCGTTACCATAGCAACCCAGAGAGTCTGACACGTTCTTACCAGCGTCTGAGCCTCCTTCAGCAGGAACCAGGCTTTGTCTGAGTCTCTGCATGCTGCTGCTCAGACCCCATCTGGCTGCGTGTGCATCCTCCGTGGACGCTGCTCTTTCCAGGCTCTCGGTCACCGCTTCCAGGAGCTGCTCCAGCTCCTCGGGCCGCTTGGCCTAAAAGCACAAACATGGGTCAAAACGAGCGGAACCGGACACAGACCGCTGTGTGGCCGCTCACCTGCAGGACGGCGAGCAGCGCCTCTGGGTTGAGCTCGGGGCCCAGAGCAGCCTGGAGGCCGTGGAGGATGAGGGCGATGGCCACGTCGGTGCTGGTCTGCCGGGAGCTGCTCAGCCTCTCGGAGATGGACCGGACCTCCGGAGGGACGTCGTCCTCTGGGTTCACTAACAGCACTGTCCTAATGAAGACAGAAGCGTGACGCGTTCAGAGACGTGAACGGACGGGATGCGCCTTCCTCCCTGCTGTAAATGGACTCACATGGTTCTGGAGCCGTGGATCTGAGGGGAAGCTCCCTGCTCTGCCTTCACTAGTCTCTGAAATGAAATGCCTAAAGAAAAGACTTAATGACAACCAGGCTCCCGGTGCCCCCTGCTGGTCCCAGAGGCACATGGCAGGCGGCCGGATGAGCGTAGGAGTTGGTAAAGGTGCTACCTGGAGCTCTGAGCTCCTGCTGGATGACGACTAGCAGGCGTTTGCTGGCTGAGCTGCAGGGATCCGGCCACGACAGGAAGCTGTGGAATAAGAGGGAGGCCTCCTGCAGGACGCCGCAGCCCGGAGCCAGATAAGGAGCCTAGAAGCGCAGAGAAGGAGGCGTCACTGCACGCAGCTCCCACAGCCGCCACGAATGAGCCACGTCACGAACCTGAGCCACTCACACTGAGGAGCGTGGAGGAGAAGAGGAGGCACAGCGGCACCACCAGCTCATACTCGCACCGATCCAGGACCTGCCAATCAAACCAAAACAGAAGTGAGACGCGCCACCATTCCTCGAGTTTCACTGAACCGTCGCTGGCGTTTTACCTCTTTTGTTTTCATCAGTATTTTCTGTAGGAGGATGAGGAAGTTGTTGGGATCTCGCTTCACCAGTTCCTCCAAACACCAGCGACTTATGCAGAGCCCGGCTGCAGAGAGACACAAGCTGAGGCCAGTTCTCTCTTTAGGTTTCACGGGCGTCGGCCAGAGAGATGATGATTACAACACGCTGACATCACACATCACCGCTGACAGTTATGAATGAAGTTGAACCTGGAAAGGGAACTTGTCTCAACCAGCACCGTCCTCCGTCTGTCACCGCTTTCACTTCCTATTCTTTTCTAGACGGCTGCTACTGATACAGAGCTGCGCCGATTTCAGCTGCTGCTCAAGTGAAGCGAACAGAACCAACAGAACCTTCTGAGGGTTTTCATTAAGCCTGTAGTCGGGTCACAGGTGTGAGTCCTACCGTTCCACAGCGCTTTGTCCGGGGTGTTGAGGCCCAGGTTGCAGAGCGAGCGCTCCAGGACGTGCTGGATCCGATCTTCTGTACACGAGCTCTGCTCCATCCTCTGTAGAGGGATCACAACATCCACACACAGAAGCTGAGCGGCAGGCACACAACTAATCGCTGCGCTCCTGACTTCCTGTTACAGGTTTGTGATCAGCCCAGAGAGAAGTGCTCACTCACAAACTGAGGGCAGAGACGACAGCGGCCACTTCCTAACCGAGCCGGCGAGTCACCGACTGGACGACTTCAGCTTTCCGCTACTTACAGTCAGCTGCTGGAACGTCACATGACTTTAAACTGGGTTGGAAATAAAACGCAGGAAACCTTCCCACTCCATCCAACGTCTGGTACAAAGACGAGGCTTCTCTCACTGCGGTGAATGCGTCGCTGTAAACCAGCAACACAGATGTTTGCTTACCACAAGTCACGTGACGACGAACGGCCGAAACTAAACTGAGCAAAAAAGAGCAGGTTTTAGAAACGACCCGGTGTAATGAGGCTCATGGTGAACAGAGACGTCTGCATCCAGACCTGCGTCGTTGCTTCATGACTCAAGCCGCGTGTTCTCGGAGGAAGTGTTTCCCCTGGAACCTGCAGGAAGCTGTGATGGTGCCCAGCTGGGGCCGAATCCAAACAGGAACACCGGGAAACAAACGTCCGGAAAACAAGCAGCAGGTTAAACGTCTTCCACAGACGCAGCAGGAGGCGGCGACCCCGACGACCCGCCACGCGTTTATCTAAAGCCTCCTCCTGCTCTCATCTGCTCCTTAGTTTGGTATAATTCAACCGTTCATTCTCCTCATCACTTTTAGCTGATGATGTCGTGTCTTTGGCTTCTACAACCAGTTGGCAGGTTATTTCAAATACATCTGGTTTAATTTTCATTTTTATCTTTTAACCTTTAATGAAACCTGCGCTTTGTGGTTTTAGCTTCATGTCTTCTGCAGCGGTTTGAAATCACTGGAACAGAGGATTCAGCCGAGTGGCGACATTTAGCCTCTGCCTCATTTACAGCCGCTCGGTTCACCAGGCAGCGTCAGTCGTCGGCTGAGGAAGCAGCTGCTGGTGCTTTGACCCGAGACTCGCTCTGCTCTGGAGCTGCTTTTAGCTGGAACGGGCTCGTTTAAAGCGCGGGACACGCAGGTAGTCAAACGATTTGAGCTTCGCGCATTGGCATCGGTCTCAAGCAGCTGCAGGAGAAGGGGAACAGGAAACCTGCTGAGCTTCAGCACTTTGCAGTTGTGTAACAAACGGGACTGTTTAACCAATTCAGTGGTGAAGTGACGTGTCTGGTCTGAACCTGCTGCAGATGAGCCGACGCGCTGTAAGTGAAGCGACGCTCACCTGAACATCTGCCGTTATCAGCGTCCTGTATCGCCCCAGACTGACCTCAGCGGCGCAGAGACCACATCCTCCTGACAAAGCTTCTCGACGCTGACGCTCCAGCTGCCGAGTCATGAGCGTGTGCTGCCACACAGGAAGTGGATGAGCCTTAGTGCTGAGGCGTGGGAGGAGCCTTTACGGGCGCAGGACGCCGACTGGTCGTCGCTCAGCCGTTCGCTGATGCGCTGGGTTTATTTTTAAGTCTGACTGTTAGTTCAGGCTGGGGGTCAGAGGTGACAGGAGCCGAACGGAGCGAAGCAAGAACAAGATTCAGTTCATTAAACCTTTTAATGCAGCAAAGTCAGGAAACGAGTGGAGCTGATGTGTGTCAGCAGGTTGGCAGACACTGTTTTTATCATGTGGTGAGACCAGCGATGCCAGATAAGACCACACGCAGTTCAGACGTTCTGAGTGGAAACTAACAATGACCTGCTTTAATTAATTGCTGGTCGTCTTCTCCATTTCAGTGAATCTAATCTTCCTGTAAACGCTTGTTCGCTTCCACAGTTGAAGCTGCAACGAGTCGAAAGCGAGCGTAGGAGAAGTGGTGACGTGCAGCCGGTTGGACGCGTTCGAGGCCGATCGTATCTGAGCTGATTTCCTCTCAGCTCATCTCAAAGATGCAGAGTTCAGATCAGCTGCATCCAGGCTGATAATGGAGCCAGGCTGCTGCGTTCAGAGCTGCTTTCCTGTTTCAGCTCGTCCTGGTGTTTGTTCAGTTAAAGCTGAGAACAAACCACTTTGTCTGCCTCACTTCAAATGCTCCACCTTCGTCTCTTTCCTCTGTGGACTGACCGATGGGCCGTGGAAGGTCCAGTCTCCTGCCGTCCTGCCAGTGTGATGATGCTGATGCTGATGCTGATGCTCAGGACATCGTGGATTTCTCCAGAAACGGGTCGTGTTGATCCAGGCTGCAGATGCGAGTTGTTGCGGTCCAACCTGTAGCCCCGTCGTTCTCCTGTAGATGGCGCCGTCCTCTCTCCTGAGCGAAGCCGCTGCACAGGCTCGTCTCCTCGGCGCTGGGTGAAGCCCTTTTGTGTTCAGGCTCGGAGGGAATGGGACAGAGAGCAGCGGTGGGCAGGGGTGTGACAGGCGGAGGGAGTCCTGCGGAGCCAGCTGGGTGTTTGTCGCACCTTCTTTTGACTTGAGGTGAAGGAGCAGCTTCTGGAGCTTCTCCGCATTCTTCTGAGGAGTTTCTCTGGAGGTAGAGTCCTGGGTGGAGTTTTCTTTGCCTCGTCCAGGTCTGCGGTGCGGGGCTCGGTGTGTTGGTTAACTCTGGTTGTCTTCTCAGTCCCTGCTGTTACCATGCGAGGGGCTGCGGAGGCTTGGGTCGCCTTGGTGCTGGTTTCTGCTCTGGCCGACGCGGTGTCCGCAGGATACGGACTGAGCATGTTCGCGGCGCAGTCTTCTCCTCCAGACCCGTGTTATGACGAGAACGGGAACCCGCGGAGATGCATCCCCGACTTTGTCAACTCCGCTTTCGGGAAGGACGTGCGCGTCTCCAGCACGTGCGGCAGCCCCGCCGCCAGGTACTGCGTGGTGACGGAGAAGGGCGAGGAGAGGACGAGGGACTGTCACACGTGCGACGCCGGCGACGCCAAGAAGGCGCATCCACCCGCGTATCTCACGGACCTGAACAACCCGCACAACCTCACCTGCTGGCAGTCCGAGAACTACGCGCAGTTCCCGCAGAACGTCACCCTCACGCTGTCCCTGGGCAAGAAGTTCGAGGTGACCTACGTGAGCCTGCAGTTCTGCTCCCCCAGACCCGAGTCCATGGCGATCTACAAGTCCATGGACTACGGCAAGTCCTGGGTTCCGTTTCAGTTTTACTCCACTCAGTGCAAGAAGATGTACAACCGACAGAACAAGGCAGCGATAACCAAGCAGAACGAGCAAGAAGCGATCTGCACGGACTCGCACACGGACATGCACCCGCTGACCGGGGGCCTCATCGCCTTCAGCACCCTGGACGGACGCCCGTCCGCGCACGACTTCGACAACTCCCCGGTGCTGCAGGACTGGGTGACGGCCACGGACATCAAGGTGATCTTCAGCCGCCTCCACACCTTTGGAGACGAGAACGAGGACGACTCGGAGCTGGCTCGAGACTCCTACTTCTACGCCGTGTCCGACCTGCAGGTGGGAGGACGGTGCAAGTGCAACGGACACGCGTCCAAATGCGTCAAGGACCGAGAAGGGAACCTGGTCTGTGAGTGCAAACACAACACGGCGGGTCCGGAGTGCGACAGGTGCAAACCCTTCCACTACGACCGGCCCTGGCAGCGCGCCACGGCCCGAGAAGCCAACGAGTGTGTCGGTAAGACCCGAGCTGCCACCATCTGAAATGTGGAAACACAAATTACGCACAGAATTTACGTGAAATGCGAGTCTCGCATTTCGTGTGGTTTTTAAATACTGAGAGTTAAAACATTTAATTCTTCATTTTAAATATTTGAATATCTGAAGTTGTCGTTTTGAAATGTTATGACTTACACAGTAAATCTGGCCTCGCGTTGTAAACGAGCCTCGTAAGCAAAAGTTTAATTCAAGTCTTAAACGACTAATTGAAAGTTGAAATTCATCCGCGTTGCAGCTGATCCAGAACAAAAATCAACTGATGACACACGCACAGAAACGTATTTATGGAGATGTTGACGTAAATGTTAACTTAAATTAAAAAACGTTTTTAATTCAGTATTGATTCTATTTATTTTAGTTCTAAATATTACGCCCGGTTTCTCTGACTTATTTCCATCAGTCAAATTTCCTGCTTCCAGATTTTAGAAGCAGTAAGTTTGACTCAGTAACAAGTGTCAGGTTTTTTTTAACGGCCAGATAAATTTGTGGATTTGACGCGCGTGAAGCCTCCGTCCGAGCGCGTGACTGCGTCTGTAGCAGCGGGTTAGGAGGAAGGAAACGGATTGTGCTTCCACCAGCAGGTGCTGTTACACACCAGAGGGCGTTTTACTGACTAGGCCTCTGACTAGAGCATAAACCGTCACCAGGCGGAGATGCTCTGCGCTCTGGAGGCTCCTACCAGCTCCCCCCGAGCTAAACCCCGAGCTAAACCTGGAGCCGTAGAGTCACTGCCATGGTTTGCTCAACCAAACGGAACAAGTGAACAAGTTGTTTCGCTTGGCCTCCGCCTTCGGCCCCTGCAAAGCCAGCATGCGAGTTTATTTTAGTGAAACAAAAGCTTGTCACTTGTGGCATCCATCTGGATGTCGGTGGGAGGCCCCCCTTTCACTCGCTGGCTCTCTGTGCCAGTGGTGTCATCAGAACCACAGAGGAGCCAGACCGAGCGCGTCTGCCAAGGAGGAAATAATACGGTGGCCTGACACCTTAGCGTGAAAGCAGACGACCCAGGGGAGGGGCTGTTTCCACTGAGGCCTGGCGGCTACCAAGGATCTGTCTGGAGGCGAGGAGTGACAAGAAGTCCGGTTCCGAGCCGGGCCTCGGCACGGACGGGTGTCCTGCCAAAGAGACGCATACGCGCGAACATACATAAAAAGTTAGAGAAACATGAAAACAAATGAAATGTAAACAAACAAAAACCTCTTGGTTCTGTTTAGGTTCTGGATGTGTCCGGTTGTGTCCAACGTCTTGGTTCTGTTTAGGTTCTGGATGTCTCCAGTTGTGTTCAACGTCTTGGTTCTGTTTAGGTTTTGGATGTGTCCAGTTGTGTTCAACGTCTTGGTTCTGGATGTGTCCAGTTGTGTTCAACGTCTTGGTTCTGGATGTGTCCAGTTGTGTCCAACGTCTTGGTTCTGTTTAGGTTCTGGATGTGTCCGGTTGTGTCCAGCATCTTGATTTTATTTAGGTTCTGGATGTGTCCAGTTGTGTTCAACGTCTTGGTTCTGGATGTGTTCGGTTGTGTCCAACGTCTTGGTTCTATTTAGGTTCTGGATGTGTCCGGTTGTGTCCAGCATCTTGATTTTATTTAGGTTCTGGATGTGTTCGGTTGTGTCCAACGTCTTGGTTCTATTTAGGTTCTGGATGTGTTCGGTTGTGTCCAACGTCTTGGTTCTGTTTAGGTTCTGGATGTGTCCGGTTGTGTCCAACGTCTTGGTTCTATTTAGGTTCTGGATGTGTCCGGTTGTGTCCAACGTCTTGGTTCTGTTTAGGTTCTGGATGTGTCCGGTTGTGTCCAACGTCTTGGTTCTGTTTAGGTTCTGGATGTGTCCGGTTGTGTCCAACGTCTTGGTTCTATTTAGGTTCTGGATGTGTCCGGTTGTGTCCAACGTCTTGGTTCTATTTAGGTTCTGGATGTGTCCGGTTGTGTCCAACGTCTTGGTTCTATTTAGGTTCTGGATGTGTCCGGTTGTGTCCAACGTCTTGGTTCTGTTTAGGTTCTGGATGTGTCCGGTTGTGTCCAACGTCTTGGTTCTGTTTAGGTTCTGGATGTGTCCGGTTGTGTCCAACGTCTTGGTTCTGTTTAGGTTCTGGATGTGTCCGGTTGTGTCCAACGTCTTGGTTCTGTTTAGGTTCTGGATGTGTCCGGTTGTGTCCAACGTCTTGGTTCTGTTTAGGTTCTGGATGTGTCCGGTTGTGTCCAACGTCTTGGTTCTGTTTAGGTTCTGGATGTGTCCGGTTGTGTCCAACGTCTTGGTTCTATTTAGGTTCTGGATGTGTCCGGTTGTGTCCAACGTCTTGGTTCTATTTAGGTTCTGGATGTGTCCGGTTGTGTCCAACGTCTTGGTTCTATTTAGGTTCTGGATGTGTCCGGTTGTGTCCAACGTCTTGGTTCTATTTAGGTTCTGGATGTGTCCGGTTGTGTCCAACGTCTTGGTCCTGTTCAGGACTTTTAGATCAAACCGTGGACAAAACGAGTGAAAGCTTTAATCCATGTTGAGTCGTTTGACTGGGTTCAGACGCGTACGGTGACCCGCTGGACCCGCTGGACCCATCCGTCCCAGGCAGCTGCTTCATATTCTCCCCACGTTCGGCGCCGACCCCTGACGGTCCGGTGCCGCTGCTGTGGCCTGACTGATGGGCTGTGAAGGGAACCGTGGGAACCTGCTTTCTGCCAAGTGGCTCGAGGGCGAGTTGAAAGTGGAAGCGTCGGTCATACGTGTCATTTTGCTCATGTTCTGGTTTCATTATGGTTCCGCCAGCGCGTCGGTTCTGATGGGCTTCAGAGGTTTGACTGTGCTACAGTCTGACGCCAGCTGTCCGGCTCTGCAGTGTTTGGTTCTGTTCCTGTTCACGAGGAGCTGGACGCCGAATCAGGTGGTTTCTGTTTGGACGCCGATCAGAAAGCAGAGACAACCCAGAACAGAACCGATGATGACGCTACAGCCTTCGTCCCGGCACCGCTGCGGTACCACCGGCGCCGCTGCGGTACCACCGGGGCATTTCACTAATGACGTGGTTGAAAGTGATTTAAGATTCGTATGAAGGTTTGGTTTCCACTGGAGCTGGTTGTGACCCGTCTGTAAAGCATGACGTCAGATCGTTTCGGATTATTAGCTGCTCATTCGCTGGTCGTCTAGTTCTGTTCAGCCCGTTGTTGTTCTGTGGTCCATTGTTCCGGAGTCAGATGCTGAAGCAGCCGTTCGCTTTACAAACTGAAGTTAAAAAGTAGAACTAAATCTGTGGCTTTGACCGTCAGACTCCACCTGTCAGATTATGGTTCGCATGCTAACGCTGAGGCTCCGTAGCACGAGCGGCTTAAATCCACCGAGGACGCGCTGCAACACAAGCCTGAGCAGCCAGACCTCAAACAAAGACGCGATGTGGGGACCGCTCTGCTACATTCCACCGTCCTCTGGGCTCAGGCTGCATGTGCAGGATTTTGTTTTGTTGAGCTCATAATTCAAGACAGACACGAGGGTTCGAGCCAGAACGGTTCCGTCAGGCTTTTAGGAGGGTTTGGTCTGATGGTGGGCCTGGACCAGGAGGCCCGTCGCTGTGGGCACAGACCGGTTTGTCTTTGTCGCTTCTTCTACGTCAGAACCTTTGTTTCAGCTTGTTGCCGGGCGACGTATTTCGTGGCATCAGTCACCGAGCGGTTTGGAAAACGTTTGGGACGTGAGCCACGTTCACGCTGCAGGTTGGTTGGTTTCCTCTGTTTGTATCTGTGCCTCATTGTTCACTGAGATGAGATCGATGCAGACGTTTACGCGGCTGCTCGGCTGCTGCCGGTGGCACCGACCACCTAGTGTGGGGACGGGCTGGGAACGATTAATGGCCCGCGCAGCGACACGCTCCACGGCTCAGCCTCGGACCTGCAGCCAGCTCCCCTGCTGCGCTGCCACCCGCCTCACCCGCCTCACCCGCAGCCGCTTCCCTCTGCAGCGAGGCCTAAGCTGCTTTGGCTGTTGCATCCTCCCTGCTGTGCTGTCGACTCGGGACCTTTTCACTGCAAGACAAAGGCTTCGACGCACAAATGGATCCGCTGTCCTGGTTCGTCCTGGTTCGTCCTGGTTCAGCAACAACCTTTTAAAAATTTAACTTAGAGGAGAATTCATTGAAAGTGTCAGCTGCTAATTATCCAGCTGCTCTTTTTATTAACAGCCACTTCTCTGCAGAGGCCGTCAAACAAACAGAGCGCAGACATAATGAGACCGTGCAGAGGAAATGAGTTGTCGGTTCTTGTTTCATATTTATTTTTCCACATAAATCGTGCGTGGGCCTCTGTGAAAGGTCTCCGCTGCTCCATAATGGATTTCTACATCCTCCTGTGCTCTGTCTCCATCTCTCAAAACCCCAGTGGACAATTCTCCTCTGAGGGGGATGAGGAACCACTTATTGGATTTAGGGGGATCTCCAGCAGGATGGATGGAGCAGAGCAGAGCAGGCGAGCTACCAGACGCCGTCCCTACACGACTATAAATATCCCAGGCTTCCAAATCCGCTCCGCAGAGGGAAAGCCTGGGGACGGATCGTCCGCAGTCTTCCCTGTGCACGTTGCTGGAGATGGAGGCTGAAGCCTCGCTCAGGCTGGGAGCAGGGAGCGGGAGGATTAGGCCTCCGTCTGGGCCTCCATAACTCTTCCAGTGTGAGTGGGCATGACGCCTCCTCCCGTCCTCCTCGTTTGGTGCACAGGTCACCGCAGCTACTGTGGAGCAGATGGCTCCCTCACACAGGCGCTGTAGACGTGACGTCCTTCCTCTGGAGATCGGCCGAGCTCGGAGACTTTCTCCAGACGGTTTCCTCCCTTCCCAGGCTGTGAGAGCGCGATGTCAACTCAGCTCATAGCGTGTGGTTTACAGATAGTGATGCTCAGGCGGTGGCAGATAACGCTCGGTGTCTGGTTCCCACTTAGTCAGCTGTGAAAACGAGTGAGCTCGGAGCAGAACCGTGCGACTTCTGCTGGGTCTCAGCTGAGCCCGGGTCCGTTCGTGACTGACCACAGGACGGACGAACGCGTGAGCTAGCCAGCGTTTCAACTGGCCGACGCTAATACGTGTGTAATGATGCACCAGCCTTTGTAGCTGTAACCTCTGAGGCAGTAGCTGGATTATCTGTTGGTCAAAGAGTCGCAGATGTTTGTGTTGCAATCAAAGCAAGTTTATCTGCTTCGCTGTGTTGAAGCGTCACAACGACTGAGAAGCTCGACAGCAGATCCTCAAACTGCCGCCGTCATCCCGGTGAAGCTTCCAGCCTGTCCTCTCTGTCGGTTGAGAAAGATTCAGTGGTTACCTAGCAACAAAAAAGATGCTGCAAAGTGAGTCCAACAGAAAAACAGATGCGAACACGGTAAAGTTGTGGGAGAGTGAGACTGACGACACGTGGACCAGTGATTGTTTAGCTGCCGTTGAGTGACAGTCGATGCCACGTGGCTTGTTTTTCTCATCACTCCTGTGGCTGAAGGTTCACTGAGTTCCAGCAGCTGGCGGCTTCAGGAAGAACCAAGTCTTTTCCTCTTCGCTCGGTGCCGTGTCCTGGAAGCCTCCTAGCAACCAGAGCACACTGAGACATAAACTCAGCTCTGAAGCCCTTCACTCTGACCTTTCACTGTTTCCATCAAAACAGCTATTAACTGTTGATTCCCTACATTTTTCCTTCCTGTCTGGAGAAAACGTGCGTCGTTCAGACTGTTTTCCTTTGCCGGGGCTTTTTATGAGTTATGACCCGTGTGACGAGAACACGACTCTTTAGTAAGAGGCTGAGACGCATGTAGAAAACAGTCCCTCTGAGCAAACACAGTCCCCTCAGTGCTGTGATGTACCTGCCTCTGCTGAGGCAACGCGGTGGATGAGCCTGCTCCTGCTCCTGCTCCTGCTCCTGCTCCTGCTCCTGCTCCTGCTCCACGGGGAAGATCTGGACCCACAGCAGCGTCGGCCTGTTCGGACGTGTGGAGAATGACGTCAGGTTTAGTCCAAGTCTCTGTGGGAAACTTCAGGTCGGCCTCCAGCTGATGAGAAACGTCAGGATCGACTCTCAACGCAACATCGGTTCTTCATCTTAGTCGGGGTTTTACTCTCAGGTTCCCTTCATGAGGCTCTTCTGGCCTGTTCGGCCTCGTCCTTTGGGATTTGGACAGAACCAGGTTCATGTGATCGGGTTCTGGAATAGAATCTGAGTAGACACCAGAATTGCTTGTTGTGTCTTAAAAACTTCAGATGTTTCATCAACTTTCCCACAAACCTGAGGAAAGGAACCGAGCAGCGTTTCCACAGCGACGCTGCTGGAACGGCTCAGACAGGAAACAGCTCAGAGACTCAAACTGCATCACAAATGTAAACTTGATTGAACGTAGAATATTTAGTAAAACACCACTGACTCTGTTGATGTAGACAATAACGACAAACGTTTCCTCCACCGATCCGTCAGCTTTGGGCTTTAATTGGCCTTTTTAAGTCCAGGCCCGTTTCCTCCAGCGGCCTCTCAGGAAACTAACCTCACATTTGATAAAGTGACTCAGTGCGAGAGTTGGCCAAACGCTGCAGGCAAACAATGATGTGAGCAGGGCCTGGTTTCAGAGTGAAACGCTGGGACGCGTCGGTCTCCCCCTTCCTTTGTTTTGCTTCTCGGCCCATCTGCTGCCGTTTTCTGCGTTGCTTCACCTCAGAGCTGCTTTGATTAGCAGTTTACAGAAGCAAAGTCGAGACAAACGGGCGATAGAAAATGAGCAGCACGCAACGAAGATCCAAGGGGAGAATGTTGGCGTTACAGGGCATAATCCCGCAGTACGCCCACTCCCGCCTCCGCTGGACGGCTCCCAGCCCAGCGCAGGACCACTGGGCCGCGATGCGCTGTCGGGTTATTCATTAGAGGGAGAGTTGGCAGCGGCTGGCTTGGTTCGGATCAGACAGGCCTCACCTACATTTGCTTGTGGGAAACAACAAATGTGTGATTTTAGGCGTCATGAAAGCCTGTTAGACAGAAGCTGTTACTTCTACGGTTCACTCACATTATTATCAAGCTAATCCTAAATGACTCGCGTGAGCCGATGTCACGTCGCTCTGCTCCGGACCCAGCAGGCCTGGGTGGCTGCCGTTCACCCGGCAACCGGCCGCTTTACGAGCAGTTAGTCACACAAAGGCGCGGGGCGGGCTGATTGCTCGGCTAATTGATCTCCACCAGAGATCACAGGGCTGCGCTCGCAAAGGCAGGGAACGCCTCCCATGACATCAGCCTGCTGCACGGCGGGCGGCCGGTTCCCACACTGAGCTCAGCCGCCCGCGGAGTCAGGTGGGAAGCGCACGCGCAGCCATTAATCAGCAGGTCCAAAGAAAAACCAACCAGAAGTCTGAGCCGTGTGGTCTGGAAAATATTTGGAAAACCACCACCTCCACAGCAAAACCAGCACAGAGGAAAGTTTCCAAGCACCCACAGGTCAAAGGTCAAACCCACTGTAGCTCCAGGATGCAGGGGGGTCACGACTCGCAGCAGCATCTGGAACTAAGCAAAGGAAAGACACGTTTTTTTTAAGCACTGTGGAAGTGGACGAAGCTGGTGACCAGGAGCTGTCATGGAAACGCTGAGCGGCTTGTCATTATGGGATGGAGCTCAGCGGAGCCTCGTGACGGCTCTGAAGAGTCTGAGCCCTACTTGGACTCTCTGTGGATCTAAACTGGACAATGGACCAGAACCTTTGGCCGTGTTGGGGAAACTGCATGGTTCCATTCCAGCAGCTGATTTATAAGACGCCTGCTTTTCCTATTCTGTCCCAGAAGGAGCAGATAGAAAATCAGAATGAAACTGTGGCGTGAACGCCAACGCTGTGTTTCAGAGGCAGGTGCAGCAGTGAACCACGAACACTGCTGCCTCTCGTTAAAACCACGCCGCTCAAACCGTTTGTGTCCGCCGCTCGATCAAAGAGCAGCAGTAAAGCCGTCCGCTTGTTTAAGGTGACAGGGCTGCTCTGTTCCATCGCCAGTTGTTTTCTTTCTCTGCTGCCTGAGGTGAAATCCCACAATCTTGTAAAAGGACTCATCGTGTGCAGCGCGAGGCCTTTGTTGTCGTCCTTGCGCTCGTCAAGCCCACATCTGCTGCGGTGATGTGTGATCGAAATATTCCTGGTGGGAAGTGGTTCTGGGAGCAGCTGAGCTCTTTATGTGCCTGCGTTAGCGAGTCCAATGTGCTTCATCACAGAGATCCCACGGACGCCGAGCGGCAGCAGCTTCAGCAACGATTAGTCTCAGTCTGCAGCCGTGAACCTGGTCTGAGAAACTGTGACGCACGTTTATTGAAGCCCGATTCTTCTAAACTGTTCCATCTACTTATGAAACATCTGATGTGTTTAGAATCTCCAGAGGATAAAAGGCTTCTGTAGTGTTTCCATCCCTCAGAGCTTTGTTGTGCGGGAGCAGCTCGAGTGATGCTTCAAACATCTCTTATGCAAGCGTTGTGTAACTCATTCGAGTCCAGGTGTGTGTGTGAGTGTGAGGCGTCTCTGAAACATGTCATGAAAATATGATGCTGTGATCTGAAGGCGAGTGTTGTCACAGGCTGCGTCATCGCGGTGCCAGCCGCCGTTCGGGATTAAGCTCACTGAGAGAATAATTGGGCCTGAGTAAACAACAGCGGTGCTGGAATCCCGCTGCAGATCACACAACCGGTCTGAACGTGTGGAGAAACATCTGACACCTGTTGACAGAGCTGCTTAGTTCCTGCTGCTTCAGTCCGTCCAGGACAAAGTCTCATCAGAGATGATCGCCGGCAGCCGCTGGATTGTTGGTGAAGTGCGCTCTCCTCGCCGACGGAGCCGTGGGAGGCGTAATCCGCCCACGGCGAGCGCTTCCTTCGCTCGGCCCGGTAGATGGCACTTGAACAGGAATAGATTGGAACAGCACAGCTTCAAGTGGGCCCTCGAAAGCAAATGGAAGCAAAGCCAGAAGAGACATCTGGTCGGGCTGTCCAGCGAAACGCCGCCGCAAATATTCTAGTTGTAGACTCAACGATGAGTCCGGCACCAGTGAAGGAAGCGGTTCCTGTCAGTGGGTTCTCTCTCGTAAGTTAGGGCCTGGGTCGCGTCATGGGCTCAACCTCGACGCCGCTTGGTTTGGTGAAGGCGGCGTCTTATCAGCACGTCGTCGCTGCTGGATGTGTGGAGGAGCTGAGACAGAGCTTCATGAAATCAGTCTGCTGTCAACTTCAGCAGACTTGATGCTGGACATTAGTTTATCTACGTTTGCTGTTGCTTTCTAAATGAATTACATATTGAACAACTGGTAGCGAATGTGTGCTCCCTGATCAATCTGAGCTGAGAGCTAACGTTGAGCTTCACTCTGGGTCTGTCGTATTATCTTCTGTTTTGTTCCCACTCATGAGACGAGGCTGAATTTTCCCTCACGTCCCTTAAGTGGAGACGGCGTCTGCGATGAGGAGCGGACTGAGGACAGCTGCCCCTCAGGGAACGGTCTTGGTTTAAGGCTCCGGGTCGGAACCAGGTCTAGGTTAGCGTGTGTGGGTCCCAGCCAGCTGCCAGCTCTGGGACTCGGCCTGTGTGAGCGTCTCTGTGCAGCAGCTTCCATGCTGAGGCGGGTAGTACCGGGCCGTAGCCTCCACCAGGGCGACCGGACCCAAGGTTCCCAGCAGAACCTCCACCAGCTCCAGCTCCTCCCATAGTGCACCTGGTGTGTGTGTTTCTGTTTGTCTCAACGTCGTGCGTTTCCTAAATGCTGAGCTGATTATTTCCAGGTTTCATGCACATGTCGTTGATTTTTGAAGCGGTCGGTTTTGGACCTGATTAGAAAACGAAAACGTTTCCGGCTGACGTCCTGCGTGAGGAACATGAACTTCAGGGTCGCGATTGGCGGGTCAAAATAGCAATGACAATAAATCAGTGGAGCAGCAGTTGCTGAGATGTGTGGGAGAGCGGAAGGAAGTTGTCCTGCCTGATGTCCCCAGGGGTCAAAGGTTAAATTCACAAGCAGGTGGCCAAGAAGCGCCATCTGCTCCAATAACCTGCTGCTAATATGACAAACGGACGCTTTTCTCACGATCTCAGCTCAGTGTTTGGCAACGTGGAGGGTCTGTAAACACAGCGCTGTCAGGTTCCAAGCTCAGATTTCACCACGTCAGGTCAACGCGCGTCACCTCGAGTCTCGGTCGCTGACGTGTTGCTTGTGTTTCCTCCTCAGCCTGCCACTGCAACCTGCACGCCCGCCGCTGCCGCTTCAACATGGAGCTCTACAAGCTGTCGGGCCGGAGGAGCGGCGGCGTCTGTCTCAACTGTCGCCACAACACGGCGGGCCGCCACTGCCACTACTGCAAGGAGGGCTTCTACAGGGACATGAGCAAATCCATCTCCCACCGCAGAGCCTGCAAAGGTAAAGGCTGCGAAGCCGAGCGAGAGGAATTCAGTAGTACGTCATGGCGTTCTGAGCTCAACCACGTTACGTTTATCTGCGTTTTCTGTTAACTTCAGTCTCCAGAGTCGTCGCGTAATGAAAATATAGAACATAATGATCCTGCAGCTGTGAAAATAAAAGTTGCCCTCAACTTTCAACAAACATTTAAATGCTGCTGAGCAGGTTTTGTTCAGGTTCCGTTCATCGTGAAGCGGCCACCTGTCCTGGCGTCGGGCGATGAAGTGACCCGTGCAGGTCCGGGCCGAGTTCCTCCGTGGATCCCTGACAAGACAAACAGAACAAACGGAACAGGGCTGATTGTTCCCGTCCCAGGTGTGAGCTCGTCAGGTTGGAGTCCAAGCTGCCAGGGATTAATGCGTGGGAGACAAAAGCCCAGCGCCGTCTGTCTCCAGCTTCCTCAGGGAGTAAAGACAGGATCCGAGCCCTGAGCAAACAAACTGCCATCACTCAGTGGCTCCGTCTCCAACGCTCGGCAGCAAAACATCCCAGAGACGCACGACAGGCATAAATGTGAGGAGGAGGAAGTTCAGCTGAGCAGAAAACAACTTAACGTAGACACAGGACGACGTCCACTGAGCAGGGACGGCTGTCGCTCCATCACTGGTTCTTTAGCCTCAGGAAACAACCACGGCCTCGTCTGCACCTGAAACAAAAGCCGAGCTGTGGACGAGGGGACAGGTCAGCGTGGAGCCGAGCTGGACCCACTGCTGGACCAGTAACCTCAACACAGGAAACGCACGAGGAAGTCTGCTTCCCGCCTCCACCCTTGTCTCCACAAAGCGTCGTCCCAGCGCTTCCACACGTCGGAGGCCTGGTTTAAAAGCCTTGTGTTGAATTTCCCAGGTTGACGGTGTCACCCCTCATCAAGATCAGCGTTAACACGGCTCATCGCGAACCAGAACCGCGTCCAACGCCCTCGACAGCTGCCAGAGCCTTTAGCAGCTGGAAGTGTTTGTGGTTCCTGCAGCAGCGCCCCCTACGGGGAGGCGAGGGCAGCTCAAAAAGGACGAATTCTGCACAGTGAAAGTAGGAAAAGTCAAAGTTACAGTCTTTATTTGTCACGTCACCTAAAAGCAGAAATAGAATTATAATCCTGTGACGCTTCTTTCAGCAGGTTTAGCCTCTCTCTCTCTCTCCCAGTGCTCCTGAGCCTCTCTCGCTCTTCTCCTGACTTACTGCACTTACATCACTGAATTCCATGAGGAAACAAACGGATCCCTAAAAAATTCCCGTTTGATTTTACTTGAACTAACAGACGTGGTCGAAGCTTTTATGATTCAAATCAAGTGGAACAAAAACACAAAAGCACTTTAATAAGCGTCTCGTTATGTTCACGAAGCTCCATAAATCCCAGCTGAGAGCGGCACTCGAAGCGAGTTTCACCGCCGCTGCCGCTGCGTCTCACACATGCAGAGCCGCACTTCAAACAGGCTTTATGGTAAACGTCTGGCAGAGCAAACCTCTCGCTCTGCAACGTGCGATCCTCCCAACGCACGGCTTCATCGGCTTTGAAGAGCGTCCCACTCGTCCATTAATCAGGAACATTATTCAGGCAGCTCTTTGCCAAAAGGCTTCGCGCTGAAGAGCGACGGACCCGAAGCCGCCTCCCCACACGAACCCACAGATATTCAGTCATTAAATCTGTGGAGACATTAATCAAGCCGTTTGCTCGTCTGTGCTCCTTCCAGACCGGAGCTAATGAAGAGTTTTGACGCTGGTTGGGCCCAGTGAGGGCCTGGTGCTACGATGGTGGCTGATGGTTGTGGGTTCTGTGGGCTGACTGTACGCTCTCTTTCCCTCCTCAGCGTGCGACTGCCATCCGGTCGGAGCGGCAGGAAAGACGTGCAACCAGACGACGGGCCAGTGTCCCTGCAAGGACGGCGTGACGGGCATCACCTGCAACCGCTGCGCCAAAGGATACCAGCAGAGCCGCTCGCCCATCGCCCCCTGCATCAGTAAGACACTTAGTGCTTCACGAGGCGCGTTCATCCAAGTGGAAGCAGCAGTAGAACCTCACTTGTTTCCGGGTTTTCTCCTGCTTCACGTGTAGCAACGTTAACCAGCACAAGGCTCCGGCTTATCGTCCGTCCTTACAGGCAGGCGGAGCGTTGACCATAAATCCCCCGTCTGATACGCTTCTTGGCTGTGTCTGCACAGTCCAGGTGCCTTGCGAGGAGTCGCTGCTCGCTGCTCGCTGCTCGCTGCTCGCTGCTCGGCCACATAAGATAACGGTGGCGTCTGCTATTGTCCAGCGTTCCTGGCCGTGTCCGGGCGACGCGCAGCGATAATGTAAACCTGGAACAAACAGGGTTGAAAGCAGCAGAACAGAGGCTCTTAGCTTTAATGGAACGTTATCAGGTTCAGATACCACGTTACCGTGGAAACGGACTTTCCTGCCTCACCTGTCACTAGTGAGAATCATGCCTGTTTTTGTTTCTGTTCCTCTGTCGCAGAAATCCCGGCTGCTTCCCCGACGGCGACTTACACCAACTACGAGGAGCCGACAGGTGAGTGTCCACCTGTGCGTCAGTCTGTGCTCCTTCGCTGTGTTTCTGCTGTTTCTCCACATGCCTGTTTTTCCATCCGTCGACTGCTGATGGAAACTCCAGATACTTTGCCTTTGCTCCCTGTGGTCTCGTTGCCGCGTTCCCTCGGCCCAGCAGCCTCTCTGGGTTCTGCCCTAATCTGATTACACGCTTCATTTGCTCCAGTTTGTATTTCAATCAAGGCCCAGCCTGACCCCGTGGTTCTCTGGCTGCCGACACGAGGAGACGAGAGCCTGCAGGTTTGACATCACTCACAGGTTCTGGCTCAGTCGGCTCTGGATTAAATAAGACAAACGATGACGGATCACATTAAAGTCAGTTAGTTTTACCTTTGGTTTGTGTTTCAGCAGGTTGACTTGTGCTATAACTGTGCTTTTACTCAGACTTAGATCAGACGGTAAAAACATAATTAGATTCTATTGACCAAAGGATTTTACTTCATACTATGACTTTATTTATTTTATTATGCATCAGTCATTTCTCAGCAGCAGGTTTATTAATATAATAACATGATATATTATAATTATTACAGATGGAGCCTTGGAAATGACCTTTAACCCCCAAATGTTTTTCCATCTCATTTAGTTCTCATACTTTATTAATCACATTTGAGATACTGAGACAAATTTCAGACACAACAAATCTTGCCGATAATTCACAGCATATGATACACGTGTTAAAGCGATGCAGACGGTACTGGTAAGAATCTCTGATCGTCGCTGGGCTGCCTCCAGACGAGCAGCGTGGCCCCGCAGCGCAGACGTTGGTCCTGCCGGCGGGAGCCTGGACCTTAATGAGAGCTGCGCTGCGATCGCGCTAAGGGGCTAATGGGCGACGTCCGCTACCACCGAGGGGTATGATGGAGGCCCCAGGGGCCGCGAGACATAAAGCGCTTCATTTACATGGAAATCAGCCGCGCTCGATATGGACTCGTCAGATTCATTTACTTTGGGATTTCCTCTGCTCTCGCTTCTCCTCTAACATTCCAGCAGAAATGCTTTCTCCACATACATGAATTCGATCCTCGTCCACGTCCCAAACCTCTCTCTCTTTTTTTTAAGAGGGAGTAGGGGGCGTTTTTTTCTTCCCCCGTCATTACCCAGGCAACCTCATTCACACCGAGTATAATGGGGAAGAAAGGCGAAGACTGGACAGAGGGCTGGAAGAAATAATGAAGTTTGTCCATATTCAGGCGAGCTGAAAGGCCCCTCTCTCTCAACTGCCCCCCTTTCTCCTCGCTGTGCCCAGCCCAGCTTTCCCACCCCCCCAGAAAAGAGCACAAGGCTTATTGCTCTGGGAGAGGCGGCGTGGGAGGGGGCGACACTCCGAGATGATCTGCTTCCAATTTGTGTCAGTCACTGGAAAGTGGAGGGAACAAATGATTTCAATTTTCACTCCCTGGTTACTGAGGTGCCTCGGCGACGGGCCGACGGTCCCCACACGCATCACACGTCTGTGCTGCTAATTTTTGGTGGGTCTCTAGCTAATTTCCCCTCGTGGCCTTCTTTTGTGCAGAGCCGACCTCTGCAGGCCAGGACCCTGATGCGGGGCTGTGTGAGCTCTGATCCGTTTACAGAGGCACCGTGAAGGCATCTGTAGGACCCCAGGGCGTAACGCGAGTGACCACGTTCAGCTGGAGCCCAAACTAAACGTGTCTTGAGTGTGTGTTGACTTTGCCCTGACTTTGTCTTTTTGTCTTTTCCGCAGACTGTGAGTCTCACTGCAAAGCTTCCAAAGGAAAGATGAAGATCACCATGAAGAAGTACTGCAAAAAAGACTACGGTGAGTCCGGTCAGCGGAACGTGTGTGGCGGGCGTCAGCAGAGGTCGGGAGGTCAGACGTCTCAATCAGACGCCGTCACGCCCAACTCAAGTCTGCACAATGAAACGAGCTGTAGCAGAGAGCGGCAGGTAGCGTAGTTAGCTTAGCACAGGCGCCGTTCCCGCTGCGCTCACACTGCACCAGCTCGACCAAACTCGACGGTCTACAGCCACAGGTCCGACGCGAAGCCGCCGCCGTGGTTTATAGATCTATCTGACCTGGAGACAGAGGTTTGGTCTGTCAGGAGGCGAGAAGCTTCTGGAGGAGCCTCGTTGGGTAACACTCCTCCATGTGCTCTTCATCGCGTCAGCTCTACTGCTTGTCCCTCGTTCAGCGTCATCACCTGCAGCCTCTCGTGCTTTGAGCAGCGTCCAGCTGAACGTATTTCACGCACGCTGCTAATTCAGCCCATTTGCTGTGCGGAGGCCAAGCACGGCCGTTATTCATGTCTCCGTTGACTTAAATCTTAATCAGTTGAGCTGACGCAGGCCTGGAGTCTATAAATCAGTCGCCGGTTCCTGCTGCTTCCCTCTGATGTTCCTCTGGAAGCAGATGATCCCGACTTTTCCTCACGCTGAGCTCTAATTCATTTCTCAGGCCTGTCGCCTTGCGTTTCTGGGGCTTCTCTCTGTTCTTTAGGGGCCACAACCTCGGTGTGTGGCGATGCACTCGGCCCCCGGGGGTCACGGGAAGGGGCCCTCTGTTTAAACACAGTTGTGGGCTCTGCCGGCACCGAGCATTCCTTGGGACGCAAACAGGTGGTAAATTAGGCAGACGGTGACGGATTGCTGCCCCGGGAGAAAGAAATATGTTTTGTTGATTCAATTTTTGTTTTTCATCAGCGCCGTAACTACGGCGACGGTGGACACAAAGGGGTTATATTCTCGCCTGACTCCCTCCTCTGCACACACGTCCCCTCCCTCTCCTGCCACCAGGAGGACAATGAATCAAAGAGCCGTGTGTTTACCGACGTTCTGGGGTAGTGCTCAAAGCCGGGCCCCTCGCCCCCCCGGCCCCCGATCGCTCGCTCAGCTGATAACCAGGGGGACAGGGGCCGGTAATTAAGCAGGCTCTAATTTCATTAGCCCCGGCTTGTTGGTGGCGTGCCGTGTCAAGCTGCAGCACGCTGCCCAGAGCAGATAAACCCAGCGGGAGGCCTGGCCGCGAGGTCGGCCCGTTGGCAGCCGCGGTGCCAGAGCGGGATCGTCTCGCTCTCTGGCTCCACAAACGCTGCTTTCTAACAGCCTGCGTGACCCCGCGCTCCGTGCTCTGCCGCCTATTCAGCTCAGACCAAGTGGCAGGAGGTGTGTGTGCATTTCTGTTTAAATACAGGCCACAAACTGAGAAGACACTTGAGGGAGAAAGAGGCGCCGACACAGAGGACGGGCCTGGACGCTGTAACCGAGTCTCCTCAGGCTGGTGGAGAGCGCTACCGCCGCGGGATTCTCACGCTGAGAAGTTGGATGGAGCTCTGGGAGCAGAACCCGGATCCTCATGAGGTCGGAAACACATCCCGATTCTCCTGCAAGTCTTTCTGTGGCTGGGAAGACAAATAGTGGCCCCTCCTCCCCCTGCTCTCACACCCTTTATGTGTTGGATGAAGGAGGCTGCGATGAATGGCAGGGCTGTGAGAGCTCGCTGCACTCAGCCCAACAAACCGTCTTTCTTCTGAAATTCTGTGCGATCTGCTCACACATGCACTGACACACACTCAGACAGGTTCTCCTCATTCTGAGATCAGGGATTGAACACGCACAGCGAAGACGTGCAGCCCGGATTAGCCCTGGAAAGGCTAACGGCGAGCTAGCTGCAGGAAACGGAGACAAACCAGCACATTTAGACTTTAGTCCCGTAAAGAGCTTCGTTGTGTTGGGTAAAACCTCCTTTTGCCATTTGTTCTCTAAACTAAACCTGCTTGTCTTGCTGGTCTTTCCAGCCGTCCAGGTGCACGTCCTGAAAGGAGACAAAGCGGGCGAGTGGTGGAAGTTCACCGTCAACATCATCTCCGTGTACAAACAAGGCGAGCACCGCATCCGCCGCGGCGACCAGCTGCTGTGGGTCCGCGCCAAGGACGTGGCCTGCAAATGCCCCAAGATCAAGCCCGGCAGGAAGTACCTGCTGCTGGGCGCCGACGACGACTCCCCGGGGCAGAGCGGCGTCGTGGCCGACAAGGGGAGCCTGCTCATCCCCTGGAAGGACCTGTGGGGCCGCCGGCTCAGGAAGTTCCAGCAGCGCGATAAGAGGGGAAAATGCTAAAAGTAGCTGGAGAGGGAGAGGTGGAGGCAGAATAAGGTCTCTACGGGGATGGATGGGAGGAGGAAACGAGCCGGTAGAGGTGAGAAGTAGGACAGATGCTGCTGCTCTGAGCTGCAGCGAAGAGGTTAGTGATTGTTGGTAGGAACTTGTGAAGGTTGGTCCGTGTGGGTAAATGCAGAGTTTGCACCAAACGCTACAGATTCGCCCCGTGATGCGTCTGTAATGCGTCTCACCTCCTGTGTTTCCTCTCATGATTAGTTGCTCCTGAATCTGCCAAACGTTGGAGGAGCTCCAGCAGCCGAGAGTGAAACTTTGTGAACTCGTTCGTAACTGTGGTTCTTGCCATTACTGCTCGTGTGAGAGTTACCTCGTCACTGTGGGAACAAAACGCCACAACGACCCTCATCTCGCTCTGTCACGGCTCCACGTCTTTGTGTTAGTAGCGTCTAGAGTAGACATCAACCACGCACTTACTCCTACTAGAGGGTTAGGACGTATTAGATATGTTCACGTTTAGAGGGAAGCCCCTCAGTTGATGACGATGACGTTTCCACCCACACAGTAGGTTTATTGTATTGAATGACACGGAGGAACCGCTCACACCCTGCATGCTCGCTGTTTACTGACTCCTAGCTAACGACGCTTGTGAATTATGTGCACATTTAATTTGTATACAGTGTTTGTGTTGTGGGGACATAACCTGTGGGGTGATGGGAAGTCACAGATGTTTGTTGTTTGCCTCCAGCTGTCAGACGAGCGTTCGGCAGCTGTTACTGTGTTTTAGCTAAACATTAACTGTTTGTGAATACGACCACAGCTCGGTGAGAAAATACGCACACGTTAGTTGTCTGTGCATCACACTGGACGCTTGCATCTCATTAACACATCTGCATCATTATCTGCTCCTGTTCATTTGTCTGCTTGTAAATGTTGCGTAGTCGTGTCCGTTGAAAGGTTGTGTAATGTCACGTAATACTAATATATTATGTTTATCACAAATGAATATATTTAATGACACAGAGAACGATGTGGCTTTTCCCGTTTTTTATTTTTGACCTTCTGTTTTTTACTTGTTTTTCATGGACGTAGAGGCTGTGACGACGCGTTTAAGCCTGGTAGAGCTCAAATTAATTCATTTGAAATAAAGCTGTGTAAAAACAATTAAATGAATTTGGCAGAAAGTGTCTTCACTTGTTTTCATTACAACAAACCAGATGTGGAGACATTTGGTTTGTCAATGTTCATCAGTTTTAATAAGTTAAATTTTTTTATTTTAATAATGTTACTGTTAACGCTACTTCAGATAATTACTGGATCATTTAAAAATGACTCAGAGGAAACTAACATATCTGGACTTAGTCCTAGTTTCAGAGACAAAACATTTATTATTAAACTTTAGTATCATTGAAATCATTTAAGTTGATTAGAGAGAAATATTTCTCTGCACATCTGAAGCCAGAAGCTCGACGGGTTGAGGTTTTATTCGTTATCTCTGTTACAGATGTTCTGATGCTTTAACATTTCCATGAGTCGTACGTTAGGATCTCAATGTGCTTTATTTTCCCCTAAAGTGCAGTGAAGTAAAGAACAAACCTGAGAGAATTCTCATCCTGGTGACATTAACACACGAGCTGAGACCAGAACCACAAACAGAAGTGGTCTGGTACTGACTCTGGGCCCGTTCACAGTGAGACTGGAGGCCTAATCCCATTCACAGGCCCCAGTTCAAACTGTTCATCAACAATTTAATTAGCACGACATGAGACGATAATTAACTGGTGTTATCCCACAGAGCAGGCGCATTGATGAGCAACACCTCCACAAACGCGTTTAGGTAGCGGCTGAGAGGCTGCCGCTGCTTAAGTGGATTAGCTGTTTGGGAAAAGGAGGAACTCCGGCAGCGATCACAGCGACTCCGAGCTGCTCTAATCTCTATTCAGACCCGCAGCGGCAGACGCCTCCACTCGCTTCCTCTGGCCTGAGAGATGAACCAACTTCTGGGCTGCGTCCACGTCCAGGTGAGCTCCTCCGTTTCCACGGCTGCTCCTCGCTTCACGGCCGCTGGACGCGCGTTTGGAAGCGGACGGACTTAAAGAGGTGCTTGACATCAGCCCACATCACAGAACACATAGCTTCACGCTCACACGCTGTTCCCCCACCTTCAGATGCCTTTCAGCTCTTCTGGTTCTCAGCGCGGATCAAAAGCTGAATTTCTGCCTTTTCTCGACTGGAGCACAAAGAGTCTCCTCATGCGTCGTGGAGAAGCCCACTAGAGAGGCCTCCATCCGCCCTGGCACAGCCTCCGCTCTTTTCTCATTTCCATGTCCATGCAGGATTAGGCCACTTGGCGTTTGGAGGCTGTGTGCTATATTTTTCGGAGCATTCTCGAGGTTAAATGACGGTTCAGACAATCCATAAACCAGCTCGTTGGAGCGTGAGGAGGGTCCTTCACGTCCGAACACGGCGCTGACCTGACTTCTAGTCACGGCCCTTGACGTTTCTGCTGGAATGTTGTTGTTTCCAACAACCTTGAGACGTGTTAAAGTGAAACGATCAACATTTGACACTATAAACTCATCTGATTAAACCCGGTCCGGTTGTGGCTTCAGCTGCTTTCAAAGTCCGAACTGTCCTCAGGCCCGTTTACGACCTGGGCTCTTTTCTACTGAGCCACCATCTTCTCAAACTCAGCAAAGACTTCATGAACCTTAAAGTGATTTTTTATTTATTTGCTCATCTGTTTCCTCTCCGTCTCATCAGAACACGTTCATATCTGAGAGTCTTGGCTCGGCCCAAAGTTCCTCACGGACTAAACAAAGTGCAGAGTGACTTCAGGGTCTGGGATCTTCAAATAAACGCGGCCTGGGTGCCATGGGGACCAGGAAGTGGAATTAACTGCTATATGAGCTGACCTTCATCTTGTTGTTGTCCCAACCTGCCTGGCTGGGCCCGGCTGGCCCGTAACCACGGCCCCCGGGCCCAACAATGCGGGCATTTCCCTCATGGAAAGAACACAGGCCTCAGGGGTTTACTGAGCAAACAAGACGAGCTGTGCCAGCTCTCCTCGCTCCCACACCTCACAAACTCGCTCTGTCGCCGCCGGCCCTTCACGGAGCCAGAGACGGTACCGGACAGTTCTGGGTCGAGGCAGAAATATGATGCAACGCTGAGATTAAGTGCAGAAAACCTGTTTGTGCAGATGGTTGCTCCTATAATTCTCATCCTAAAACGCTCCACTAGTTAGAAGATCAGGAAACTGGGATTAATGTTCTGGGATGAAGACGCAACCAGACGACCCCAAACTGTTGGACTGTGCTCCAACAAGCCGCGTTTTAGCATCGGGCTGCTTTAGTCATCAGCCAGCAAATATGCATCGACCGCACACAGGAGCAAACTCAGAGCGAAGGCCTCCTGAGTTGGCAGTAAATCGTCTCTGCCTGAGACGTGAGGCGTTCAGGGCCCGTCTGTCAGTCCTCGTGCATCTGATACCCGTCTCCTCATCATTGGTTTCATGAGCTGTCGTATCTGTTCCCTCCGGTCTCCATCAGTTCTCCATCAGTTCTCCATCAGGTCTCCATCAGTTCTCCATCAGTTCTCCATCAGGTCTCCAGCAGGTCTCCATCAGTTCTCCATCAGTTCTCCATCAGGTCTCCAGCAGGTCTCCATCATTTCTCCATCAGTTCTCTATCAGGTCTCCATCATTTCTCCATCAGTTCTCCATCAGTTCTCTATAATTTCTCCATCAGTTCTCTATCAGGTCTCCATCAGGTCTCCATCAGTTCTCCATCAGTTCTCTATCATTTCTCCATCGGGTCTCCATCAGTTCTCCATCAGTTCTCCATCAGTTCTCCATCAGGGCTCCATCAATTCTCTATCATTTCTCCATCAGGTCTCTTCTTTCTTTCTGCTGATCAGGTTTCTGGTTTTGGACCAAACTCTGGCCTCATCCCAGAAACTAAACATCTAAGTCAGCGAGTTCATTTAATTGTCTTGTGCTCGGATCTGCTCGCATCATTTCCTCTGCTGTGGATTAGAGTCATACTCACCACATACAGTAAGTTGACTGTGGCCTACGTTACCCACAATCCCATCCACAAAGTGTGAGATGCCAACCTGAGTTCACTTTGTAAGCAGAGTCAAATAATTGATTTATTGATAGTGTGTAAATATTTTCATAGTTTACAATCTGTCAATAAAATACACCGAACTCTGACTTTGTTGGTCTGATTGAATGGGAAACAGCAGCAGAGGCTGAGGATCAGTCCAGCAGCTGATCCTGGATCAGGTTAGGGAACAAGCTGTGATGGTTTCCATGTCCAGCCATCGGTGTCTGACAGCTGTGAGACATTAAGTGATTGGGTTAAAGATCACTAATTGGACTCGCAGTGTCAACAGATGAGCTCACGTCGACCTGGACGAGCCGTCGAGGTTGGAGCGAAACCCAGGCAGACGCAGGAAGTTCCTCAGGTGGAGCAGAGGGATCCTCAGGGACAAGATGGTAATCATTACCGGGTCCGATGCAGAGGTCAGGACCGCATCAGTGACAGCAGATGTGAGCCCGAATCCCTTCATTACATCTCTCACCTTGCGTGGAAACAGCCTTAGCGGAGACTCGACGGTCTGAGGGCTGAGTAATAGAGAGCATTCCTGTCAGAACCAAATGTGAGTCCGATGCGTGTGAAGCTCCACCCGGTTCCTCTCTCTTCTCTCCAGGGGAGCCGCTGTGAAAAACTTGATCGGCGGCCCTCTTCCCAGCATCTGGCTCTTAGAAGTGTCTGAACACATGGGCCCATTAGTTCCACCTCCGCCCGATGTGATCTCACTGGGGCCCCGGCCGGGCCTCCCCGGGGGCCCGTAACCACCGAGGCACCAGAACAAATAGCTCAGCGCTTACGCAGTCTTCTGTGTGGCAGGTGATTCCCGGCCCTGGTTCCACAGCATGTAGCAACTTCAAACCCGCGCTCGGACCCTCGTGGCTGGACGGAGCCAGATCCTGTCGGGAGGAGTCAAAGCTGCAACAGGGAAACCTGATTCTGAGAAGCAGGAAGTGTCAGGTCCTTTATCCAGCAGCTGAGGAAAGCAGACGACGCAAAGCTTCCTGTCACCACGGCGAACATCGCTCTTCCTTCATTGTTGGTCATGTGACAGAGGAGGAGGGAAGAGGCCTCCTATTAACCCTGGTGCAGCCTGCGAGGGGTCAAAGTGAAAACAGGAGGGTTGGCTCAAACAGCCGCAGACAGACAATAAATCACAACACGCTTCATCTGGATGAACTTGTTCATCATAGACCCAAAACCCACGAAGGCTGTTTGGTCCAACCCTGGTGTGTGTTTGAGCTTTGAGCCTCCTAGTTATCAGTGGGGGCGTTTGGGTTAATCATACGTGCCAACGGTGCCAGTCAATCATCCCCCTGATGATCATCTCCTCTGCTTCCTGCCTTGTTAACCCGCCGTGCGCTGGCTCAGCATCAGAGAGAGGACAGAACCGGCCCATTTTGCGTACGGCTCATAAATGTGTCGGCTACGTGGTCCACACACGCATGAAGGTCGAGATTGGATGGACTTGAAAGCTCTGTGAAGCTTTCACTGGACCTCAAACGAGGGAAAAAGCGTGGAGCCACAGGCGGCTCGGTTCTGTTTGGACCCTCACACACAGCACAATGGAGGCGAAACAAACAGAAACTGTGGACCTGGCGATGACATCACTCCAGAGAATCTGCTGCCAGACGCTCAGTGTAGGGAAGATCCTTTTTCCGACGCTTGGCACAGGGAGCGTGTTCACTCCAGTCCTTTTATTGCTGTTTACCTCTTTGCCAAGTTTAGTCGAAAGCACATAGTTTCACCAGATGAATGTGAAAGTGGAAACCCCTCCCTCAGGTTGCAGCTCGGGCCCGTGTTGATTCTTCCCACCTACGGACGAGTCCTGCAGGAACGCGCCTCTGATTTCAGCGCTGCCTCATTAAGAAGCAGCAGCATCACAACAGCAGCCCTCACCCCACACTCTGCCTAAATATGTCCACAAGTGCACAGGAGAGCGGCAGCGAGCCCAGAGGAGGCCGAGCTGGGCTCGTAAATCCAGCGTCGGACAGGCAACCGAGCTGAGCCAGAACGTTCAGGCACCGAGGGCCACGTGATTTATGGATCAGTGTAACCTCTGGAGTTTAAAAATAACAAGAGCAGCTCTCGCTGGGATGGAAACACCTCTGCACCGCTGATACTGTGAAACCACTTTAAAGATGCGTCTCCCACTCAGCGAGTTCTGATCTAAAAGCCTCAGAATAAAACGCAGCAGACGTCTCGCTCCTCAGCAGATCCCAGATCAGCCCTCATTGTGTGGCAGAACCCACCACATCAAGTCAAAGTTCCCCTTAACACCTGCACAGGTGTCAGGAACCCGGCGCTAAAGCTTTTACTTCCATCCAATGTCCCGTCACAGGACGATGGACGACATTAAACACATTTAATTCATGGTCCTGTGGTCCCGTGGTTCTGTGATTCCATGGTCCTGTGGTTCTCTGGTTCAGTGATTCTGTGGTTCCATCCATGTCGCCGGGTCTTGGCTGTAGTTGTGCTTAACGCGTCCAGAGCTGTCTCGGCTCCTGTCATCAGGGCCGGAGCCTCTTTAACCCGATAGCAGCTGGTAATTCTTCTGTGGTTCTGTGGTTCATTGATTCTGTGGTTCATTGATTCTTTGGTTCTGTGATCCGGGCCCGGGTGAGGCCAGCGCCAAGAACAGCAGCAACGCGCTGATTAGCTCACATCTCGTTCGTCTCGCTGAACCAAACGACTCGACGCACAGACGGAGACGCGCTGCTTGACGGGCCGGGTCCAAACCACGAGGCCGCGATGTCCATGTGGCCACAGAGGTGACAGCGGCGCCGAGCTGCACATTGGTAAAGTGCAACTTCGTGATGGAGTTCGTAATATTTATTTGATGTTTGACAGGAAACGCTTGATGAATGAGACGTTTGGTTTTATGCTAAACACTGTTACAGCCACTTGTAGGAGGAAAAGACTCGAGTTCAGTCAGCGATAAATCTGTAGAAACACTGAGTTGACTTTGTCAGCTTGTGTCCAACTTCACATGGAAACTTAGTTTCCTTCTCATTTCTTGTGGTGTATGGATCCTGGTGCTGAACCAGAACCTGGTTTCTGTGATTCCCCTCCTCATGGTGCCACGTTCACCACCTCCTCACTGTGTCGCTCACAGCACAGTTTCTTCCTCATGGTTCTCTCGGATCCTTCCTGACGTCTGTGCTGAGGGTAAGCGCTGGATCCCAGGCCTTGAGAGGTTGTATGGACTTCACTTCCCTTTGACCCTGAGCCTGAACGTGACCCAGCTTTCATGAGACTCGACCGTCGACCTCGTAGTGGCAGGACAGAAATGTTCTCTGCTGCTTCTGCTTCTCTCGTCTTGTATTTTGATCCTCCATCCGCTGCCAAGCGCTGCCCTCTGCAGGACGCATTGGGAACAGTGAGCCTTGAGCCGATGTGCATTAAAGGAGACAGTGTGTCCTGGTCCTGCTTCCTACTCACAGACCGAGCGAGGCCTGAAGACTCACCGCGGCAGAGGGGGTGAAGGGTGAAGGGTCCACCCACGCTGATGGGTCGCGGCTGTGGGACCCGTGGAGACCTTAGCGCCTGCTGGAATGTCCAGAGCCGCTGATTCATGAGACATTAAGCCCAACACAAACAAAAAAGTGAAGGCTGCCGGTGAGAATCTGAGGTTTCTGAGTAGCCTACACTGGTCACAGAGACCAAGCTCCAGCTAGTTTTTACAGATTACTCACTAGAAGAAGCAGGTTCTGTCCAGACGCTGCTCCACCCAAAGCACCAACACATATTCTGACCAGACTCATCAAACACTTAAAACAGACCGTGGTGACGTCCAGGCGTACGGGAATGAAACTCAGAACTAAATGCATGAAAAGAAAATGTGTTGTCATGTGTCAAAACAGTGCGAATAGATCCAACAATGGTGTTAAGCTGCAGGATTCATGAATGCTTTTCCTTCGGTGAGGTTCGTGTGTTTCTCCTGCTTTGGGGGAACATCGTGGCAGCAGAGGGAGCCACAGCTCCGTTAACCTGGTGTGAGGCCCTGGAGGCTCAGTGAAGGCAGCAGACGGTTCTCTCCAGTGATGAACTACACAGGAACCAAACGTGGCCGTTTGCTGCTCTGGTTGTGATGAAGTAGGGCGAGTAGAAATAGCCCCGGCTCTCTGGAGGCCGTGAGGCCGCGGCGTCTCTTCTGCGTCCAGGTGCGTGTGTGGGAAGCGTCCAGGACTCTCGGGCTCCTGGAGCAGAAGCATCAGGCCTCTGCCAACGGCTGTAAGATTAAAGGCCTGGACAAGGAATGTGTCAGTGCCAGCTCATAATCTGGCAGAAGCCAGATCTCGCCCACTCAGCTCCTTCTGGTGTGTTTCTGCTGAAAGTCCACATCACAGGAACCGTTCAATCGACCTGGAGAAGTTCAGCAGAGTCACGTTAAGCAGGAGCCGTACAACGCACGACGCAGAGCAGCAAGAGGAACCACACGAAAGACAAACCGATGAAAAGAGATGGAAATCACTGGAGAGACTCTGAGTGCTGTGAGCTTTACTTCCACCAGGCGCTTTTATTTTGACAGCCTTGCTTCATTCCTTCCTGCTCCGCAATCATTTTGCCTGCTGCTTCTCTGGACTAGTGAGGCGTCTCCAGATCAGCCGCCTTCGTTCTGGAGGCGTCCGGCGCGTTTGTGGTTATTCTGAGGGATTCGTGTTTGTACCGTTTGGTTTTTTACCTGTTGAACTCATCCATGTTTGTGACTCGGCTCCATCTCACCTGATCATCTTGGTTCTACATAGAGACCACAAGAAACTCACAACGTGCCCTGACTGCTGCTCAGACCATCACTGCTGGGGCGGCTCTGGCTACTTCCTGGACTACCCCCTGTCTACTAGCTGTAAGTGACCTTCAGGATTATTACCTTGTGATCCCTCTCTGCTTCCACATGGAGCCTGAGGCCACGTCCTGTAAAGCCAAGCGTGACGTCTTCTGCTGGACAGCGTGTTTAACGCCCTGACGGCATCGCTCTGTAAGGAAAGTGGTTCTAAAGCTGCTACTCCTGCTGTTTCAGCTTCCTGGTCGCAGTAGATGCTGCTCGTGCTCCGGGTTCCTTCCACAGTCGTAGCGGTGCGTTCGCTGACTCAGGCCTGCAGATGGTCTCTGTGGCCTCCTCCATTTTTAGGTTGACCTTTCCTTCAGAGACGAGCGTCACAGAGGCTCAGAGCTGCAGACGCCTGCTCTGCTTGTGTTCTTTGGTTTGTTTCATCAGAGCGACTCCTGTGTCTGAATGAAGATGCTCCTTTATCACAGAGAGAAGAAGTTAACATAAGAGGGGATTCGTTGATTCAGGAGAATATTCAAAAAGGTATGAACTGATGTAAAACTAAAATGACTCCTGCGCAGCGTCATCACTGCTCGGCTCCAGTGAAGCTTCTACATCTAGTTGCATCTAGTTTCACACCTCGGCCCAAACTCTGCTCCATCAGGGCTGAGATCACTTCACTGGTGCCTGGAACAAGAACCGAACACAAAGTGGAGGTGAAGCGGTGGAAAGTCCTCCGCTGGCGCGTTTCTGTGGACAGATGGTCGTTGGGGACGTGGTGCGTTAGTCAATCGCTTGCTTGCTGTCTAGGACCAGGTGTCGGTGGAAACCCAGCCTCGGCCTCGGCAGCAGATCTATGAGGGAGGCGGAGCAGGAGACTTCACGTCTCAGCACAGACTTGGCTCCGTGTTCAGGCTGCGTTAGCACAGAGACGGACTCGGTGCTCACTGATGCAATAAATCTGCAGTTTTTAGAGGCCTGTGTGATTAAACCTCTGCAGCGGGAGATAAGCTGCTCTCATCATGTCTTAGGAATGATGGAAGTGATCCAGGACTCTGTAACCTGCGAGAAATGCCTGGAGGCCTGCAAACGAAAGACCGAGAGCCACTGTCAGCAGGAGCCAAACCAAACCACCGCAGAAAAACCTTGGACTGGGTCCAGTAATGACCCAGACGCTGATCTCCTGGACCAGGCCTGGAAACACCGGATCATCTGAAATACCCCAGAAGATGCAGCACACAATGAAAACTCGCTGAACTTGAACTTTGCCTGAATGTGGATGAGCTGAGCTGAGTGTGCGCACTGGCCCCTTCTCTGCTTGTGCTGGTGGGAGGAGGCGGCGTCTTCCAGGCCGAGTTGGAGCGACGGGAGGGAGCGCGCGGTGCCGCAGCGGCTCAGTGTGAGCTGCGCACGACGAGACGCTGCTGCTCGGGAGAATGAACCGCTTCACTACGTGCTGACATGGACGAGGGAGGTTTACCGTCGCCGCGGGCCGGAGGAAGCGACTGCTGCGCCCACTGGATCCAGCATGGTGCCCCCTCTGCGCGCCTTTCTCTCTGCTGTCCGGACCGGGGACACCGGCAGAGAAGTGACGCACCGGCGGCGGAATTCGCGCAATCATCCGACTGAGAACAGACCGACGAGGCACTAGAGAGACCGTCATGGAGAAGCAGAGCAGAGCCAAGGAGGAAACGGAGAAGCGCAAAGAGAAGAAGCCGAAATCTGGGAAGCTCTTCCGCAAGAAATCCTTGAAGTCTGTGGGGAGTTTTATGAACAGAATCCTCAAAACTTTGGGCACTTTCGCTCACTTTGGAGACGCTGACGCGCAGGACGCGGAGGACGACGACGGCGGGTTCCGGAGCAGCGCACCGTGCTCCTTCAGCGCAGGCTCAGCAATGGGCCAAGAGGACGCACAGGTGGCGGCGAGGGAGCGAGCGCCGAGGACCGGCACAGAGAAGCTGCTGCTCCAGTACGGAGACAAGGTCCCGGGCGTCCTGGGGCTGAAGAACCACGGCAACACCTGCTTCATGAACGCCGCGGTCCAGTGTCTGAGCAACACCGACCTGCTGGCGGAGTACCTGGGGCTGGAGCGGTACAAACTGGACCTGAGCACCAGAAACGGGCCGGCGAGGAGCGACGAGGCGCGGATCGGTGGAGGCGAAGTGACGGCGCAGCTGGCGACGCTGGTCCGAGCTCTGTGGACGCTGGAGTACACGCCACAGCTGTCCGTGGACTTCAAGGTGCGAAAGGACCGGTCCAGGTTCTGTCTGGCCAAAAAGGTTCTAATGGAATCTGGCTGATTCAATATTTAGTATGTTAGCAGCTGACAGTTAATTTTCATGTAGATGAATTTACTAATAATTTCAGTTCTGTGTGTTTAATTAAAATCGTTTAATTATCCATAACTAACGTTGGTGAGTCCAGAACCTGGGCCCAGAACAGTTGCAAACAGCAGCTAAGTGACGGTTTCTGCTTTTGTTGCATCCAACATAATCACATGTTGTGGACTAAACAGCGGCTGACGTCAACTTGCGTTGCCCCAGAGCAGCAGCGTCTGTGCCAGGTGATAATGAGGCTGAGGGCCCGGGTCACTTTGTGACCTGTGGGTCCAGAACCCAACAAAGACGCGCTTCCTGCCGGTAAATCCACCCGCTGGTGTGTCTCTCTCTCGGGAGCTGAAACATCTTGACAAGATTAAAAGACAAACCGTAACCGCTGCCCCTCATGTGAAGCCAGAACCCAGACGCTCTGTGGTTTGACTCGTAGGAGGTCCAGAGTTCATGTGGCCTGGCTAAACCCACAGCTGCCTGCAGGGAGGCCTCATGACACGATCCACGAGCTCCACAGGACCAGCCACCGGGCTCTGTCTCAACAGACCAGCGGGTCTGCTGGTTCCGTGACTTTCTTCTCGGTTAGTGCAGAGATTCTCTGCCGTCTGTTTGAAGTTTCAGCTCCGGACTGAGCGCTGAAAGAACCGCATACCTGGCCTCCTGCCACATGCCGGTACCACCTGGCCCGCAGGACGAGGCTTAGCGGATCTGAGCGCTGCCTTCCTCCAGCCCGGAGCAGATGAGCGTTTGATCTGCTCGGTTCTCGAGCTTTTTGTGAATCCCCTCCTGCAGAGATGATGTTTGCACAGAGGCCTGGACGAGGACAGAGCCTGAAACTCAAACAGTTACTCAACCGCCAGTTTTCAGTTTCCACAACATGAGCGGCCTGAGAACGACGGAGGTGGATGGGCAGGAATGCGTCCTCCTGCGGGTCGGGACATTCTCACAGGTTTCTGTTAATACGTGTTGGTTTCAGGTCAGTGAATCAGCCCTGAAGTCCAGCGGCGCCGCGTTCATTCAGTTACGACCTGAACTCTGGCAAATAATTACTTTACTAATACGTTAACTGAAGTGATAGTAGCAGTTGGCGAGGGCTGAATGTGTGGGAGGTTCTGTTCAGCAGCAGCTGGGCCTGCTTCCCCCACAGTGAGCAATAAAGCAGCGTTTCCCACAAACTATTATCTCACAGAAAAAGGCTGCGTCTAATTACTGTTATTGCTCTGCTGTAATGAGCAGCTGCAGGAGCGTCCGTCTCCTGGTTGCGAGTGAAGCGATGTCTGGCACAGTTGGTGTGAGAGTGACTCGACCAGAGCAACA
The DNA here is from genome assembly GCA_030770545.1 of Macropodus opercularis. Taxonomy (NCBI): domain Eukaryota; kingdom Metazoa; phylum Chordata; class Actinopteri; order Anabantiformes; family Osphronemidae; genus Macropodus; species Macropodus opercularis. The sequence continues at coordinate 16,598,151 of CM061096.1, read as the reverse complement.
CAAACGCCAGCTCTTCCCTCCTAGTTGACCTTTACTGGACCCGCCCGTCACTTCCTGGTTCTGGAGAATCAGCTCTTTTCACACGTTTCTTGGTTTAGCTCTCAGCAGTTGCTGCGTCTTGCTCTGATTCCACTGAAGGAGTTTATTTTTATGCTTTGAAGAGGAAGACGTTCATATTGAGCCACCGGCTCCTCGGTGCCGTCCTCCGGCTTCACTCCGTCTCCTGCCAGCTGCCACATTGTTCTGTTTGTTAGAGGTTATTCACAGGGTTTGACTTTTTAACGGTGAAGCAGATCTTCGTTCTCTGTCAGCCGGGTGGAGACGAGGAAGCGTGAACAGCCAATTTGCAATTCTAGGAAGGTTCTGATCAGCGTTCTGTGGCAGAGCTGGAAAGTCCCGCTTTTACCTTGGAACCCAAACTGGATGATGAGGGCTCATTAAACGCGTGGGGTTCTGTTAATGAGATGCATTTATTCATGGACCTCAGGTTCCAGCTCTAACTGCTGTTCTCTCTCTAGAATACCGTGTCCAAGCACAGCTCACAGTTTCGTGGTAATTCCCAACATGACGCCCTGGAATTCCTGCTGTGGCTGCTGGACCGCGTCCACGAAGACGTCGACCTGGCACCGAGCAACAACAACAACAAGACCAGAGCTGCAGGAACGGTGAGAGCGAAGCCGTCGACCCGCAAACAGACGCACAGATGGTGTCTGATGGATGAATGTGTGGAAGGATGGATGGAATCAGTGAAGGATGGATGGATGAATGGAAGGATGAGTGGATGGGTGGGTGGATGATGGATGGATGGATAAATCAGTGGATGGATGGATGAATGGAAGGATGAGTGGATGGGTGGATAAATCAGTAGATGGATGGATGAATGGAAGGATGAGTGGATGGGTGGATAAATCAGTAGATGGATGGATGAATGGAAGGATGAGTGGATGGGTGGGTGGATGGTGGATGGATGAATGGAAGGATGAGTGGATGGGTGGATAAATCAGTAGATGGATGGATGAATGGAAGGATGAGTGGGTGGGTGGGTGGATGATGGATGGATGGATAAATCAGTGGATGGATGGATGAATGGAAGGATGAGTGGATGGGTGGGTGGATGGTGGATGGATGAATGGAAGGATGAGTGGATGGGTGGATAAATCAGTAGATGGATGGATGAATGGAAGGATGAGTGGATGGGTGGATAAATCAGTAGATGGATGGATGAATGGAAGGATGAGTGGGTGGGTGGGTGGATGATGGATGGATGGATAAATCAGTGGATGGATGGATGAATGCTGTGAATGGCTTCATGTAAACTGACTCAGGTTTGTGAGTGATGTGTGTTAATGTTATTAGTTGTGTTTTGTTCTAGTTTGGTCCTCGTCGTCCACTTTAAATGGACCAAACCTTCCTCGGTTTGTTAGTATCATGCAGCCTGACGCGTGGCCTCGCTGACCAAGCCGTTCATCCTCCGTCTTCATGTTGTTGCTGATGCTGAGCGTCGTGTGCGTTTTTCGTAGTGATGGTCGTTTGGCTGCCTGGCACAGCGGCCGGGGTTCCTGCCAGCCTGACGGAGGCGTCGGCCTCGTTTAACAGTCTACTGGCGTTTTCCACGCTCGGCCGACCGTCGGAAGCTTTCTGCTGCTAAATCAGGAGCCTGCTGTCATTGTTTTAAAGTGTGTTGTTAGCTACCACTTCAGGCTGACGGGCCACAGCACAGAAGCACTTTAATATTTGCCGTGGACTCGCTCTGGCTGTGTTGATGCTCTATCTCTTAGGAAACACAGTGTGAAGCTCCCGCCTCCCTCTGCTCTGTGAATGTGGCTCTTTGTGAGCCGGAGGAAGAAAGAAACCCTTGTTGTGTAGTGAATGTGAGGCGGGACCTGCACCAGCGGAGGACGAGCAGTGGGACGTTCGCTGAGGGGCTGACGGTAGCGATGAACGTGGGTTGGCCAGAAAAATCTAAAAATGTCCGACTGTCACCTCTGATGCTGTGGATGTTAACGTGATGACACCCCTGAAATTATTCACCTGATATTCAGAACAGATAATTACTTCATAAAGCAACTTTTCAATAATCTATATAATAATAATAATGAACCTGCAGTCACGCATGAAAACTCATCACCAGTCAATCAACGCATCATGTCTGGGTCCGATTTTGACTCTGGGTCAGGGTCTGGGTCAGAGTCAGGGTCTGGGTCAGGGTCAGGGTCAGGGTCAGGGTCAGGGTCTGGTCTGGGTCAGGGTCTGGTCTGGTCTGGGTCTGGGTCAGGGTCAGGGTCTGGTCTGGGTCAGGGTCTGGTCTGGGTCTGGGTCAGGGTCAGGGTCTGGTCTGGCTTCAAACGTTTCCTCATTTCTCAGAGTGTTGGCGTCAGAGGAAACCAGGTGTTTGTTTTACAGGGAGCAACAACAACAATAAACACATTCGAGTCTGATTGGCCGACGGCTCAGACCGAAATGACTGAAGGAGCTGATGGGAATAATGGAGGCGGCAGCCGAGCCGCCAGCCACACTTTACCGTTGAATGGAGTCAGCCTGTGAAGGTAATTACTGTAATTACTACTCGCCGTCCGACCTCCGAGGAAGAGCTGGAGTCAGTACCGACTCCTGCACACGAGGGACGGTTAGCGTTTCAGAAATCGCTCCTTTCTGCAGCAGCAGGACTTAGATTATGTCCATAAAACCAGCGTTCTGCTTGTTTGAACTTCTGCCGTCGTCAGATGTTGGACCTTCTACGTGTGATTGTCAGAGAGGAACAAACACTTTGCTCAAACACTGATCAGACGGAGCTCAGACAGAGTTTAGAGATTAAAACAGACTCTGTGTGTTTGTGGCTTCGCTTTAATCTCATCTTTCGCTACTGAGAAGCAGGAGGTGATAATAGAGACCATCAGCTCAGGCCGTCGACCTGCCTTCAGAATTAATTTCCTCTCCCGCGGCTTCCTTTAGTGGAGGCTAAGTCTTTATTAGTCTTACGTTCACTGGGAAACTTGGTTCAGACGGTTTGTCTGCGAGAGGCGACTGAAGCAGGAAGGACGGTCTGGGCTGAAGGTCTAGACAGAACGGCAGATGGATCAGAACGTTCTGGATCCAATACACACAACTCGCTGCCTGTGATTCTGTCAGCTGGGTTACGGTTGGTTCTGTCCCACAGACCAGCGAGTGAGGCGTTCAGGGACAGACCAGTGTGAGTGAGGCGTTCATGGACAGACCAGTGTGAGTGAGGCGTTCAGGGACAGACCAGTGTGGTTTTTCCTTATTTGACCACACACTAGCCAGACGTTTCGTGAATCTGTCCGCGTGGTCAAGGCTTTAACTGCAGTGAATATTGTGTCTCCTGAATCGTACATTTGGAGCCTGTCCCAGCATGCACTGCACAAAGACCATCCTCATCAAATTTACAGCTCAGCACTGGCCCGACTTCCGAAGGCACAAGGTCTAAATCACTCGGTGAGTTACGGCCTCGGCTTCTGGGTGAGACACGGTAGAAACGCTGCAGCGCTGAGCTCGGACAGGGAGACGAGTTCACACAAACAAGATGCTGTTTGCTACGACCAGCCTCAGATTGTCAGAACAAAGCGTGACTCATTCCCTCGGCTCCAGTTTTCACAGTAGGAAGAGTCTCACTTCTCCACATGTGGCAGCTCAAACGGGGCCTGGACAATAGAGCCACAGCTGAAACGTCCTGATTGGACGTCGTGAGCGTTTGACTTCCTGAGGGTGCGATTGCTGAAAATCAGGGGCTGATTGGCTTAAAGCGGCGGAAGGAGCAGGAGTCGTGCTGCAGACGCGCCATCAGCGCGATGGCAGGGGGTTTATCATCAAACCTTTGGTTCTGGGATCTGATCCGGTCGACCCAGAACGTGCTGCAGAGCCTCACACACCAGTCAGAGCTGGACCTGTCACAGGCCTGAGGTCAGCTCTGTGCCGTGATGTCTGCCTCAGAAATGCAGACGGAGAGATCACCCGCTGAGCGTAACGGGCTGATGGGTCGGAGAGAAAAGCTTCCAGCTTCACTCTTACTGCGACTATTTATAGAGGAGCCGCTGAGGAAACTGTCAGCTGTTTGTTCAGTAAGTCGATAAATAAGACCCGTCTGCATCGATGCGTCTCTGTGGAGGTTTGACTCCTGCGTGTAAATTATTCACGTCGGGCCCATTACTGGGAACCCGTCCCCTCCTCCGCGGTCCGTCGACGGTCTGAGATCCTCCTAGCGAGTCACCAGCTACACGGTTTGGGTGAATGATTAACTCCCTGAGCGGTTTCATGCTGAGCAGGTGACCAGGAGTCAACATGATTTAACACAGTTCTGCATTTATGTGGTGTAATGCGAATAGATGACGTCACCGGTCCGTCGTCTGTGATGTCATCAGTCCGTCGCCTGAAGACTCAGGTTTCCATTTTGTTTAGTTTTGCATACAGGATCCCAACTGGTTTAGATTTAGTCAGAGATGATTGAATTAGTTTGAATTCTTTCGCTCTGGGAGATTGTGTCTCTCAAACAGTTCAGATGTTGACGTATTAGGGCAAAGAACTTTCTAAAAGGTCAAGAGGTCGTTGAGCTTTGTTGTAGTTCCTCCTCCCACTGCTGCCCAATCTGTCAGACAGAATTGTAGTGACTGACCAGAGCTTCTGTTTCCTCTGCACCTGACCAGACTCAGTAACAGATTCGATCTCTGTGAACAGAGATAGCGAAGCCGCACAACTGCCGCCAGGCCGTCGTATCTCAGCCTGCGGAGCGTCAGCTGTGTGGACAGCATGTGAGAAGCTGGTGAGAAGCTGGTGAGAAGCTGGTGAGAAGCTGGAGCAGGTCAGCGAAGGAAGCTGTTGCTGGTCTGGCAGCGACCACCTCCCTCCCGGGTCCAGCTCTGGGAACTGAGATGCTATCATTTAATTTGTCTGTCAGAAAAACATCCAACTTCAAAGTGATGAAAGCAACTAAACAGGCAGGGGGAGAATGTGAGAAGCTATTTTTAGAGCCGGGCCTGACCAGTTAATGGAGGAAAGGAAAAGCTCAGGGTGTGAAATTTCATCCTTTGGGCTGACGCTGCAGTTCCTTCGCGCGTGTACTTGTCGTCGGAACCCGCTGAACAACGAGGCCTTTCTCTGCTCTTCGCACCAGTAGCTGCACGTCTGCGTCATCCTCCACCATCTGTGCTGCTCGGTTCTTCTTTCTCATCGTTGTCTTTTAGCATAACATCTATTTTTGGAGAAAACGGTGGCAGAGATGCTGAAGGCGCGTTTCTGGACCCGTCTGTGGAGGTGAACAGCTACTTTCCCTCTCGGTGCTTTGTTGTTTGTGTTGGAACTGAGGCCACAGGCCAAGTTGGCCAGAATCTAGAGAGACAACACGCATCACAATTCAGCTGCTATGAGTCAATTTACTGAGAAACCCTTCCTTTGGATTTATTCATATTATGGATTCGTTATGAGTGGAAACATGAAACGATGCCCGTGTTGCTAAGCCATAGAAGAACTAGGTAGAAAGAGTAGTTTGATGAATCAGGGGTTGACTGTGTCTCTGAGACGTTCGTCCATGTGAACCTGTTTGGTTTGTCTCTTCCCCCTCGTCATGGCTTTGGCCGTTTGTATTTCTGAACGTCAGGCTCTCGCATCTCTCTGCATCGCTTGTTTCATGCGAAGCCGTAAGTCTGTCATTGTTTGAGGCTGCTGGAGCACAGCGCCGCAGGAAGCTCGGGTTTCAGGCCTCGGCCTCCCAACAAAGCTCAAAAGCTCCGAAGAATAGAGTCAGGGTTTGAAATGGTGGTGAAGTGTAAAGGACTCGCTGTCCGCCTCCATCGCCCTGCGCTCTCAGACGTGCCTGCGCCTCCCTCCGCTTCCCTCGAGGCCTCCGTTCAGCTCCGCTGGTCACGGTGGAGCTGCCAGTCTGGGAACAGTGACAGTCCTCAGCCCAGGAGCCAGAACCGGGAGGAGCAGGGAGCGCACAGCGCATTCCTGGACTAAGATAGAAGTACTTGACCGTTAAACCAGGCCATGGTGATAACACTGTGGCCTTTAAGCTCTTCACTGAGAAATGTTTCCAGGAAAACGCTGTGAGACGCTGCTTTGAGTTAAGTGGAGTCTGTGACGCTAGTAGCAGTGGGGACGGTTAGAGTTCGATAAACAAGCCAAGACCAGTTCAGATGGTCTGACAAGTAAACCACCGCCTGCAGCCCTTAGGCGTCGCCTCGCTGTGTGATGTTCATGCTCTCTGTGCTGCAGGGTCCCGCTGGAGCCGATGCAGCGCCGCCTCCCGACCCAGCCCAGTCCCAGCAGCCCAGAGGCCACAGCTTTGTCCAGGAGCACTTCCAGGCCCAGTACAAGTGAGTTCACCTCTCACGCTAATCTACCTGAAGATAAAACAGCAGCTACCTCTGGTCCTGCATCCGCTCGCTTCCTCCATTATCACCTTTGCTCCCTCTTCTGTCTATGTCATCTATGTTTCATTGGTGGCTGAGTGTGATTTGTATGCGTGCAGTGCAGCTGGAGTAGAAGGAGACGTCCGCAGGGCAGCCTGCCACAGGACGGAGCCGCTGCCTGGCGACGCCGTCCGTGGCTTAATTTCCCAGGACGGATCGTAAAGGTGCGACACGTCACGCGTTACTGGTAAAATATCATCTCAGGCTCAGATTTATATCTCAAACGTGGACAATAAAAGAAGTGAAAGGAAGCTAAATCAGCAGCCGACGCCTTCACAACGACAATGTGCCACAGAGGCTCAGAGATTCCTCACGTTTTTAACCTGTCATTAGGCCAATCAATCAAGGATGAGGCTGAGCCAGCGCTGGGTTCAGGAAAGTAGTGGACGTAAATGTGTTGGTCTGAGGTTACGAGCTCGTTCCCAGTAACCAGCTCGGCACCGCGTCTCCTCACCTCAGCTGCCTGTAGGCGCAGGGCAGAGCTCGTCTCCTCCTCCTCCCGTTGGGGATCCCGTGATGACGCCACCAGCGTTAAAGTGATGCAACAAGACTGCAAACGGTTCCTCGCTGGGGCTTCCATCCGTGTCCATCAGGCGTCTTCGCTTCCATTTAATGTGACTCTTCTTGTTTCCTGTAGATCTTCGCTGACGTGTCCCCACTGCCTGAAACAGAGCAACACCTTCGACCCGTTCCTCTGCATCTCGCTTCCCATTCCTCTCCGTCAGACCAGGTGAGAGCCGCTTCTCTGTGGCCTTAACATTAGGTACAGCTCAGCTCTGCTGGTGTTGAGCTGTTCCCCATTGTCACTAAACCAGACTGGGCACAGACTCGTTCATGCAGGAACACGGCTCATTGTGTCGCCTCCGCTCCGTGTCAGGGCAGCAGAGGTCACCCAGCCCAGGAAGACCTTGGTTTGCTAAACAAACAGAACCACGTCCACAGAAGAACCAGAACCCGGCTCATGTCCAGTAGTTGATGGCTGAACCTGTTCTCCTGGTCTCCTCTCTCCCAGTTCCAGCGCTGCCGTCTCTTGCTTGTACTGTGTTTCTGCCGTGTCTTGTGATTCAGGAAAATGGTTTCTGTCGGCTTCGTTAGCTTTCCTCTCTTACTGAGGGACAGCGCTCCGGAAGGATGGACAGATGGATCGTGTTTTTGAAAAAGAGATCAACTTGCTCCCAGCTCTGAGCCTGATACGCACCGTTGGCTCCTCCGTCTCAGGCCGGTCGGGTGGTCGCGCGTTGGACGGGTCTGGACACGTCTTGGCTGCTGCTTCCAGCAACGTTGATGTATTTAGGGGCAAATGAAACCTTCTTCATATGATTGTCGCCTTTTCACTGACTTGGGTCTCTTCGCTGTGATTTAGAGAAGCTGTTATGTCTGCGCTACCTGAGGAGAGGTTTTTAAAATGCAGCAGGAATTATTCACACACATGGAACCAGTGATCTATTATTGATGTTAAAATGTCCTGAGTTATTCATAAAGGCTTCTTTTGTCCTGTCCCTTCAAACACCTGAATCCAAACTTCCGCCTGTTGCAGGCCGCTGTGCGTGACGCTGGTGTTCAGCACCAAGGGGCAGCGGTACCAGCGGGTCGGCCTGGCCGTGCCGCTGGTCGGCTCCGTGGCCTGTCTGAGGCGGATGGTGGCCGACGAGGGGAAGCTTTCTCCAGACCAGGTAACGCAGGTCGAACGTCCTCCATCACCTGTGGCCTCAACACTGGAACAACAGAAAAAGCACAAGCATGACTAAACGGCCGAACTCGTTTTCTACCAGTCGCCATGGCAACAGCAAGCGGCCCAGACATCATTTAATCCAGTGTATTTTTATTGTGCCGAATTAAATTCATCTTCAGAAGCGAGAGAAACACCTCTGATGTACAATGGCCTCATATAGACACGGTCCTTGCTCTGACCTATGACCTTTTAGTCTCCTGGATAAAATACAATAAGCTGCATTTGAGATTAGTGGATATTGTGCATGAGCTGGTGTTTGGTTTAAAGTTCAGCCACAGCATGAAAGGATTTATTGTGTGTGTGTGTGTGTGTGTGTCAGGTCGTCCTGACGGAGGTCTACTCCTCAGGGTTCCAACGCTCCTTCTTTGATGAGGACGATCTCAGCAGCTTAGCGGAGAACGACGTGGTCTACGCCTTCCAGGCTCCGCCGCTCTACATCAGAGGAGGCTCTGCTCGCGTCTCAGGTACTGAAACCAAGGCGTCGGCGCGTCGAGGCTGATTTGTGAGGCTGTGCCTCGGGGAGTTGCTCGTTTCGGTGCCAGCTCAGCCGAGCGTAGACCCTCAGGCTGGTTTTCGCGTCGCCTCAGCCAGCGATGATTTGTTTGTCCCCTTGTTGTTCTGGTCTCAGCTTCATCGAAGCCTGTTCCGTCTGAAGTGTTCTAGTACTTTACGGTTCCTCCGGTTCCTCCTGACTCCTGTCATACATTTTTCCTGCTGCCTTTTCGGGGAATTTAACGACCCAGTCGACCTACTTTCCTCCTTCTGAGGCAGATAATGGACTAAACCGAGTGTGTGATTAGCTGAAGTGTTGACATGTTGTGTTCATGCGTGAGCTGTGGCTTTTATTGTGCTTCTCATCCGACCCGTGTTGTCTGACGCCTCATCAGAGGGAGCCGTGGTTCATTCTGCTCCACTTCCTTTTGACTGACGTTTTCCTGTGCGTCGTCTTGATGTGACCCGTTAGATTCAGTGACCTTCTCACATCTTACATCAGAACCAGAACCAGAGGAACCGAGTGTGGAGCAGCTGTCAATGCAGCCTACTCACCCATCACAGCATCTACACTCACAGGCCACTTTATTAGGGACACGTCCCTGTGCTGTGGCTGAGTTGGACCCCGTCACCGTCCGCTGAGGGTTTGTTCATTAATGTCTGCTAACACTGGAAACACAGACCTGCTGCTCCCCGTCATCCTTGTGTTGGACGTGTTCAGACAGCGGAGGGATGCGTGGCTGCGGTTCCCTTCAGGGCAGAGGTGTTTAATTATGGGCTGTCACACTGTGTTTAGTCTCGACCTGCGTTTGTTTGACCGTGTGACGGCAGAGGAAAGACGAGTCCTGTGTTTTCTCTGGGACGGTTCACGTGTCCATGTGGTCAGAGAAGCTTTAGGAGTTGATCTGCGGAACAGACAGGGACTCCTCTGACTCCTCAGCATCAGGGAGGTGACCTCACGTGCGTCACAGATGTTTAAACGTTGAATCGTCACATAAATTAGAGGCTGACGCCAGTTTTATCACTCGCTTGATTCGATAAAATCTGTGCACAGTAGTCGTTACTCTCAGTCGCAGGGTCAAGGCGCAATCAGAGGCTTAACGTGGAAGCGCCGCTGCTTCTTATGTAGGCTTTGATTAGTTCTGAGGTCTCGCCCTTCACGCGCCGCACAGGGAGGAAGCGAGTGTCTGCAGGAAAGTGGGAAAACCACAGCCCATCACATGAGGGAACAGGAGAGAAGTGGTGCTTGGCTCCCCACCAGGACGGGATGTGGAGCACAGGCTGCATCAGACGCTGCCTCCTGCTGAGAGCAGGCAGCCATTGGTCCATCTGTTCCCGTCTGAATCACGTTCCCCAAATAGAAAAAGCTGCTGCTGCCTCTTCATACCTCTCCAGTCTCCTCCTCACTCGCTGTGAGAGGTGTTAAGTCTAAGGCTCATTTTCTCTGCATCTTCTTCCTCTGAAGGAGAAAATGTGACATTTTGTGTGATTTAAGTCAAAAATCTAACCAAGGAGTTCTAAAGAAAACCCAACACATCCCACTGAGCAGCACCGGGAGACGGAGGAAGCAGAGCCAGACTCAGGGTGGGCAGCCTGGACTAGATCCAGCATCACTGAGAGAGGATGCTCCTGACTGTAGCCACATTAGGTAGTTTACCACAGGAATGTGAACGTGCTGCTTGGATCAGTACTTTGACACAGAGCAGAACGTTCTTCTCCTTCTGAAACGTTTCGTCCTGATCATCTGTGCTTCCCTCAGGGTTCCACCACAGCCTGCCCTCGTCTCCGTACTCCACCGGTCCCGAGGGACAGAGGTTGACTTCTTCTGGGACGCTGTCGTCAGAGTTCCTCAACCAGGGCGTCCCGCTCAAGGTCCTGCTGCTGGTGTGCAACGCTGCCGGCTCGGGCCAGCAGGCCGTTAGGTAACCGACCCGCCGTCTGGAGAGATGAACGCCTAATAATCAACAGTCATAAAGATGTGACTCTGATCAGAGGATGACGCCATTTCCTGACATTATTTATTTCCGGTTCTAATTCTGCTCCCTTATTCATTAATTCATTCCAGATCACAGAACATCTCTGGGATTTCCATGTTTAGTTAGTTTAGGTGGTGAAGAGATTTAGATTTATCTGAATCCTCCCACTGAGAGCTGAAAACGTTCAGGTCTCTTTTCTGTCGCTCTCCTTTCGCTCCCTCCACCGGATCCTCGCTCATCTGCTCGCTCTCGTGTTAATGAATCTCCATCACAGCGACGACTTGCCCTCAATTAAATGTGTGTCACACTGAGTGTGTCATGTGATCCATCATCTCAGCGATGGGTTTCCCCTCTCATCCACTATATCTGAGAGGCTGCAGTGAGAATAATATTAGCCTTAAAGGATGAAGCCGGATGAATTCCAACTGTCATTTATATCATATTCATAACTTCCTCCTCCTCCTGCTTTAAGGTTTGGACCACCGTTCCTGATGAGGGAGGACCGGTCTATTTCCTGGGACCAGCTGCAGCAGAGCATCCTCAGCAAACTCTATTACCTGATGATCAACGGAGGCCAAGCTCAGGTATGAAGCCGCGAATGAGGCCATGATCTGAGTTTAACAAAGCAGGGACACATGAACAAACTAAGAGACTTAGAGAAGGGACCCAGCAGACCCAGCGTCAGCAGCTGTGAATCCAGATGTTCGCTGCTGGAGGAACAGCTGACTGGTCCCGGTCGGTTAAAACACTGAAGGCAGCAAGTGGCCTCAAGAACTTGAAACGAGCGTGAACAAACGGTGCTTTGGGCCGTGGTTCAGTGATTTACCGGTTTGACTCCATCGCCCCAGCCTTGCGCCGCTACCATGTGGAATTCATTATCACCGTCTGCAGCTCAGTCCTGTGCTACGAGCTGGACAGAGGCCGCACGTCAGCTTTTGAGGCGTTTCCTGAGTGAGCAGTCGCGGCTTCTCCACGTGGTTCCTCCTTTCATCTGATTTATTCTGATGAGAAGCAGGTGGGAGGAATGTGTGAAGTCCGTCGTGTAGGTGGTGAAGGACCGAGGCCGGGAACCAAAACAACAACAGAAGGTGTTTGGAGAAGAGAGAAGTGAAAGAGACCAGGTTCTCTGGGCTGTGGTACTGGGCGATACCGGGCCCAGCAGGCAGAGCAGGGGAGGGCGACCGTTTACTGCAGCGCTGTCATACGCTGAGCTTCAGGCAGGGGCGCGGTTCCTGGTGGTTCTGGTGGACTCGATGACTCGTCCTTTCCTCTTCCTCCTCTTCCTCCTCTTCCTCCTCTCGTTTGTTCATCTTCTCCCTCTCACACACAATCACATGTTTCTCCTGCTGTGTAAGACAATAAACAAACCTGTGAACAGCACGGTGAAGTTCTGCCCAGCAGAATTACTCTGAGTTTAAAAACCCAAACGGAAATCTCTTACTTCCACATCAGGACCAGCTGCTGCTGTCTTAGGCTTTTTCCATTTTTCGACATCTGTTCAGCGTTTTTCAGTCTTAACATCATAATCGCCTCGTCCTGTTCATGTTGTCCTTCGCAGAACGCCAGGGTTCTGTTCAACGTCCGTGTGGTGGGTGGATCCGTGTTCTACAGCTACCTGTGTCCTCAGGACGGCCGGCCGCTCCACCACCCCGCCGTCGACAGGTACCACACGTCTAGGTCAAAGGTCACAGACGATGATGTGCATAAGCAGTCGGCTCGTTAAAGAGAGAAAACGATTCAGATTTTAACTGATTGAATGTTCTTAATGTAAAACTGATTTAAATTGGATGTGAGAGCAGCGTCTAACTGATTCCAGGCGCTGGTGAGTCGCTGAGCGCTGCCGATGAGGGCAAAAGCATTTGGAATCTGTTAAAATGCAAATGTGCTGCTCAGCGTATCCTAGAAACTAAAGCGATGACAGTTTGGACTGTGGCGATTCAGGCCTGTCCCCAGTCAACGGGCGCCACACAGCAGAGGAATGTAGCGCGGCTTTGTTCGGCCCGTTGCTGCTTCATTAGCATCGCTGTGTGAGACGCTACAGCAGGTACAGGACGGATCCGTCGCATCTGGTTCAGTTACCGACCATCAGTTCATCAGAGTGAGACGAAGCTGACTCAGCGTTTACTGCTTGTGGCCTGACCCTGTTCTGAGCGCTCCGTGCTTCATTCTGTGGCGATGCTGACACCCAGTGCTCGAACTGGACCAGTGCAACTGCTCCAAACAGTGAACACGGTGCTGCTGCGCAGGTTTTAATCTTAGCAGCAGCTTGTTCAGGTTTCTCAGTGTTTTAGGCTTGTATTGCTACAGGTGAACGTTCTTTAAGAGCCTCCGTCCTCTCACCGTTTGTCTTTCAGAGCTCTGAAGCTCTGCGGCTCAGGAGGCCCCCCCCACGTCAAGCTCATCGTGGAGTGGGAGCACAGGATCAAAGACTGGTGAGTGTGCTGCTCGTTACCCATCGGCCCCGGACACCAACGCTTCCTGTGTTTACGCGCCTCGTTGTGTCGGCAGCCTGTTCGGGAACATTCAGGAGGAGGTGGTGAAGGACGCCGAGAGCGTGAGGAACCTGCAGCAGCAGCACATCCAGCAGTACAGCTGCACCCTGGACGAGTGCTTCCAGCTCTACACCAAGGAGGAGCAGGTGGCTCCACGTTGGCCCGCGTGCTCACATCCTGCTCCTCCCTGTGCTCACCGTCTCCTCCTTTTTCTCCAGCTCGCCCCGGACGACGCCTGGAAGTGCCCCCACTGCCGGCAGCTGCAGCAGGGCGTGGTGAAGATGAGTCTGTGGACGCTGCCCGACATCCTCATCCTGCACCTCAAGCGCTTCAGGCAGGTGGGGGACCGAAGGAACAAGCTCACCACGCTCGTGCATTTCCCGCTGGCGGGCCTGGACATGACGCCTCACGTGGTGAACCGCAGCCACGGCGCCCCCCAGCCCCCCCTCCAGCCGGCGCGGAAGCAGCCCCGGCCTCCGGACTTCCTGTACGACCTGTACGCTGTGTGTAACCACCACGGTGGCATGCACGGCGGCCACTACACAGGTCAGAGCTGCTGGGACAGCAAATGAGCAGTAACTAATATTTCCACTGACGAGGGTGTGATTAACGTCGTCATGCCGACCTGAATATTCCGCCCGCAGCCTTCTGCAGGAACTCTGTGGACGGCCAGTGGTACAGCTACGACGACAGCAGCGTGGAGCCGGTTCCACAGGCCGAGGTGTCCACGCGAGACGCCTACATCCTGTTCTACCAGAGAAGGAACGCCATCCCGCCCTGGTCCGCCAGCTCCTCGCTCTCCGGTTCGTCTTGTCAGACGCTCGGTACCGGGTCAGGTGGGAGTCAGTGAGGGCTGGTGGTGACTGTGTAGATCCCGCTGAAAGGCTCCGTTCGCCTCCTTTCTTGTTCCTGCAGGCTCCACCAGCTCGTCCACCTCTGGCCACTGGCTGGTCCGGCTGAACGGGGGTAGTAAGAGGGGCAGCGTGGTGTCTGGAGGCCCCGTCGCTGGACCTCAGCACACAGTCCTCCAGGCACCAGCGTCTCCAGAGCTGCCGGTGTTTGGAGACGAAACTCCCACCGCTGCAGAAACCAGTGGGTATCTTCAACCCATCTCTGTGGTGGAAGCTGGAGGCTGTAACTTTTAATGTCTGTGTGTTTTCCTGCAGACGGGTTCGAGGAGCAGCTGTTTGTCCGTGGGACCCAAGGCCGGAGCCTCAGCATGAGGTCACCAACTAGGCCCGAGGAGACTCTGAGCAAGGTCCTCCCCCTGCGGTGGTCTTTTGGTTCCAAAGACCGGGTCAGGCACCCGTCCCAGGCCCAGCCCGGGGAGCTGGTGGAGTACCTGGAGTCCGGGCGTCGACCGCGATGCACCAAAGATCCCATAATGTCGCTGGTGGCCACGCCGCCACAAAGAGCTGCTCAGGGACGAGGCTTGGATGTGGGACAGGCCTGCAGCTCACCCAGCGGCAGCAGCCTGAGCCACACAGACAGACTCAGCGCCGACCCCTGCTACTCCCCGAAGATACCAGAGGGTCAGAGCAGACCTTACATGAACCAGGTAGTTGGTACCAGCAGAACCAGAGAGAACGGGTCACTGAGGCAGAGCTCTAAGAGGACGAGGCCGGACCAGGACAGGAACCTGGACGTTCTGCAGAGAGGAGCCATCCTCGGGGGTCACGTCAGCCACAGCGCCCCTCAGAGCAGAGACTCCACACTGAGAAGAGTCCGGACAGGCGGAACCTCCAGGACTCAAAAGGACCCGTTACAGAACCGGGAGGACAGGAATGGGCAGGTGGGACCCGAGGGCCACGACCTCTGGTCTATTCTCACACCTGCTTTCATGAAGAAAGATGTCCCGAGGTCCCCAGCGAGACTGGAGCGCCGTGTTAATGGCCACGTGACGGGAGGAGACGCAGCCACGTTGTCCTTCTCCAACGGGACGCTGGCCGGCGTCGCCCCCTGCTGTGACGCCCATAACCCCAAAGCACAGCTGCTCAACGGAGGGAGCCGCCTCTCAGACCCCACGCACGTTAAACGAGCTCACAGCTCCAGCAACCTCCAGACGAGGCTGGACCTGACGCTTCGCAGGTGCGCCTCCCTGCAGAGGAACGGCGAGGTCGCGACCCCGGCGCTGGCCCGCATCCTGCTGCCAGACAGGTCCACCCTGCAGCGGACCCGCTACAGCACCACCTCCTTGGGTAGGTAGCGATCCGACTGATTGATTGATAGAGCAGGCTGTGGTTCTGTAGCCTCAGGGTTCAGACCTTTTAACTCTGCTCCGTCTTGTCTCTGCCGTTTGTGTCTTAGTGCCTCTGTGACGTCCAGACCATCGGCTGATCTCACCCACGTCTCCCAGCAGGAGCTGGACCCTCAGCTTCTGTCTCCATCAGACTGTTCCACGTTTCTACTGTGTCTTAACTAAATCTATGCAGAGTTGACTTGATGGGGGTAAATCCTGCTGTAACGAGGTTTTGTTTGATGGTTCATGTTTCGGAGCCTTTTTCTCGTGGACCTGCTTTTATTTTTGTCGCCGTTTGGACAAATGGACTGAAACATGTTGCACTGGTCCTGAACACATGGACCGAACAACCACAGACGCTGAACACAGTTATTATCGATGCACTTTTGAAATAGTTTCAAACTGCTGAAGTTTAAGTGGATTTGTTGCAACAAACGCTGACTCAAAGCTGTAACTTGGTTTGAGGATCCATTTGATTTGTGTTCATTTGTGTGTAGTAACGTGTCACTGGGATTATTATGGGATGGAAATGTCCACATAGACTCGTGTTCATGTTGTGGTTTCACTTAAATAAGATGAGAGCAACTGAAGGTGTTTGTTTGGTGAATGACTCTATTTTATTTACTTTTCTAAAAGTCAACATTTTATATCTGATGTGTGATTATGTAAAAGCACCAACTGTACGTTTCAGCTTAGTGTGTGAAGTGTGTGTGTGTGTTTCATGACCTGCAGATTCACCAGTGACTAATTAAACTCAGCTTTTCTCACAACTCACGTCGGTGCAGCTGCTTTCAGTCATGGTCCTGATCTGGGATCAGCTCTAAGGTTTGACCTGCTCAGACTGCAGCTCTGATGGACGTGGTGACCTGACAGGTGAGAACAGCTTCGTGGCTGCTGCTGCTGTACGTACGATGTGTTGGTAGCACACGTTTTATGGCAATGAAAACTAAACCACGGATCTGTTGTCACCGACTGGGCTGTTTTATTTCATGTTTCTGTTCCAGGGATCCGGACTTTAACTCTGTGGTTTCAGTAGTGACTGGGGCATTGTTTTAGTTTTAGAGAACCAAATGTAGACGAAACTAAATGAATGAATGAATGAATTCATGGAGCTTTACATTGGTGGTGTAATGTTAGCACCACCCTCCACAGAGGCTAACCAGTAGCTGAACCTGTGTCATGGTCGGTGCAACTGGCAGTTTAAGGTCAGTTTCTTTATTTGGGGTTATTAATAATATTTGGGAAAATAAATGAAACCTCCTCCTGTGCTGTGAATATGAAAATATTAGCGTGGTAAAAGTTAGCTAAGATGGCTCAGCTAACGAAGCTAACACCACTGTTCAACACAACAGGTCAGACATCACAGCCTGTTACTGCTAAAGTTACACAACATGTTATGTTAGGAAAAACATTAAATAGACTTAAAAGTTCAGACTAATTGACTGTTTGTTACTAACGTTTAGGGCTAAACCAGCTAGTTGAAAGCTTATTTTGGCAGGATGACTCAGTTCTTCTTATTAATTTATAAATTACAAAACGATTAGTTTGATCGCAAACATTATTAATAATAGTGTATGAGAATGTTTATATCACTTCGAGTTGATTTTTTCGTTTGTCAGGCTTAGCCTGTTCATTCAGGGAACAGAGGATTTAGCAGCAAGGGCATGAGTCCCAAAAAAGCATCTGACTATAAACACCACAATTAAAAGGTTTCAGAGAACAACCACTACATTCAGCAGTGTAGCAAAGAGAGAATGGTTCCAGTTACAATATCTATACGTACTTACATATGGAAGCAGTGTTGATTTTCCAACTTCCTGTCATCTGGGTCTAAAAACTGCTGGACTGCTTCAGGCCACTGCCGTTACAAGTAAAAGAGAAGAAAAAGCAGTCTAGAGGTTTCATTTATCAATCACGTGTTACCTCATGTCGCACTTTTAAAATGAATATATTGAAATTGCACAGGAGCTTAGGTGTGTTCATTAAATAAATGACTGCATATATATCATCAGTGTTTACTTTATTAGGAACACCTGCACAGTTTAATTCACATTAATTCTACTTTTACAATGTTATAATTTCTCAGTTTTTTAAGTTGAAGCTGTCAAAAAGGTGAAGATTCTTACTGAGATCACAGTGGGTGATGGAGTCAGCCTGGACTGGGTTAGATCACGAGGTGGTTCTAATGTTTTGTCCAGCACATTTAAAATGAATAAAACAATTAGAACCACTTCACAATTAATGGAATTAATCGATACACCAAAGACCCTCTGTGTTAGATTGTACAGAGCTGTGTTACTTTCAGTTTTCCTTTTAAAACAAAGTATGTTTTACCTGTTCCATCACACCCAGCCTGTTTGTCCAGCGCAGGGGGGAGGAGAAGGCTGCCATAAAACCTCGAGCAATCTTTGGACTCAAAAGGACCACGTCAATGAGACAAAGCAATGACACAATAAAGGTACGTACACACAGCATCTGTGAAGGTACACGCTTTATTACCACATGCTGCTCTTCGCTGTAACTATGTAATTTTTCCTTTTACAGCAACTTTTGCCTTTCTGTGTTGTTTGTATTGTTCTCACATGGCTCCCTTTGACGGTTCAGTTAACAAAATAAACGTAATACAAGGGTCAGTTATCATATTTTTCAAATCACAAAGCAATCTAAAGAATACAGAGAGAACACAGAACGTAAGGATTTGGATTTGATTAGTTTTTCCACTATCATCACTGACTTTCATTAATAAAAGAAAGTAGGGAGAACAAAGACAGCCATCAAGTCTTACCATCTAATCTATTGTACGAATGTTGTTTCCATTGTACTCTGTGATTATAAGTTTACATATCAAAAAAACTGCTCCTTTACTGATTTTACTGTTACAGTCCAGAAAGCTGACAGAGAAAAAATAGAACCAAATATGTATATTTGTTGTTGTCACACCACTAAAGTAAACTTTAGGAGAGAGAAATGCATAGTAAAACAATAATTATAACCACATGGAAATTATATGTTTGCTGCTGTTTGAAATTCTGTTTGGTCCACACAGTGGACACAAACAGAATTTCTCTTAGGATGGTATTTTGAAGGAATTTATTACAGAGTATAGGAAATTAAGAAGCACAAAGAATGAAAACGAGTTCAACAGAACAACCCTCTGGACAGGCTTCAGCTGAAACGAACAAAGACTGAGCTGCTCCATCCAGGAGCCGTTTGTCAGGCTCAGCCTGTTGATTCAGGGAACAGAGGATTTAGCAGCTCACTGACCCTCACGCAAGGGCGTTGGCTCTATGCGTCTGTGTAACCTGAAACAAGAGCAAGAACTAATACAACTGAAAATATAACGTGAAAAATGAATCATATCAAATAATTAATGTCAAAGTAAAAACAGATCTCAGGTTTTTCATGCCAAATACAAAAATGACTGTGAAAGTTGCAAAAGCATCTATGATCGTATTCACAAACAATAAACTGTGTAACAGCAAGCTTGCGTTCTCATTTGCCGCACAGCAGATAATGTATGAAACTGTTCTTGTGCACAGGGACCAAACAGCTTTTACTGTAGCTATTACCACATATGATTAAAGACACAGGAAAGCAGGGGCAAGCAGCGAAGCTGTGCTCTTTATGTAAGGACACATATAAGCTATGTTTTATTTGTGTTTCCTACTTTTAAGCAAATACTTTTTTCACCATGGCAACTTAGCAGTTATTGCTGCACATCAATCAATGTGAAAAGGTCTATAAATCGATTCCTGAACCAGTTGTAGCTCAGTGTTCTGCAGGCTAAGTCTGTATTTAGAGTCCATGACATTATTAAACCACAATTCCAGATGTGGCCAGTGAAAATCTTAGAGTGACGCACCTCCTTGTGTTCAGACTGTGCATTGCACAGCCCTTGACTCTTTTTCATATTATTTTCATATTCAACCAACACATTTGTCTCAATTTTGTGTCACCAAATATTCTAACAGAGAATAATCATCAAATAAAGTCATGTGATTTTTTTAGATGGATTTTGTAAACACACCTGGTGAAGCTGAACTACTGGAGCAGAATGAAGAAAATGAAGGAGGAGAAATCAAGTCTACACCGTCTGAAAACTGTGGTAAAGGTAAACTTATCTAAAGACAGGAACTGAAGAGATTTTATTTTCACAGGTTTGTTAAATATTATTTTTTGTGGAGATTCAGCAGGAGAAGTTGATGAAACCAGAACAGACCACAGTGAGAGCAGCATTGACGCCAGTGAGACATGTTCAAAGACGAGTAAAATGCTGGAGGACACAAGTTCAGCGTCTCACAGCGTCTCTACCAGCAGAGACGGTGAGAGTCACAGTTCATCACATGCTTTAACGCTAAACAACATCTGGAATAAGACATTGTGAATTGTGTTGATTATTACTTGATGTGTTTTCTGTTTCAGTGGTGTCTGAACTCACCCTTGTGTTAGTTGGTGACACAAGTTCAATTCAAACTGGACCAAAAAACATCTTAATCGACCACAACGAACCAACTGTGGCTCAGTTTTCCCCCAGACTCTACGATCTGTGTGGTCGGAGGATCTCTGTCACTAACCTGCTGGGTGATCCCAACACTGACGCGTTCCCATTAAATCGGGGGATTCACGCCTTTGTCCTGCTGCTGACCAACGGTCCTCATGCTGAACGCTACCGCTCAGGACTGCAGTGGTTAGAACAAGCCTTTGGGAAGGAATCGCTGTCTTACGTCATGACAGTGGTGACGCACGGGTCAGATGAAAACTGTGACGGTTCACTGACAGACCTGAAAACCAACAGCAGCTTTAACGACAACAGGTATCACACGTGTTCCAGAGGGATGACGGAAGGAAGCGACATCATGGAGCTGGTGGGAAAAATACAAGTCATGGTGTCTGAAAACGATCCAGACTGCTACAGCAGGAAGATGTGGGATGAGCACGAGGCGCAGAAAAAACAACTGGGTCTCAAATCCTGTAAAAAAGAAAACATCTCCTCAGTTTTTTGGCAAAATCTGACAGGTGAGATTTTAATGTTACCGATTAGAGTTTCCCCCCTGGCGTAGACATGGTGTACAGGTGTACAGGTGTACAGAAATAGCAACTAAGTGTTAAAATTGTGCAATCAGTTTTTTCTTATCCTGCAGTAAAAGAAGTGGAAGGCAGTGAAACGCAAAACAAGGTAACTACAATAACCTGATACTACCACCTCATATGAATAGTAAATATTAAATAAATTATTGTTATAAATTCTTTTTTGCATTAAATGAGCTAAATCACTGAAAACATTATTCATCATGAACATCCACAACATCACCTATGTCCCAGTGACGTGATGATGAATTTACAGTCAAATACAAACCGAGCAGATGTGTCTGCTAATGATGTTCACCTTTTGACTGCGTTACATAAAATCACTTGTGTTTTAGTGTGGTCCAGTGAAGGAACCTGCTTATGACGTACGCAATCATCCTCAAAGAGCAGCAGGTTAGTCTGAAATCAAAGAGATTAGAGATTCTTATCATGCAAATCTGTGAGATGATTTTCATGTCAGGTCCAAATTAATTAACCTTGTTTAGACTTTGACTCATCAATGACAGAAGGTGATAAAGAGGTGAACAATGACAGCAACAGCATCAGGATTGATGGCGAGGAGAACAGAGATACTGAGAAGAATACAACTACTTCAACTGATAAACAAGCACGTGAGTGGATCTGAGATGCAGTTTGCTTTAATCTTTAATCTCAACAAAGTACAATTAAAATAATTGGAATGGATGTGAACCATTTTTATAGTATCCTGTACCTGCTATTTACAAGCCATGTATCTGTAATACATCATGTCCTCCAGGTAACTTAGATTTGGACAGAAGTGGAAAAAATGAAGAGGTACGAACTTTACCTGGTTTGAGAACCTTTAATAGTTTAATTAAAGTTTTACACTACATAACAACATATTTAATTATTACCAGCAGTCAGTGAAGAACTATGAGGAAATCAAGAAACAACTACAAACTGAAACCCTGTTCAGCAGACTCCACCTTCAAGACAGACGTCAATGGAAGATGTCTCCTGCAGATTTTCTTGAATCACACTCATCTGTAAAACAGGGCAATGAGACATCTGAAAGTAATCTAGCTCAAACCTTTCTTCAGCGACTGATGACTTTAGACCACAGAGCCAGATATGTTCCTGTAAAACAGGACACTTTAGTGAATGTAATAGTGTCAGAGCCTGTTGGCACAGAAGAGGATGACTTACTTGCTCTGTATAGCTCAGGAGAAGAACTGGTCAAACCCGAACCGGCTCGGGTTCACCCCATGGACGTTCAGATGGCCGTGTTTCACTGCTCAGACAGCTTCCTTCAGCAGATCATGGTCACTAAACTGTCTCAGTGTCAGTACGCTTTACCTCTGCTGGTTCCTCACCCAGACACGAGGGAGGTTGAGTTTCCTCTGTGGACATTCAGACAAATCATTAAAACCTGGAAGACGACTCAAACCGAAGACGGTTCAAACAGCGCCACCATGAAGAGTTTGCCCGTCTACAGAGCTCAGACACCCATGGTGTCATTTTTCCGCCTGGGTTCACCGTCAGTGTCTAAATCTGAGCTGATGAACGCCGTGATCAACGAGCGTCACAGCACCTTCTTCCACAGAAACTGTCCCGGTAGCAGCAAACGTCGCCTGTTGATGGACGGTGTGGCTGAGATTGCCTGGTACTGTCCCGCTGGAAAACCCAACGATGCCTTCACTGACTGCATCGCCTTCTGTAATCTACATGGTGACGCGCTGGAGTTTCAACAACAGCGTGAAATACTGGCTGCGAAGTCTTCAGTCAACGTTGTTCTAGTACCAAGTCTGGAGAAAGGAAACAAAACTTGGACAGTCATCACAGAACTTCACAAGTCAGAGAAGCCTCTCATTGTTCTCCTTGTGGATAATAGTCATGGTGCAGTTCAGATGAAGGAAGGGAAATTCAAAATGGGTCTAAAAGACAGAAGCCAGTCTGATGTTTCTGCAGAACTGAAGAAAATCATTGGGAAGATTCTGTGTGAACCACACGAATCCTTCCAGCTTGAAGCCATGGCTGAGGTCCCTGGAATCAGAGTGGATGAATATGCTCCAGCCTGTCTAGAGGGAAAATCTGCTGCGTTGAAAATAGTGAAGTTACTTTATGGGATGGATGTTTCACAGATCAAAGGAACATTTCTCCCTTGTCACGGTGAACTGTGGAACGACTGGTGCAGAACAAACAAAGAGCTGTATCACCTCAAAGGAAACATTGAGATGGAGAAAAGTAAAAAGCAACAACAACTGGAGCAAATACGACAAAATCAATGCAGCCGCTCCTGCAGTGAACTGATGAAGATGTTCATCAACAGTCTGTCGTCACTGCCATCACCAGACAAAGAGTTTTTCCTGAAATGGACTCAGATCTTAATAGATGATCTCTCTACTGATGATCTCTGTTCAATTCTCCAAAGCTATGATAAAACATGGTCTGAGGTCTTGGCTCTGAAGAAGAAACACGACAAATCAGTTCAGTTGAAAACCAAACAAACGGAGCTTGAACGAATCTCCAAGCAGCTGCACTCGGCCACGTTTGGCCTGGAGCACATCTTCAGAGAAATGGGGCAGATCTACGAAGCCCATAAATCTCTGAGCAGACCACCAGCGGAGGTTCAGACCCACTGGTCCAAATACCCTGAGCTGGCTGCAGAGCTGATGATCTCAGGACACGCGATGGAGCTGATGGATGGAGACGCAGGCCACGTGCCTCTAACGTGGGTCTCTGGCGTTTTAGAGGAAGTCCAGAGGAAACTGGGCGACCGCACAGTTTTTGTGTTGTCGGTTTTGGGCGTTCAGAGCAGCGGAAAGTCAACGACGCTGAACGCCATGTTTGGGCTGCAGTTCGCAGTGAGCGCTGGCAGGTGCACCAGAGGAGCCTTCATGCAGCTGGTCCCGGTGTCGGAGGAGATGAAGCAGGCGAAGAAGCTTCGGTTTGACTACGTTCTCGTGGTGGACACTGAAGGACTGCGTGCGCTGGAGCTGGAAGGTCACAACAATGTTCACCACGACAACGAGCTGGCGACATTTGTTGTTGGTCTGGGAAACATGACGCTGATCAACATCTTCGGAGAGAATCCAGTGGTTGTCGATGATGTTCTGCAGATTGTTGTTCAGGCTTTTATGAGGATGAAGAAAGTCAGACTTTCTCCAAGTTGTGTGTTTGTTCACCAGAATGTTACAGACATCACAGCTGCAGAGAAAAACATGGACGGAAAGAGACGCCTGCAGGAGAAACTGGACCAGATGGTTCAACTAGCAGCCAAAGAGGAGGATAGTGACGCAGAGAGTTTCAGTGACGTCATTGAATTTGATGTTCAGAGAGATGTGAAATACTTTGCTCAGCTGTGGGAGGGAAGTCCACCGATGGCTCCTCCAAACCCAGGTTACAGTGAGAGCGTCCAGGAGCTGAAGGAGCTCATCCTCTCTAAAGCTTCTGCGTCTGCTGGGGTCACTCTGTCACAGTTCAAAGGTAAAGTCCAGGACCTGTGGAACGCGCTGATGAACGAAAGCTTTGTTTTCAGCTTCAAAAACACACTGGAAATCTCAGTGTACAGAAAACTTGAGGAGCAGTACGGGAACTGGACCTGGACCCTGAGGAGCAACATGCTGACCATCGAAAACCAGCTTCACACCAGAACTGAAAATGGAGAAATGGACAAAGTTGAGTCCAGTGATATTTATAGAGAAATTAACACAACTTTTAAAGAAATTGAAACCAATATGGCAACATACTTTGACAAAGACAAAGACAAAGAAATGTTGGTTCAGTGGCGAGGACAGTTTGAAACTAAAATCAAAGAGTTTCATGATGAACAAGTGAGAGAAGTGAAAAGAAAACTGGATGAAGTTCTCCAGCAGAAGAAAGCTTGTGAAAAGATGGAAGATCAGAAAACAGAGTTTGAGAACAAGCTGCTACAGAAAAGCAGAGAACTTGCTCAGACGTTACGAGAAAAAGCCAAAGATGAAGCGGAACTGAAAAAACAGTTCAACTCTGTGTGGAGCAGGTGGGTCAGAGAACTAACTGCAGGAATTAAACCTATTGAAGACATCAGCTTCGAAGAATATCACGCAAGTCTCCAAGATCATAGATTTCAATTAAAAATGATAAATGAGAGGAAACAACAACAAATCTACAAAGAGTTGATAGATCTGAAGGATTATAGTGGTTACGTGAATAAAAGGTTGTTCAAGAGTGGCTCGGACAACACTCTACCATATGAGGAACAACATCAGATCAGGTCCTTCATCGACAGCGTTGAAAAACGCTCCATGGACACATTAAAAAAAAAACCTGTTGCTACATCAGGCTTCAGTCCAGCTTATTTACAAGAAGTGTTCAAAGACGTAAAAGACCAAGTGGCAGAATTTGAATCAAAGAAGAAATATTCTCTGAAGAAGGAGTTTACGGTTGATCTGTGTTTGTTTGTGTTTGACAGAGCAGAGAGTTGGTTCACAGAGTCCCACAGAAAATTCAAGATGAAGAATGATCCACGTGTTTTTCTAGAAACCAAGAGAGAACAATACTACAGCGTTTTCAGCAGCTTCTGCAAAGGAGCCTCGTCTGCTGTTGTCCTCGGAGAACTGATCTGTGAGAAACTGAAGGTTTCCACTGTTGAGGCCGTCTGTAACCAGACCGCCATCGATCTGGCTGGAGAGATGAGGAGTTATTACCCAGCATTCAATGGGAACAGACTGAACCTGGAGAAACATGTGCTGACGTCACTGGCAGAGGAGGAGAAGTTTGATGATTTCATGAACTACATCAATCACCCGAGGAAACATGTGGAGAGATTCATAAAGGAGGAAGTGGAGAAACACATCTTCACTGAACATAAAGATAAAGCTCAGGACATACTGAAGAAGAACGTTGAAGACGTGAAGAAACTAGTGAGTCAGGCTTTATTTACAGCAACAGACAAAGTCAAAGCCCAGAGAGGAGACGCTGACCAGTGGCTGAAGGAGTTCTCTGCATTAATAAAAGACAAACTGGCATTTGATCCCATCAGCTCTCATCACTTCAGTGACATCAGTGATTTAGTTCTTCTTCAAACGGAGGTAGAGAAAGGTCTGACGTCCATCACTAAAGAGATGAGCAGCTACTCACTGGAAAAGATGAAGGACTTCAGGCAGCAGCCAGATCAGATCCTCATTAATCAGTTGTGTAAATGCTGCTGGGTAACGTGTCCGTTCTGTAAAGCTGTTTGTACCAACACTCTGGAAGATCACGATGGAGACCACAGCGTTCCTTACCATCGATCCAATGCAGTCAATGGATGCAGTTATAAATACACAACGGAACTGCGTATTGAGTTCTGCACAACTGATGTTGAAAGCGCTGGACATTTTTGCACCCGTGATTCAAACAAAGTCATTCCCTTTAAACGGTACCGAACAGCTGGACCAGAGTATCAGAACTGGAGAATTACTGCTGATGGATCTAACCTGAGTTACTGGAAATGGTTTGTGTGTCGGTTTCAGACGCAACTGGAAGATTACTATGGAAGAAAATTCAAGGGCAGAGGAGAAATTCCCAGAGAGTGGAAAACACACACTAAAGATAACGCGATTAAAAGTCTGGATGAAATGTACAATTAGTAAATCAGATTGGGCAAACATAGCTGAAAATCATCACACACACAATTGTACAGGAAGCAAACTCTGACAAGATGACTTGATGACTTGTGTCATTTCACCATAGAGACCTTGGAACAGAACATAGATCACCTCCAACAGAAACTACTCGGAGCCCTCCCTACACCTGTTTACAACGCAGTCACGGAATTTACTCAGAAAGCTCAGCTATCCCAACACAGCAAAAGCAAACAGAGACAAGCCAAGAAGTTTGACCTCCTGTGGTCCCGAAAACATACAGCAGGAGAACACACTTGGAGGAAGGAAGAAGATGGGTCCACAACAGAGGACTCCAAAAACAAATGGGTGAAGAACCTCTCGGACAGGGAACTTTCCCAGTCTGAGAGGGACGTTCTGGCTAAAGGCCTCAACTTTGCCATCACACCCAAGGAGGTTCCTGTCGTGGATTTCATCACAGCCACAGAGTCGGCCATTAGGAATAACAACTTACCATCGTCAGAAGCTGAACAACTACGGCTCAAAGTCTCTGCTGCCTTGGCCAGTGCACAGCCACCACAACCCAACCTCACCAGGCAGGAGAGGAGGGCGCTCACAGCCCTCAGCAGGGATGAAACCATCACCATATTGCCGGCGGACAAAGGAAGATGCACTGTTGTCCTGAACACCGCAGACTACCATCAAAAGGTCGTCTCACTGTTAGAGGACCAACACACTTACGAAAAGCTCAAAAGAGACCCCACCAGCAGCTACAAAAAGAAAATCATAACTCATCTCAAAGAGCTGGAAACAGAGCAGACCATCGACAGGATGACATACCACCGCCTGTATCCTGGAGAGGCCACTCCCGGCATTTATGGACTTCCTAAGATCCACAAGGAGGGAGCCCCGCTCAGACCCATAATCAGCAGCATCAACTCGGTCACATATAACATTGCGAAACACTTGGCCACTATCCTGGCACCTCTGGTTGGACACACAGACCATCACATCCGAAACTCCGAGGAATTTGCAGACAAGGTCAGAGGCCTGAAACTGGAATTGGATGAAACCATGGTTTCGTTTGATGTTACATCACTCTTCACCAGCATCCCCACCAGCGATGCTCTAACAGCTGTTAAAAAAAGACTGGAAGAGGACAGCACCCTCAGCGCCAGAAGCAACCTCAACCCAGGTCAGATTTGTTCACTCCTGGACTTATGCCTTAACACCACATATTTCAGCTATAGAGGGGACTTCTACAGACAGAGGCATGGCTGCGCTATGGGCTCTCCTGTGTCACCTATTGTGGCCAACCTATATATGGAAGAAGTGGAGAAGAAAGCTCTTGACTCTTTCTCAGGTACAGCCCCAACCCATTGGTTCAGATATGTGGATGACACCTGGGTGAAGATCAAGATCCAGGAGGTACAGACCTTCACAGACCACATAAATACAGTGGACAGCAACATCAGGTTCACCAGGGAAGACACCAAAAACAACAGACTGGCCTTTCTGGACTGCGCAGTCATCAGAGGGAATGACGGCGGCTTGGAAATAGAAATCTACAGAAAACCCACCCACACAGACCAATATCTTCTGTTTGACTCTCATCACCCCCTTCAGCACAAACTAGGAGTCATCAGGACCCTGAACCACAGAGCGGAGAACATTCCCACTTCCACTGTAGCCAAGACGAAGGAGAACATGCATGTAAGGGCAGCTCTCAGGACCTGTGGCTACCCCAGATGGGCCTTCAACAAAGCTGCGTCACGTCCCAGAACAAGGACAACAGAACAGCCGGACACCCAAAGCCAACAGAAGAACCTGGTCATTCCTTACATGGCCGGAGTGTCCGAAAAGCTTAAAAGGATTTTTAGAAACTACAACATACCTGTCTACTTCAAACCCACCAACACCCTCAGACAGAAGCTTGTACATCCAAAGGACCCGACACCAAAACACAAGAGGAGCAACATAGTATACAATGGGGAAAAAAAGTATTTAGTCAGCCACCAATTGTACAAGTTCTCCCACTTACAATGATGACAGAGGTCTGTAATTTTCATCATAGGTACACTTCAACTATGAGAAAAAGAATGTGGAAAAAAAATCCAGGAAATCACATTGTAGGATTTTTAAAGAATTTATTTATAAATTCCTGAGTAAAATAAGTATTTGGTCACCTACAAACAAGCAAGATTTCTGGCTCTCACAAACCTGTAACTTCTTCTTTAAGAAGCTCTTCTGTCCTCCACTTGTTACCTGTATTAATGGCACCTGTTTGAACTCGTTATCTGTATAAAAGACAACTGACTACAGCCTCAAACAGTCAGACTCCAAACGCCACCATGGCCAAGACCAAAGAGCTGTCGAAGGACACCAGGAGCAAAATTGTAGACCTGCACATGGCTGGGAAGAGTGAATCTACAATAGGCAAGCAGCTTGGTGTGAACAAATCAACTGTGGGAGCAATCATTAGGAAATGGAAGACACACAAGGTCATTGACAATCTCCCTCGATCTGGGGCTCCACGCAAGATCTCATCCCGTGGGGTCAAACTGATCATGAGAACGGTGAGCAAAAATCCCAGAACTACACAGGGTGACCTGGTGAATGACCTGCAGAGAGCTGGGACCAAAGTAACAAAGGCTACCATCAGTAACGCACTACGCCGACAGGGAATCAAATCCTACAGTGCCAGACGTGTCCCCCTGCTTAAGAAAACACATGTCCAGGCCCGTCTAAAGTTTGCCCGTGACCATGTGGATGATCCAGAGGAGGATTGGGAGAACGTCATGTGGTCAGATGAGACCAAAATAGAAATCTTTGGTAAAAACTCAATCCGTCGTGTTTGGAGGAGGAAGAATACTGAGTTGCATCCCAAGAACACCATACCCACTGTGACGCATGGGGGTGGAAACATCATGCTTTGGGGCTGTTTTTCTGCAAAGGGGACAGGACGACTGATCCGCGTTAAGGGAAAAATGAATGGGGCCATGTATCGTGACATTTTGAGCAAAAACCTTCTTCCATCAGCAAGAGCATTGAAGATGAGACGTGGCTGGGTCTTCCAGCATGACAATGATCCCAAGCACACCGCCCAGGCAACGAAGGAGTGGCTCCGTAAGAAACATTTCAAGGTCCTGGAGTGGCCTAGCCAGTCTCCAGACCTCAACCCTATAGAAAATCTGTGGAGGGAGTTGAAAGCCTGTGTTGCCCAGCGACAGCCCCAAAACATCACTGCTCTAGAGGAGATCTGCATGGAAGAATGGGCCAAAATACCAGCTACAGTGTGTGCAAACCTGGTGAAGACCTACAGGAAACGCTTGACCTCTGTCATTGTCAACAAAGGTTATATTACAAAGTATTGAGTTGAACAGTTGTTATTGACCAAATACTTATTTACACTGGAATTTATAAATAAATTCTTTAAAAATCCTACAATGGGATTTCCTGGATTTTTTTTCCACATTCTGTTTCTCATAGTTGAAGTCTACCTATGATGAAAATTACAGACCTCTGTCATCATTTTAAGCGGGAGAACTTGCACGATCGGTGGCTGACTAAATACTTTTTTTCCCCATTGTATGCAGTTCAATGCAGTGAAGAGTGCTCGGAACTATACATTGGTGAAACCAAACAGCCATTACACAAGAGGATGGCCCAGCATAGGAGGAACAACACATCAGGACCAGTATCTGCCGTGTATCTCCACTTAAAAGACAAAGGCCACTCATTTGATGACAACAACGTTCACATTCTGGACAGAGAAGACAGGTGGTTTGAACGAGGCGTCAGAGAAGCCATACATGTCCAGGTGAACAGCCCCTCTCTCAACAGAGGTGGGGGCCTCAGACACAATTTGTCTCCCATTTACCATGCTGCCCTTTCAACTATGCCCAGGAAGATCAAGGCCACTTCACACGTCCCCCACAAAGGAGACACTTAACGACCCTGTAATGGTTGTAGGAGGAGTCACGGTAGTTGAGGATTCACACCTACTCACTACCCTCACACCCCCCTCTGTTCGCATAACGAGCCCATTCTTCACAGGTGTTAAGTGAAACCCAACTGGAGGATAAATTAGTGGTCTCCACCAACTTCCCACAGACTGAAGAAGCCACCTGGATAGGTGGTGAAACGTTTCTACTAACTAGAAGAAGTCCAGTTGCCATGACTCAACCTTCAGACAACTTGACCTGGATGAATGAGAACCTTCACAGATACATTAATTCATATTTAAAACATTACTGATTGGGGATCCTTTATGTTTCTGAATTACAGTAAGTAAAATGCATCTCAAGTTTCACAAGCCAACAGCTTTATTTCAGTCCCACCTAAGCAAACACAAACCATCCATGGAGAGGAAAAACTCCCTGCTTCATATTTTCAATAGACATGTTCTACACTGTAAAAAAAAAAAGAAAAATGTTACTTGTTTTAACTCTGAGAAAAGTGAAAACCTTTTAGATCTTTGGGCTGTTTTCTTAATAATTGTTTTAGTAATGTACTATCCTTTAACCATTACAGTACTGAAAACTGTTACAAATGATGGTCTTTGGTAAATGAACGAGTTGTGTAAAAACAACTAGAATTGTGATTAGAGCATCCATGATGGGATAAACACTGTGGTTTTGTATTCTACAATTAATAAACACAAGTAACAAAGCCTCCTCAGTTTGTAGTGTTTAATGTTGACAATTGAAAAGCGCCTTAAACGTATTCGATTTTTTGTCTGTTGAACCTTGTTCAACAATGTAGTGGTTTGCATTAGAACAAAGTTTTACCTTTTACCCTTTTATAGTTATGGACACAGAATTAAACTGACACTGACTGAATGAACTATTTGTTTTTCAATCGGTACAGTTCTTGTGTGTTATGTACCAAGCTCAGCATCATCTTGGGTCTAGGTGTTAGTCTCCCACTAGATGTCAGAATTGTCCAAGTGTTTAAAGGTCTGTGTTGTCACAACAGGTCTGAATTAAAAACAGATGTTCAAAATATGAAAACAAAGAACGACCAGAAAATATGTCAAGTATCTGGCAAACAAGTGGTTCTCTAGAGAAATAAAGGTAACTGGTAACAATGACCTCTGACAAAGTCTGGAGACAAAAACTTGTTTTGAAAATCTTTGAAAAGGTGTTTTGACACAAATTCTTTGCATTTATAAGATGTGATTCCTCTAAACACCACGAACACACACAAATATCATTGGTTTGGCCTCTGTCTATCACCTGATAACCTCTGTGTCCTGACGAGCAGCAGAGGCAGATGACGCCCAGCCTCAAACACTGCTTTTACTGTAAAACACCTTACGCATCATCTCAGCAGTGGTTCACAGTAGATCGTGTCTCTTTGCTTCTCATGGTTTGTGTAGTAAATGCAGCTACAGTGTTTCTCTGTGACTGTAGAGACGATCACCTGCTGTTTCCTCAATACATGTATTTATCATAAACTCACCTGATGACAACAGGTAGAAGCAGAACTACAGAACCAGAGACGAATCTCTGGCTGCTGACGTGGTTGACGTGTGAAATGAAATCAGTTGTGGAGTAAATGAGAGTAACGCGTGTTATGTTTGCAAATGAAGGTTGTGATTACAGATACATACAGTGACGGTACGTCCAGTACCGTAGTATCAGCTCGTGTTTATGTAACAGGTGACGTCATAGCGAGTATTATCCGCCGAGAAGCGCTGCTAACGTTCCTCGGCAGCGGCCGAACCCTCCCAGCTCCGGGGAAGGAAGCGGAAACCAGCGTATGCTAGCAGCTAGGAGGAGGCGTCCGGACGGCTCAGAGCGACACCTCACACCGCTTGGTGCCAGCAGAGGAAACGGGCTCGATAATCACTCCACAGGCGGGTTGTTAGCTGCGCTGGCTGCGTCCAAACGGAACATCTCGAGCGGTGAGTAGCGCGACGGTTCCCCGTCACGTCAAAGTTCTGTTGTTTCTCCCGCTCCGCAGGCTAACAGAAGTTCAGCTAACCGAGCTAACAGGCTAACGGGCTAACGGGCTAGCAACAACAGTCTGCGCTACGGAGACGCTGTTTTGTTCCAGGGAAGCTAGCGGACCAGCAGGCCGCGGGCGCGGTCTCGACCCAGCGTCCGCGTCGAAGGGAGCCTCCCCTCACCGGCACCGATGCGACACGTCCAGCGGGGAAAGTTTGGTACCGAGGCAGCATCGCAGTTCTTGTTGGGCGACCCGTTAGCCGAGCTGCTAGCTCCAGGCAGCGTTCGAGGACGCAGGGCGCCGTCCGCCCTCCGGGACGCGTTCGGTTCGCCCACACGAACCGTGTTGAGCCTGGACCTCCAGAACGTTCCATTAGCTGCCATTAGTTACCGTGTGGCGTTAACGGGTAGGTTCTGGAGAACAAGATCCGCTTCCCCTTTTTACTTTGTCTTCGTTCACGTTACTTCTGACTCCGACGTGTCATTTTCCCGTTAGTTCCCCCCCAGAGGCGCATTGGTACCGCGTGTGGTTCCGGTCGAGTGGGTTTAAAACAATTTTCAGTTCCATTGAACACTTGCCGAGACGTTTCCAGAAACTCGTCTTCTTCCAGCTGACGTGTTAACGTTTGCTTTCGCGGATGTTCTGCCAGAACTTGGCCTCACTTCGTTGTCATTTGGAGGCTCATGGGTCTAACGGCACCGACGTGTTAATGTGAATCCACTCAGAGCTGTACAGTGACTTAAATGGATCAGGCTGTGATCCCATTAACTGTGGCCCGTGGATCCCTGTCGGCTCCTTAAGTAGGAGACTTATCTGTGGCCGGTTCTGCTTTTGGTCCTGATGCTGTGAGATCCAGCGTGAATAACGATGGTCCCTAGTTAACATCGTCCTCAGCATTAGAGGACAACTCTAATAAAACCGAAGAGACGACACTCAGTGAAAGCGTCTTTTGTTTTGTTGTGTGCAGGCGTCTAACTGTGACCTGTATGTGAGGCTCAGGCCTTTGAGGATCGGGTCAAAGACGGGAGGAGAGACTCGGAGTCGAGCATCTGGCCACAGAAGCCCGGATACGGTTTTTTGTTTTTCCCTCTGTCCCAGAAAGGCGCAGCGCCAGCCCAGCAGTTCTCCGCTGCACAGCTCAGACCATGGAGGCCATTGCCAAATACGACTTCAAAGCGACTGCCGAGGACGAGCTGAGCTTCAAGCGCGGGGAAATCCTCAAGGTGAGTGACAGCGTTTTGATGGAGTATTAGTCAGAAAACGCGTGGAAACGAGTCAGGTCACACCAGCAGTAGCTAGTCTATGTCATCTCATGACCGAGGAGGATAAAGTGTCTTCGTCTGCGTCTCTGCCTGTTCATATGTCCCTTGCAGCTGCTTCATGTGAAGCTACACACGGATCATACATGTCAACAGAACCTTGTGCTGTCGCTCACTGTCCGATGGCAAAGCCGGGCTGATGTGCGGAGATTAAAGACGCGAGGGTTTTGTTCTGTCATGAGCTGTTCACCATTCTCTGTGTGAAACCTTCTCAGGCAGGAGACGCTTGCTCAAAGCCGTAAGCTATCTGCCGCTGAAGCATTTGTGTCGTTCTGACCTTGATGCGAAAGAAAAGATATCAGACAATACACACTTGAATTTTCCTACGCTATGATTCTCTTTGGATTTAAATGCAATCATCGTAATCCCTGTGTTTGGAGTCGTAAAGGGCAGAGATGCTGCAGAAAATGAGGCAAACCTTCAAACTTCCCCATTTTCCTGGAAAATGTGATTTTTAAAATACTATTCATGATGCTTGACATAAAGATTTCTCCTCCTGTGGCTTTAAGGTCAGTGCTTACGTGACTCAAAGTGAGCGCCTAAAGTGAAGATGCTTCTCAGAAAGGCTTGGACTGTGAATGGCCTCCTTTTATAAAGGACTGCTCCTCTTTGTGTCACCTGTTTTTCTTCTTTCTTTCCTATGTTCTTTGGCATAATAATGTATGTGGTAGTTTGTTTTGAATATTCACAATAAGTAGATCAAATCTCACGGTACCTTGTGTTTTGCTGTTTTGCAGCATACTGTGTATTTGCATGTCTAGTGTAATGTCAGCTGTTGTTGACAAGTTCTGTTTGTCCCTGAATAAGAGACTTGAGACGGGAGTTTTGGGAGGACTTCTTATCTCAGCAGCAGGGCCCAGAGGCAGACAGTCATCTCAGGGAACACCAGGCTAAATATGAGCTCTTATTAAAATTGCATATGAAGAGGAAAGTGCAGAGTTTATTTTACAACATGTGAAGGCTCCAGCTCAAATAGAACGTGGAAATACCAGAGATTCGTCTTTGTGTTAATGGACCATGTGGTTTGAGGCGTTGGCGCAACGCAGACCAAGCTCAGCATTATTTACCTTCTTCCTCTTTCCTCTTATTTGTGAGGTTTTCATCTAGCTTTTGGCTTCTTTATATACAGAAAATCAGCAGATTGATTTGTGAAATATGTATTTATTATAAAACTAACCACGAAAAGCTGATAAATCATCTCTGATCAATAAATGAACCTGTTCAGTGATGTCTGATCACAGACTGATGCTGCTCTGAGTAGATTTGGTAAAAGCGAGGGTTTCAGATCTAGAGCTCTGTGTCTACCCGCCCAGCGCTGCCGGTGGGCTTCATACTGTACGTGCTTTAAAAGCTACACAACAGCTTGACGGGTTATTTCAGGCTGCAGAACTGAACTGCTGTGTGACGAAAGCCTGCGTGAGCGCCGCCTCCAGCCCCGTCCACATTTCAGCTCAACCACTTCTTGGTTGCTTCCCTCTTAGAGATGTTCACATTTTGAGACACAATGTAGAGGCATGATGTCATGAACCGCCTCCTCCTCATCTTCTTTATCCTCCTTTGTTCCCTTTGCATTAGTCTGTGGTCTGAAGGTTTCCCCCCAGGTAGAGCTGCAGCTATTCACTGAAACGTACACAATGAACCAAATAAAATATTCATTCTAAAAGGATCTGTCGGGCTGCAGCCGCCTGTCAGGTCAGATTTTTTGCTTTACAATTTGACGTTTGGTTAAACATTAGCAACTCCCATCAATTAAAACTCACACAAGTCAGGCCTGTTCATTTAGTTTGCGCCGGTGTTGGTCCGTGTTCAGGCGGACTCATCCAGGAAGTCCAGTCAGACGAAGTTTCATCATCAGTTGTTGTGATCTTAGTGTAAACGGCCGGAAGACGGCGCTTACGTTAGGAAGCAGCAAGAGCTGCTCTGATTGGGCGATGCACCGTGTTGCTGCCTGATGTTGCATCGCTTTGCAGATACATCTTGAGGTTTTGAGGCTGATGCAGAAATCTTAAGTGTAGATGTACCTGACGCTGTAAAAGACATTATGCTTGAGGTGAAGCATGTTCCTGGCTCCTGTGCTTCTTTGTTGGCGCTGGGTCCGTTTGCTGGTTCTAATACTAAACAGCCCTGCTCTTAGGACAAAGGGTCCCTCTCATGAGGCAGCGGGCTGGAGTGGAGGCTCTGCTGCGGTGTAGCATCCTTAATGTCTCACCAGGACGTGCTGGTGTGCGATAAGAAGTACAACATGCTCATGATGACTTCATGTGCTGGACTCTGAGGTTCTGTGCCTTCATGACAGGACACTGCTGAGGCTCGGTACCACAGACCTCCTCTGGGCTATGTTGGCGTTACAGGCATCTGCAGCACAGTTGGTTCCAGTTTGACTGACTCAGTCAAACTGTGTCGAGGCCCAAATGTTAGGCAGCTCTGGCTCGATGCCACACAGCAATGGCTGCATTTTAGAAAAGGCCTTTTACGTAACCATTTATCTAATGGGCCGGGATGAAGAGGTTGTTCTGGGGACACCAGCTCCTGTTGTTCCTCTTTCATTAATAATGTGTGTTATTACACAACAATGGGCAGCAATTAAGTCAGACTGTTCAGTACCTGGGCTGCACAGTTGTGGGCACTGACTCAACTGCTTGACCAGATTCCTCTGTCCTCTAATTTTGCTGCTTTGAGTCATATACCAATATTTAGTTCCGTCATGAGCAGTGGAGCTGTTTTGTGTTTAATCCAGTCTGTCTGCTCTTTAATCAGGTGCCTGCTCTTACGCTAAATACTGCGTTAGCTCCTTATTGCTGCGTAGCCTCCTTCCGGTTTGATTTGCGCCGATGCTTTCACGTTGTTCAACTTGGACTCTTCTCTTAATCTGAACATGGAGACAAACTGGCTGAGTCCTAAAGTTCAGATGCACAAATGTGTAAAGCTGTGAAAGCACTGATGCGTAGGCTTGTATGTAAAGTATCCTACAGTACAACTGTAAGTGTGGGCCCATGACGCATTTGCATAATGCAGTCTGGTTCAGTTTTGCAATGCGAGTTCTCATGCATGGACAAAAAGGGGAACATCACACCGGCAGGTTGAATATCCTGCTTTTACTTTTTTGGGGGGGGGGGTTGATGTTAAATTCTTCAGAAGTCGGGGCCTACGCAAGTTTTCGCTGCAGGTGCACCGTCGAGTGAAACAGTCACTCTTGCTTCCTACTGGTAAATATTTGTCCTTGGGTGGATCCTGATTGATTATTAACTGAAATCAATAAAAGGGCTGAAGTGGAAAATCCATTGTTATGAATAGTTTTAGATCACTGTTTACACAAGTGCTTATCATGGTGGAGTGACACTAACCATCAATGAGGAGGAAATGAGGCTTCACACCAGCGCGAGATAAACGCGTCGCTGGAGCCGGATCCGCCAGGAATCAAACTGGCGTCGTCGTCCTGTCGTGTTCGTGTTCAAACAAGTGTTTTTCCTTAAGCTCGGCCTCGTCTTTGTTCGGTTGGTGTCAGACGAGGCGAAGCAGCAGGCGTATGGAGGCCACCGTAGAGCGGCCATCGCCCCCAGCGCCGTACATTTGTTCTCATTTGCTCCTTAAATAAATAAAGATCAGCGGCCGTGCTGGGCTCCCGTCAGAAGATCTTTAAACTCTGACAGAGCTGCGTCTCCAAACTGTCGCCCACAGATCTGAAAGCAGTTGTTATTTAAAATAGGTCACGCCGGTTGTGTCAGTGCAGCCATTAATGATAGAGCGCGCCATAAACCGTTTTACTGAAAGTCGCTGAAGGAGAGGCTGCACATGACGCCATCACAGCTCGAAGCTTTTGGAGCATTGAGACGCCGTGGTCTCTAGTGGGGGCAAATGTCACAGACAAGCTAGGAAATAAAACATCTGGATCAAAGGGACTCGCTGCTCCACCGAGTTGGTGGTTTTAAAGACTTGGAAACCTGTAAATGTTGTTTAGGAGCTTTAGGCCTTCTGACTGTAACTGACTCCTGTGGCTGAGGGATGATTAGCTCATCAAGCCCATCCAGCTAAAGTGAACTCTAAACTCAGTTGGTTTCACTGTTCTTCGCCTTAATGTTTCACAATTTGTGCTAATTAGGGGTTTTAAAAGTTCCAAACCCCTTCCACCCACAAACTCAGTTTTGTAGTGTTTTAGAAATCTGATTTTTTTTATCGCAGGATGACTCACCGCTCGCTGCAGCAAGCAACACTGGGGCTATAGAACTCACAGCTGAGTCCAGTCACAGGAGGAAACGCACACGATCTGAGCCGTTGCAGCTTAGAACCCGTCTCCTTGCTGCTTCAAACCTTCTGGAGCGAGAGTCGACCTGGGCTCGGCCCGTTTGCCACGGTCGTCTCATCTGTCGTCATTATCGTGTCTGTGTATCTGTGTGCGTACAGTGATGCTACAGCTTTCACATCCTGTTTGACGTATCTTCCAACCCCCAGCAGCTTCCTGTGTTTCCACAGCAAACTCCAGCAACTCTGCACCAACGATACTACAACAGGGTTGATGCACAAAGTCAGGTCGTCGTCACCCACAGAAACGAAACGCTGAGACGCAGCACAGCTCCTCTTCTGTTACCCTTCGCCTTCTAGTGGTGACGAGACAGGCTTGTATCAATGCCTTCAAAACCAAACGCCACTAAAAGCCCAGTAATCCATCATCAGGGCCAGAGCAGCCAGATCCACGTCCAACCATTTGACGTTTGCTCTCCCCAAAGCAGAAAGACTGCAGCATATTTCTTGGCGCCTGTGAGAAGCTGAAGGGTCGATAAATCTTGGCTTTTTGATTCAGCTGAAACTCGCTGTAGCATCTTGCTGGAGTCCAGGAGCCTGTGTGCGTTCGCTTCACATTTACATAAGACCACACTACTTTCTAATGAATTGCTGAGCCCCTATAGAAAAGCCATAGATAAGCTTATTCTCAGCTTTTGTCGTAGTCAAACAGTTTGACCATGTTAATGCGAAACCTTTCTTCTGGTTTTTATTAGTTTAGCCGCAGAACGTGCAGCATGATCCACGATAAATGTAGAAACGTGAAGTAGTCAGGATAAGGAGCTGAATGTGTTTCAGTGTGTTTCATGTTGCGTGGGTAAAGGTACGTGTGGTCCACTTTACCCAAGCCTGGTTCAGCTTGTGACAGCACTACCTGCGTGATCCGGTCTGCAGGTGATGTGGAAACTGCAAATATTGCCAAAGCTCGTAATGGAGCCAAGTGTGTTTGCATGAGCCTTTAGCACCGCTACCGTTTGCGTTGTTGGGCTTTTGTGTGTGTTTTTGTGTTCGAGGCAGCAGGTTTAGGAGCAGCCCGCTCTGACCTGATGGACGCCCAACGAGGCAGCGTTTAATACGCCTGGACACCTGCCGCTGACTCGCTCGGTGTGCGACGTGGCGCTGACACACTGTAGAGTGTAAAAGATAATGCAACTACAGTCATACGGTTTGTGTAGGAGCATTTCCTGTCGCCTGACCCACCACCCAGTTCTCTGGGTTCGCACAGCGGCTGCAGATGATCACAGCCCCTTTACACAAATGGGTCAACAGCTGTCACTCAGAGTTGTTGTTTCCCGTTAACGGTTTTCTACATCTTCTAAATTCTGTCTGACACATTAAAAGCAATAAGTGGAGGAAGAAGAGTTTAATGATGAGGGATCAACCCATCAGGGAATAAAGAGACTTTCAGCCTGATGGGGTCTCACAGAAGGGTATGAAGCCAGATCTACCCCAGATGGAGCAGCGAGTTTTGCTGCTCGGAAAAAGACATGCCCTCATTTTATGTCGATTTGCCCTTGAGGAGTTTTCCCGAGCCGATCACAAGGAGTGCGATTCTTCAAAGTGTTCTTTCTCCCTGTTTTCACTCTCTGTCTCTCGCCCCCTCTCCTCGCTGCTCTCTCTCCATGTAGAGGGTTGAGCTGCAGAGCTGTAATTAGGTCTCACGCCTTCTCATCTCCACATCACTCCCTCCTGATCCACCGAGCAGACACTGACAGCTGTATTTAAACCAAACCTTATTCTCTCCCTGCTATTTTTTCCGCTCTCTCTCTCTAATCAGTGTTTCTGCTCAGCCTGGGCTGAAGGAGGCTGATTTGACACGTTACAAAATGCATATTTCAGTTTGACGCTGGCTTTTGTCTGTTGTGCAACAAGTCGTCTGCTGATGCTTCATAACTGCAACAGTTGTTCCTGAATACACACAGTTGTGTGTATTTACTGCACAACAGACTGTCTTTAATTTCTGCCTGAGCGATTAGAGGGAATTGCCAAAATAAACTGAACAGAGAATTCAAGCTGTGATAAACAACAACATGATGTAGAACAAGATCCCACCCCCCCCATTGCTCAGCAGCCTGGGTTCGGCCGACGCCGAGCTAAAATGATCCCTTCATTGCAGTTGCCACACTTTGAGTTCACCGCCCATCGGGCTTGTGTTGCCATCTGGCCGTGGGGTCCTCTCTTCACGAGGTTTGAGAGAGCGGCACAGAGTTAATGTCGCTGTAACGCCAACCTGCAGGATGCGGTGCAGTGTCAGCTTTATTATGGGGGCGGCAGCTTTCTGTTACGTCGCTCAGCTGGACTCGACCTGTTTGAGGTGTGTTCTCAGTTCTATGGTCACATAAAGTAATGAAGTCGACTCGCGGTTTTAATTTTCTGCTCTGAAACAGCTTGGCCTCGTGTCCAGCTCTCGGTTCCCGCTCTGGGTCAGCCGTGTAATGTCTGTTTTGATGCTGCAGGCTCTGCTGGACATGGGAGGCTCCGCATGTGGTAATGGCCTCGAGCATCGTTTTAATTAAACCAGCGTTGGAGCCCTTCATTTACTGGGATCCAGTTTAATCTCCGTCTTTCTGCGTCAGGGTGGCTCGCTGCCTCCCTGGCTCTGGCCCGACCTGGTCTCTGCCTGCTGCCTCCTGCTGGGAGCAAAGGAGGTCAGACACATTTAGGCTCTTCTCTTGTTGTTGTTGATTTAGAGGCAGGCTTTTATGTCTTTACACACCATCTCACACCATTGCCCCCAAACCACTTGACCTGACGTGACTTAACACTTCATACCTCATTTGTTTGTCCTTTTTAAAGTTCTCTCTCTCTTTGATTATCACTCGCACATAAATGATTTTTTCGCTTCGCCCGCCTGAATCCCTGTTGAGTGACTTTTCTGTCCCCGCCGCAGCATTTTGTCTTTATCTGGTCATGAAATGGCTTCGTTTGTAACGTTTCTCTTTTTCTTTTAGCTGCTTGTTTTATAACTTATCTTGTCTGAGTCAACATCTAACGGGAAACACTCAGTTCTGCAAATCTTTCCTATTTTAGATGCAACCTCCTCCTCATTTGATTTTGCTTGTCCTCTGAAATTACAACACGCTTTCTTGTGCCTTGCTGACAAAATATGCAAACCAGGGGATCAAGCACTTGAAAAGTTAGATTTCCTGCCAGATTTGTTCCAGCGTCTTTACTTTCCAGTGGCTGGTTTTAACTTTGCATATTACAGGTTGGAACTGATAATGTTCTGTGGTTGTATTGCATAACCAGGCAACGTCGTGTCATCTCGGCCGACGGGCAAATAATAGACATCACAGCGATGCTCTATCAGGTCCGTTAAGGCTGGATCCGATAGGCCTGGCGCCGGAGGTTCTGATGAAGCTTTATCTAGTCTGTCTTTGTATCTGGCCGACGCGTCGCCCGCTGGGATTAAGTCGCGCTGCAGGGTAATCCCTGCTCCTGACTTGTCGCCGCCCCGCGCTGCGCAGACGTGGTTTATTTATCCTGTTTTGCTTTGTTTGTCTGCGCTGGCTCTGGTTCCCGTCTCGCTTCGTGCCTCATTTTCTGCCTCGTCTCTTGGTGAGAAGGTCCAGTGCTCACTTTATGCAACAGTGACGCCTTAATGCGGTTATTTCTCCTTTTACTGACCTTATCGTTATCGAGGAGAGGAAAGGGAAAGTGGGGATTTGGTGTAAATCGGTGAACGTAGGGTAGAGCGATGCCAAGCGGAATACTGACTGGTGTTTATCTTAACGCCACATTAACATGATTGAGCTGCTGTGTTGACTTTTCCTTATGCAACAGAACAAACTTCCCGACTTGGGAAGATGATGAATTATGCTAAAAACCGTTGAGGGTCGGGGTCCCTGTGAATGACAGCTGCCGGTGCGTGATGTCACACATGCGTTTGTTGGTGGACGTGCTATAATAGTTCAGCATGCGAAGGACGAGCAGGGGGAGGAGGCGGAGCAGTGGCAGCTGTGCAGAGGATAATCCCCGGCCTGGACCTTAGCTTCTCAAATAGAAACTCCTGCAACTAT
This sequence comes from Macropodus opercularis, assembly GCA_030770545.1. NCBI lineage: Eukaryota > Metazoa > Chordata > Actinopteri > Anabantiformes > Osphronemidae > Macropodus > Macropodus opercularis. The sequence continues at coordinate 16,556,596 of CM061096.1, read as the reverse complement.
TGTGGCTCAATCAGATTAAAAAGACACAAAAAGTCTTCAGAGGGAGGGAGGGGAGGTCCACAGAAGAGCGGAGTGCTGCGCTGGCTCGGCGTAGAACAGAGACAGAGCTCAGTCCCACACAAAGCTCCATTTGTCTCTTCTGTGTGGTTTAAAAAAACTGCCTACCAAGCAAATATTTGATTTCAGCTTTTCCTCATGGGCTGCCATTCTTTCACTTGTCAGAGCCAGCAGATGGAGCAGAGAGAGTTCAGACGTCACTCTGCCAGTTTTCTGTCCGTAAACAGGAACCGTTGCAACACTCGGACTGGAGGTGTGGTCGTTTCAAACGGAGGTCTCTCTCCTGACGGGTGAAAGTGTAGCGGGTTTTAAAAGGCTTCCTTGTTCCCCTGTTGTGTTTTGGCCTCTTCATTTGACAGTGAAGAGGCAGACAGGAAACACAGAGGGTGTGACATGCAACCGAGGTCCCCAGCTGGACGTGAAGCAGCAGTGGTTATGTGGCATGTGCAGTAAGAGCTGGGCTCCAGAAAGTCACCAGAGCAAAGATTAACAACCTCACATTTCTCTGCTGCAGGTTTGTGGTGTCTGTGTGGGGACTGAGTCAGATTGATGGCTGTCTAATGCTTTTCTCTAAGCTTAGCACGAGGCCTGGAAATGGAAGGAAACGCTTCGCTAGGCACAGCAGTCACTGTTGGGCTCCGTGCAAACTCACTTGGCATCACATACTTTCAATATTTTCTGGATGCCAGGGTAACAACTGCGAAACAGATGTGTTCACCTTCACAGACTTAACTCAGACGTAAATGTAGCAACACGCAAAAACTTTAATGTTAGCTGTTATTGGGGAGTAGTTGTCTTTGCAGTATAACAAGTGGCCACTAGGAAAATGTGGCGAAGGAGCAAGCGCCACATGCTGCTCTGCCGCTTCATCTGTGATGGCGTCCCTGGTTGTCATAGCAACGCCACATCAACCTGCAGGCACCTTATCTGTAGAGATTTTCTTGGTGTATGGCTTCATTCATTGTTTTGTGTGTGTGACCCATCTCAGTGTCAGGATTTTCATACACGTTCTTCTCTTCCTGGTTAGAAAACCCCCAGACGCGACCGCGTTCTTCCCCTCGTGACTCCAAGCCTACAGCCCTTTGTGTCCTAACGGAATGTATTCAAATAGTTCTGTGGTTTTCATGTGTGCGAAAAACAGTTCTGTGTTTTTATGTGAAGCGGTTCTCATGTCTGCCGGCGTTGGTTGATCTCTTTCTCCTCACCCGTCAGCGATAGCTAGTCCTGGTTAAGGTGGGTCCGGATGATCGCTCAGCTGTAAGAACCAGAACACAGAAATGTGTCCGTTATGGGAACGTCTGCGTCAGAGCGTGCTGCCACCTGCTGTGCTCTATTATTACTCAAGGCCGTGGTCTGGTAGCATGTGCCGCCTGCTGAGCTCACAGGTCTGCAGTGATGCTCTTAGGGAGAGCGTGATGAAATTTCTCAGGGAAGACTTTGGAAACAGGCCATCGTCTTTTTGGAAGTGCATGCGTCATTTCACTTCTTGGAAAAGTTATTCTTACTCATGTTGTCACGTTGCTGCATCCAGTTCTCATTTTAACTCTTGCTGTGCTCATTTTTCGATTCGTCCGGTACAAGACGGTTCCTGCAGTTGCTCTGTGGAAGGCCACTGTGCTCCCGCAGTATTTGTTTCTTTTGTTGTCGGTACCGTTTTCTGCCTCCCCACCACCTGCTTTTACTTGCCACCGCAGCTGAAACGCCCTGAGAGCCACGCTGTGCGGGGAGCCCGGGTCTCTGGGCCCGTTTCATGGTGGCGTACACGGACCAAATCGGTTATCACCATCACCACTATGAGCTGCACAGTGAGTCACCGCTTAACGCCGCGATGGAGACACCTGACACACGGGAACCGCACGGGTTGGTTGATCAGACGATGGAGACGCCACGTCAACGCTTGGCTGCAGGGCCTTCGTTGGGTGTCTGGCAAGTGACCACATGAAGCCTGCTCGCATCTATTTACCACGACTCCTAAGTCACCAGTGTCTGTGCATGTGAAATGACTGACGCGTCCTGCTGTTTCATATTTGCTTTTCTTGGATCATCCCTCTAACGGCGACGGGGAAGTAAATTAGATGTAGTTCATTTCTGTGACTTACACTTTGGTTCATTATTAAAGTGACCTGTGAAGTCTGTGTAACCCTGTTCTACTGGGTCACTGGCTCTGAAGGGAGCCAAGTGGACCAAGAAGGAACGGTAAAAGATTGAAATGAATAAAATGTTTTTAGATGCGTCTGCCTGCTGGTGTCACTGCTTTTTCCTCTGAATTATGCAGATGAGCTGTGATCAAAGCTGGTGAGAGACGTTACTTCTTGCATAATGTTCCTCAATTATTAAACCCAGGACTTTACTTCAGGCTCGGTTATGAGTTCTATATATTTTTATTGACGGGGTAAAAGGCTTTTTGCTGCGTCACTCAGACGCAGCCTGGCTGACTCAGGTTTCCACTGAAGTTGGTAAATGTAATGAAATTCACACACATGCAACATTTCTCATGAACTGTGAAGTTCTGTGGATTTGAATAAACTCGTCTGCTGTCGTGGACTTTAACGTGAGCTGAGGCCTCAGATAATATGGTTGTGCTGACCTGCCTCTGTCATGACGGCAGAAGGTGCAGCTCAGACTCTTTCTGGCTTATTTGAAGTGCTGCATGTTGTATTGTGTGATTATCCTCTGCTGGTTCCTGGTATTTACCAACCCTGCAGAACGTGGCAGCAGTCACAGGAAATCGAATGTCGGAGTGCGTCTGCTTTCTGTGAGGGACGCCACCTGACTAACTCCTCTTTGTCTTTGTCAACACCAGGTATTAAACGAAGAGTGTGATCAGAACTGGTACAAGGCGGAGTTAAATGGAAAGGACGGCTTCATCCCCAAGAACTACATAGAGATGAAAGCTCATCCGTAAGTATGGCCCGGTGGTAAACGGGTTCTCTGATGATTTTAAAGCGGCTGAAACAGCAGCGCGTCAGCTCAGTGACGTGGTTGAGGACAGGACAGTTCGTCGGTTGCTGAACCCGTTAAGCCGTGTTACGTTGCGGCGCTTGATGCAGGACTGAGCTGAGGAAAGTGTGGCCAGTCCTCAGGGCGTATTGCCGCTGCTCTCTCTGCTGCCAGATTAGTGCTCTCTTTATTAATGCACCCGAGGCCTCATACACTTAATTGAATATTGACCTGGCTGCTGAAGCGCCATCAGCTGTGCCTTCATGTTGTGTAGTGGGGGTTTGTCTTGTCTGGCCTTTGTGCGAGTGCAGCATTAGGCTCAAGTGTTTGCAGTCTTGTCAGGCTCTGGTATTTATCAGCCTGGGACGGTTCAGGGACAGCGAACATGTCTGTTGTCTCCTAATGTGTGAAGCAGTTCAGGCCCAGCACAACAGTCGTCCTGCCAGAGTAGAGAGGAGTAGATGGAGTAGAAACAGGCTGGAGTTCACCGGTGGTGCTGACAGTGAAGCGACGGCCGGACAACAGCCAGACTCTGCTCGGCGTCTCTGGCGATGCTGAGGAGGAGCTTCAGGGATGTGACGCGTGTCCGTGTTTCGGTGGGAGCTGCTCTTTGGCTCCTTACCTGCTCTGCCGTCACTTTAATCGTCTTCTCTCTGCTTCAGAGCGGGTTAACATTTGGCCAATTCATTGTTGATTTTCACCTTTTGTGTATAAGAGCAAAGACGTCGTTGTTTGGCTGACTCTACTTTTTAATTATTAAAGAGCTTTTCTTGTCTCCTCCCTGTCGTCTTTATCACCCTCACCCTTCTGGCAGCACTTTCTCACGTCAGGAGATTCAAGTGGGAGCATTTGTTGCAGTGGTGGAGGGTCTTAGACGCGGCGCTTTAGGGCAGCGATGGCTGCTTTGTTTTCGTCTTCTCCGGTGACACCTGCTTCTGTACGTGTTGTTTTTCCACAACGGTGAAAGGTCTTGACTTTTACACTGAAGCTCCTCCAGGACTCTTGTTTTCAGATCGTCATACTTACCTTAAATCTGAAACCTGCTTTTTGCTTGCTGTGACCTCAGACTCTGTCAGAACCTGTAATGGTCAGGATTCAGCTGTTATTTTTATGTTACTAGAAACGTTTTAGGTTTTATTTTTCCCACGTGGTTTTTGTCTGTGTTGCAGGGATGTTAACTCCGCTTTTTTCATATGATGTGAAGCTGTAAAACCTGCAGCACAAGTTGCATTATGTGAATTGCGGAACAAGCAAATTTCCCATGTAAACGAGCGATAACTGTCCTGCTTCCTCGTACGTGGTGCTCGTCTGTTCCCAGCTCCCTCGTGGAGGTCGTGCTTGGTCGACGCTCGGCTCCATGTGTGACACTGGTTAGCGCTGCTCTCGCTGCGCGTCCACCAGGAGGTGTGGTGCTCGCAGCGCGTCCTCTCTGGTTTCTACCTGACCTGCGGTTCAGCTGATGTGAGACTCTGATTTCCTCAGAGGTCTGGGGGTGTGTGTGGTTCATGCACTGGGTTTTTAATAGTGCTGCCTTGCAAAGGTACTAGAAGAAGAAAGTACAAACCTTACCTATAAAAATGTATCCTGTTTTCTCAAACTTTCATTAGTGGCAATAAAAATGCACATTTAATCTTGCAATTATTATATATATATATATATATATATATATATATAAAGAAGCTATATATTGCTTCTTTCCTGGTTTGACATCTGGGAGATCAGGTAGTTCCGTCCCTGCGGTTGGGCAGGTTCCGAAGCTGTTACTAGCAAACAAAAGCTTGGATTTTCACTTCACACTGCTCAGAACAGCAGCATTAATGAGACCAAAAGCTGGTTATAGCACAGAGGAACAGGCGGAGGCTAACACTGACTCACAGCCTTGGAAAGGTTGGGTGATGGGATAAACATGGCTGCAGTGGATGCGATCACAACTTCTGTCACTGATGTTATTGTATCAACTGTGTGCTTGTTGGTTTGTTTGCATCATCTCTCTCTGTCGTCTTGTTCTGTGGTCCAGGTGGTTCTTCGGGAAGATTCCTCGCGCCAAAGCAGAGGAGATGCTCAACAAACAGAGGCACGACGGGGCCTTCCTCATCAGAGAGAGCGAAAGTGCACCCGGGGACTTCTCTCTGTCTGTGAAGTACGTTTTTAAAGGCAGTTTGAAATGATCTTGGCTGTGGTGCAGTTTCACACAAGCGATGTCAGAAGTGGTTTCCATACTTGGTATCTGTGCATCACTCCCACTTCCTCCTATCGAGGCCCCTGTGCTGCCCCCTGCTGACGCGTTGGTCCTCAGCCTTCTGACTACTTAACTTTTTTAGCTGACACATGCAGAGCTCATTTCCTTTTATCTGTCCTTCTGCGTTGTGACCTTCCCAGAGGACGCATCAGCTGACAGACGGGCTCCATGCGCCCGTTGGACCGGCTCTTTGCAGTCGCCCACCGTGCTCCGTGTGTTGGTTGCATTAAATCCTTCTCCTCTGACCTTCTGCAGGTTTGGAAATGATGTGCAGCACTTCAAGGTCCTCCGCGACGGTGCTGGGAAGTATTTCCTGTGGGTGGTGAAGTTTAACTCCCTCAACGAGCTGGTGGACTACCACCGCTCCACCTCCGTCTCCCGCAACCAGCAGATCTTCCTGCGAGACATCGAGCAGGTTCCCCAGGTGAGGACAGTTCCGCTTCGGGTGAAAGGAAGCCCAGTGGAAAGCTGTGCAGGGGTTCGCTCGACGCCTGCTGTAACCACACGCAGCGCTGAGACGTCTGCTGCGTGTAAAACCCCCCGCTGTCATTTCAGGGGACTGGTTGTGTTCAGAATGAAACCTGCTGAACTGGAGTAAGATGATTCGGTGACCGATCACATCCAGAGGGCAGTTCTGCTTTCTGAAGAACCTGGTTTTCACAACACATTCTGCACTTTATTTATACACAGTGGCCGACTTGTACCTGATGTCACCACCACATTGCTATGGTGACAGGAAGTGATTACTGCAGTAAGCGCTGCTACATGGTTGATGTAGCTGTAGGCTGCGCAGGTCAACACATTCAGGACTAGAAGCCTTTTCACTGAGCCGTGATGTAAACGCTGGGAGACGTCTCTGATCCCAAAGGCAAAAGATTTTCACAATAAACCTTAACACAGCTCGGCTCTGAGCTGGAAGGCAGCTTAAAGTCTCTAAACGATGAATATTAAACATGAAAAAACAGAAAGCGTTTCCTGTTGTTGTCCGAGTTGAGCGACTGAACCCGTGCACCGGCCGACCGCCAGCGCCTGAAACCACTTTGGTTTGACTCTTATTTCCACTGCCTCTGTAGAATGTGTCAAATCAGTTCTCGTCACCGCTGTGATCATTTTTGCCTGCTCCAATAATAGCTTCTAAACTTAGAGTAATGGCTCATTCGTTCTGGTTTTCACTTCCTCCTCTCCATAACAACATGGTGGTAATAGTCACAGGATGCCTTACACGTGGTTGTGCAGAAAAACTGTGTGGTGCTAAAGGTAAGGGGAGGATTTAGTGAGTAGGAGAGAAGAAATGAGTCTGTTATTGCAACCGTAGCGTTTGATTGATGCGCCTCAGCCCACAGAAGATGCTCGACTCCAGTAAACCCAGGGGCGTGATCGTCGCGTCCCCGGTCGATCAGCACAGCTTCCTGCAAACAAGCGTCTCCGTAATAAACGTGTCTCCCTCTGTTCACAGCACCCCACGTACGTGCAGGCGCTCTTTGACTTCGACCCGCAGGAGGAAGGCGAGCTGGGCTTCCGACGCGGCGACTTTATCCAGGTCCTAGACAACTCGGACCCCAACTGGTGGAAAGGAGGCTGCCACGGCCAGACGGGCATGTTCCCCCGCAACTACGTCACACCTGTCAATCGGAACATGTAAACAGTCAGAGCGTGTAAGCAGCAGCACCCACCGTCATCGTTTTGGTCTCATCAGCCCCTCCGGCCCTCCTCCACCTCCCCGCACCGACCGCCCTCCGGCCATCCCACAATAACCGGAGCAGACAGGAGAAACGGGAGTAGAGCCGTCGGCGGCGCTGCGTTGGGCGGCAGCTGCGCAAAATCTAAATCTACTTTTACTGGCGCTGAGCGCGTTCACCTCTGCGGGGAGCGCGTCTCTGCGAGGACTGGACCCAGCTGCACCCACGGCGGCTCCTGTCCCTCCCGCCTCCCTAACGTTCTGCCATCCTCTGTGTGTAGTCGTCTTTCTCCGCTGCATGTTTTAATCACCGACCAGTAAATCCTGACTCTGTTTTAAAGAAAAGCAAAAAAAAGAAAAATGTAAAAGATGTTTTAAAAAAAAAATATACAAAAAAGACGAGAGGAAAAAAAGTCACCTACAGTTCAGCAAGTTTCCATGTTGAAGATCGTTGGCACGTGAGCATCAGCTGTTGGCTGTATAAATGAATCAACTATAGAGAGAATCCATTTTTTTAAAATATATATTATATATTTGTATGTTTGTTTTACCTCTCATCACATTGTACTTTTTTCCATTTGTAAATTATGTTCAGTCTTGTGTGGATGAGACCTAGTAGCTCTATGTGCTGACCTGTCAGTAGTTTTTTTTTTTTTTTTTTTTTTTTTTTTCTGAATCTTGTCTGAGGGCTCTGACATAGAACCGCTAATGTTTAACGTCCCCTTAAAACAAAAACTCCCATTTACCTGAGAAGAAACGAATCGCGTGATGCTGAGCAGCGACGGAGCCCGGTGTAAAGATCCAGCCGGTTTCAAAGCCAATGTGTCTAACGCGGCCGCTGACGAGGCCAGTGAATGTAGAACGGACGCGGTGGTTTGCCCAGACGTCACCTGCATGCAGACGCGTCGCTCCTTTACCTGCACGTAGTTCGGATCATCCCCGGTGCAGCTGGCACAGACCGGCCGAACAGGACTGTCTTTAAATGCTAACGTTGAGAGATCAGCTGAACTTCTGCCCGTTTTAGTTTTGTCTGTGTTGTCGAGCACTTTTGTCTTTGGTTTTCTGGTCCCGCGTCTTCTCGGTTCCTGTTTTCTTGTTCTCTCTGGATAGTGCCTTTCTCTCTGGTGTTTCAGTGTCTCCGACCTGCTACTTTGAGCCCCGGGCCCCAGGGGTCCGCCAGTCCTGCAGTGAGAAACCGTGTACATAATCCACCCCCACCCACTTCACCGCCTTCGCTTGTATCCTCACCTACATGAAACTTCTTATTTAAGTGTCTTTCGCCTTGTCTGACCTAAAGATACTGTTGTTTTGTTTTTTGCTCTTTTTTATTTGCATTTGTTTTGTTTTCAATTAATAAAATGCAATTATTAAAAAATGAGAAACACTTCTGTGGTCTGTACTTTAGGAGAGACATCAAGAAAGATGCTTTTTAATCCCAGACCCAAGAGGATGGAATTCTACGTATAAAACTGAGCGTTCATGTCGTTTCTCCCTAAAAGAAGCTGAAGACAACAATGAATTAAGAATTAAAGAATTGAAGTCTATGATGTTTGAACGACACAGTTAAAAGGCTTCTCAGGTGAACTGGAGGCGTCATACTGACTGATTCTCCAACGTTGCTGAGGAGCTGGTGGTTTTGTCAATTTGTTGGTGTGAGACTCGCATCGTGAGCTAAAGGCTTTAAGGCAGACGGACCAGATGGTTACGTCAGCATCTGAAAACCAGGAACGACACAGGATGTTAAATGGTTCTTTTTTCATTTAAAACCACAAACTTCTAAAATGGTGGTTTCATACTTAGACACAAGCGAAGGTTTTATTGCTTACGATAATGAAGTTGGTTCATCGTTTGATCAGTGCTCTCAGCTTTAACTCTGTTGTCAGGACGTCTTCTCCCTGGTTCTCCAGGCACCAGGGAAGAGTCTGAGTGGGTTCAGTCGAACGCAGACTAAACTCACGAGGCCACGTCTCACGATGACTCATCCAGTGTGTGTGAAGAGGAAGCTGCAGCTCTGAGGTCTCTTCGCCGTCGCTGTCTGCTCCACATTTGGCCTCCTCTCAGCCTCGTCACCCCAGCGTGGCCTGCAGCGCTGCCGGTCTCCTGATCTGAGGATTTGCAGCCTGCACATGTGGTGAGATCTCATCAGATAAGACAAATTACATCAGGTCAGGAAAACTCTGAACCAGAATCAAAAGACAGAGGGTCCATGAGTTGAGCATGGGCCACTGAAGATGCTCTTCAGCCCCTTGGACAGACGCAAAGTCACTCCAAGAAACAACAATGTGCAGGATGACGACAAACAGACCAAAAAGGAAGATGCAAAATGACCACAAAGAGTCACAACAGATGCACTCAAATGCAAGAGAGCTAATATTATTATATATATATAATATATTTGATCAGACTGTGTAAGCCATGTAAGTTTTAAAATGACGCCACTTCCCTGTGTCTATTTCTGTCCATGCTCATCTCTGTGTAGGTGTCTGACAGTCATCAGTCACGTTGTCTGATGAGCACCATCACTTACCTGACATGCGAAGGTTGAGACTTTCCTTTCCAGGTGGAGCAAACGCTCCTGACAAGGTCAGGGTGGGCGGCCATCTGCCTGGACCGGTGCGTGAGGAGGCAGAGGAGGGAGACGAAGGCCAGCAGATAATCACGCGAGCTGGGTTTGGGAGAATGGAGCCACACCTGAGTGTTACCAGCTGCCAGGACCGAACCAAACCAGAGCAGAGGCCCGTGATGGAAAAGTCACCTTTGTTTGCAACGGTACCTGCCAGGAGCCGGCGGAGGGACGTGTCCTGCGCCTGGTCAAAGCTCTGGCGGCGGCTGGAAAACACAACGTTACAGTAAACCAGAGATACAAAGTCTAAAAACACTGGAAACTATTTAGTCACGTTCACTGAGCGGCCGGAGCCGGTGAGACGCCTGACGGGCCTTTGCTGCCATCTACTGGCCACCGGGAAAAGGCGGTTCTGGTCAGGTCGCTGCACGCTCACAGCAGTCAGCGGCAAAATGTCTTTAGCACGTCATCAACTAAAAGATGACGTCGCTCGTTGTCAAGTCGTTTTACCTAACCATTATCTGCGTGTCCTCCAGGTGACGTCACCCGGAGTCAGGGCGCGGTTACTCCTGTGCACGTTCTCGCAGTAACAGTATTTATTGTTTAACATAATATGTTGCAAAACCCTTTGACGTCCGTCATTTGATGAACGTGGTTTGGTAGCAAAAAATGAAAAGCTCGTTGTCGGCAGGATTCGAACCTGCGCGGGGAGACCCCAATGGATTTCTAGTCCATCGCCTTAACCACTCGGCCACGACAACCCGGAGACTGATGTACAAGAGTTTCCTTATAAAGGTTGATGTAGGTTTAGGACGGAAGGTTCTGGTTCTGTCTGACGGGAACGTTCTAATAAGAGAATAAATAATAGCACGAGCCTGGAACTAAACGGCAGAATCTTTATTCACACAATAAGGTGACAACAATGGCTTTTCAGTATAAAACCTTTAATTTGAAATAAATCCAACAATATACATATATAATACACAATTCGGGGTGAGGTGCGAGTTTGAATACATAATTCGTGTGTAATATTCCATAACCGCAGCAATGTAAATCCGTCAGTGCCTGTGCGCAGCGACGTGCTCAGGCGTTTTATTGTGAAGACAGGAAGTAGCGCTGAGTGCACGGAAACCATTTGCTGTAAACCTTAGAATACGGGCGCAAGACATTTTAAGCGCAGCTGGCTTTGCCTCTGCTTTGTCGTGGTCTGTAACTAGATCTAGTGAACAGGGTGAAGCAGCGAGCAGCTGTACGTTGGTCCTTTTACTTTCAGTACCTTTACACGTCTGTGACGCTTGAGTCTACACTAGTTGACACCCTTCTCTCTTCTCGTCGGCCGGTGGAGGCAGGTGACCGCCCACCGCCTCCCGGCGTCCTACTGTCTTCATAAATTAACCCAATATTCTATTGAACTAAATGAAAACACTTACTGAACAAAGACACTAATGTGAGGTTAAACACAGAAAACGCCCCGACATTTACAAAGGTTTGTCTCTAAACGACAAAATGTGTGATATGTTTATTAACAGTAATTATTAACACTTCGCTGAGCTGCTTTTGTTTTCCGTCGCGCTCATCCGTTACTTTTCTACGTGACGCGCAGGTTCGTGGAGTAAAACGCGACCTCGGGACCACGTGACTCCAGCTCAGGGCCTGTGTTTGTTCAGCTCAGCGGCGGAGAAGAAGAAAAATGGCGGCTCTAGGCGAACCCGAACGGGACGCCGGGCTAACGTTGTGAGCTTTCACAGCCGAAACCACAGCGGGGCTCCACCGGGTAGTTGCACCGTCCGAACCCCCACAGCTCCAGCTTCGTGGCGGTACCGCTTTCGCTCGCGTCGGTGTCGGCAAAACGAACGCAAACATTGGGATTGTAAAATAATAGAGCTTGGTTATCATGAGAGGGAAAAGGGGCAGGCCGCCCAAACCGCTGCCGGCCGAGGAGCCGTCTCCAGCGGGTTCCCGGGGCTTGCGACCACGGAGGAACCTGAAGCCCAGGCTGCGGGACAGCGGGGACGAGGAGAGCCCCACCAGGGAGAGCCCCAAGCCCAGCAGAAAGAGAAAAGCGGGATCCGGCACGTCAACGCGGGGCAGGGGACGAGGCAGAGGCGGCGGTGGCAGGGGAGGCAGAGGAGGCAGAGGGGGTCGTGGAGGGAGGCGGACGCCTGCGTCCAAAACAGTGGTGTACGACGACCACGAGAGCGACGAGGAGGACGACGCCGTCAGCCTGAGGTCCGAGGAGGACGAGCTCATCGAGGAGGAAGCTCCGTCCGAGGAGGACGAGGCCCTCAAGGAGGACTCTGACTGCCTGGAAGAGGATGCGCTGGACGAGGAGGAGGAGGCGGACGATGCCAGCTACTGCACGGAGAGCAGCTTTCGGAGCCAGAGCACACACGCCAGCACTCCGGGTAAACACAGAGCAAACAGCCGGTGCACAGCGCAGCGGCTGGGCAGCACATCCACAAAGCCCGCTCACGCTGCGGATGCTGGGTCCGGCGCAGGAAGCTGAGGGCTTATTGTTCAAAATGGAGAATGCACAGAGCTCGAAGACAGGCCGCAGTCCGCTCATTAAGGCTGCTGCAGGTGGACCGAGCCGGTGCCGGCGTCGCCCGTTCACCTGCAGCCGAAGCACACATTTAGTTCTGGCCTCGTTCGTGTTGTGGGCAGCTGTGGCCGCGCGGAGCTGACCTGTCACCAGTTTCATGTCAGTCAGGGCTGTAGCTACATGCTAGCTGCTAGCGTTAGCAAGCAGCTTGAAGCAGCTCCTGCTACCTGCTGTCACCCCGAAGACCGTGTTTGCGCTGGATTTTTGTGCAACCATTGTTCTAATCATTACGCATCATGCTTTATTAAAATAATCTCCGCCTATTGATGCAAAACGTTCACGAAGAGCTGGCTAACGAGCTTAGCTTGATTAGCATGGCTGTCATGTGTGCTGAAAGCTGGTAAACTGACACTAATGGAGCCACGAGTCTGTAGTGACAGCAGGATGTTTCCTCAGCTCGGAGGGTCGTGAGTAGAGCGACGGGCGTTCGTTGTTAGCAGCCGCCCAACCGATGCCTTACTCTGCAGGAAGCCTCGTCCTGCAGCCATGTGCAGGGTCCGCCTCGGCTCGGCTTGTCCTGTCCAGCTGCTGTGTTGTGGTGACCACAGTAAACACGTCTACTCCCGAGATCCAGTGTGTAGAAACGGGAATGATGTTGCTGAACACGTGGGTCGGTTTGGTCAGATGGTTTAGTTACGTTCATTCTGGTCACATACGGGCAGACACCAGGAAATAATCAGAAAATAGCTTCAACCTTTATGCATGTTTCTGACAGAACTTTGATACCTTTTCTTTTTGTCATATATTCACCTGATCATCATCAGTCTGAGCTGCGTTTCCATCTCAGTGAACAGAGCTTGATTTATCTTCTGGTGCGGTGGCACCAGGCCCAGCAACGCTACGAACCATGGTTTCACACCGAGTCTCAGACCTACTGTGTAGTAAATGTCGGTTTCCTGTGAGTGAACAGCTCAAAGTGGTTTGACTAATCTCTTCCTTCACCTCGTATCCTACAGGGAAGAAGAAAGTACGGGCTCCCCGGCCTCGGACTCCCATTCTGGAGGAGAAGGAGATTCCTCCCCTTGAGCTTCCAGACACGTCTGAGGATCTCCTGGTGCCTAACGAGGAGCTGCTCAACGCCACCTCCATCTACGAGGTGCTGCGGAACTTCAGCACGGTGCTGCGCCTGTCCCCCTTCTGCTTTGAGGACTTCTGTGCGGCGCTGCTGGGGCAGGAGCAGTGCACTTTAATAGCAGAGACCCACATTGCCCTGCTGAAGGCCATCCTGCGTGAGGAGGAATCCTCCAACACTACCTTTGGCCCTGCTGACCTCAAAGACAGCGTCAACTCCACTCTGTACTTTATTGACGGCATGACGTGGCCTGAGGTGTTGCGGGCGTACTGTGAGAGCGACCAGGAGTACCGTCACGTCCTGCCCTACCAGGAGGTGGATGACTACCCCTATGGTCCTCTTGAAAGTAAGATCAAGGTGCTGCAGTTCTTGGTGGACCAGTTCCTCACCACCAACATCGCCCGTGAGGAGCTGATGTCCGATGGAACTATGCAGTACGATGATCACTGTCGCGTGTGCCACCGCCTGGGCGACCTGCTGTGCTGCGAGACCTGCTCTGCCGTGTACCACCTGGAGTGTGTGAAGCCGCCCCTGGAGGAGGTTCCAGAGGACGAGTGGCAGTGCGAGATTTGTGTGGCGCACAAGGTCCCTGGGGTTTCAGACTGTGTGACAGAGGCGCAGAAGAACAGGCCCTACGTCCGCCAGGAGCCCATCGGATACGACCGGCACCAGAGGAAATATTGGTTCCTAAACCGAAGGATTATAGTGTAAGTTTGGACCCTCAGCGATTGTCGGTTGGCGTAAACGTAATGATCTTTAGTAAAACCTAATGCACAGGCCCATGGTTATACTCATGGCAGCCAGTTCCTCAACAATCGCCTCAGTCCCAGAGCTGTGTGCTTGGTCTCTGCAGCTCTTTGGACCCTATGTCCCGTACTGCTGCAGCCTTCAGGTGAGAATCACTTTAAGTCAGGTAAAACATTTTGCTGAGAAGGTAGAGATGAGTGAGGATTTAAGGGAGGTGTTCTACTTCCACGTTTGCTGCTCCAGCCTAAATGTGAAATGGCTGCCGAGTAAAAGTGAAAGTGACCGGGAAGCGTCTGCAAGATGCCACAATACTCCATGAATTCTTTTGCTGGACTAGAGATTCTAGATGAGCCGTGCAGCCCAGGCCCTTATCTGTGGTGGCAGCGTGGCGGTTCCTGAATGCTTCCTCAGCTCCAGACGTCTGTTCTCTGCCAGCGTGGCCCTTGAGTTCGTCTTTCTATCACGCAGCACTTGACAGATGCTTGGTCATTAGGCTGAGCCCAAAAGAAACGAGTCACTGTTTAACCTGCTCTTGATACGGTTTCGTCTTTACGTCGTTATGGTTTCTCTAAGGCCTGCGTGAAGCCGTTCGCTGAATTCCTGCAGGCGTCTCAGCACAGAGCAGAGAAAATGATTAGTAAAGCGCTGTGATGTAATGGTCTTTTGCACTCAGTGATTGTGTCTGTACGGCCTCGGCCACACAGTGTTGTTGCCTTATTTTGCACTGAGGGTAGCAGCAGTAGTATGGCGTGATATTTAACCCTTTGTTTTCACCCCCAGTGAGGAGGACGGGGAGCACGAGAAGAAAAAGATCTGGTACTACAGCACAAAGGCTCAGCTGGAGGAGCTCATGGGGAGCCTGGATAAGGAGTACTGGGAGATGGACCTCTGTGCCACTCTGGTGGAGATGAAGGAGGAAGTGCAGGCTCACATGGACATCACCGAGGACCTCACCAACAAAGCGCGTGGAAACAATAAAGCCTACCTCACAGCTGTCAACGGTGCGTGTTTCGTGCTTTGTCTGATCAGCCTAGAGGTGTGAGTTATGTCACCCCCTGACAACGTAGGTCCTGCCCCCAGCAGTGTTGGCAGTTGAATGTTTTCTTCCTCCTTCACCATCTATCAGACAAAAGCAGCAGTTTTTCCTGCTCTCCGGTCGAGCCATAGTTTGATTACTATGCCACCAGTGTCCATTAGCGTGTGACCAGTCACAAGTGATTTAGCTCCACTGCTGCAGCACCCAGACATGGCTCTCTGGGCTCAGAAAAGCTGCCACGTATCAGCAGAGAAAACTTTAATAGTAGTAGTATATTTTTAAGTCTACATTTCTCTTCATGCACTTTTGTGTCTGTTGAGATGTTACTAGCTAGCGTCTGTTTAAGGTGCGTAACTGAGTGGATGTACGATTGTCGCTTATTATTCCCTAAATCAAACGTCTCGTTTCGTTTGTAGAACTGATCATGGAGCATTTAAAGGTCAGGCGTGAGGCCCAGGACGCAAAAAGGCGGACAGAGGAAGCAAAGCAAGAAGTGGAAACGAGTTCTGGGAAATCGACAGAGGACATTACTGAGCTGGACAGCAGAGAGCACAGAAAAGGAGACGTTAGCGCTAAAGGTAGCGTCGCCTCGATCCTGACGCCACCTCAGTGAATGATGGTTCAAACCAGTGATCAAAGGTTTATTGATCTGAAGTAGAAAAAATCTGACCCACAGCACAATGTCCACACCTGAACTGATACTTTGTCCTATTGCTGCCTAAGTTATTAAAAGTTGTAATCTTCTTAATCCTTGCGACAGATATTGATCAAATTTTCTTTCCTCTATCGGTGTAAAAATGCCTTTACCTGTGTCTTTGAGACCGTAAACTGATTCCTCTGGTGCCGTTTTATGTCCTCAGTCCCACCTTCCTCAGAGGAGCGCTGCGTGATGGATCCAGACTCCTGCTCGGCCTCCCAGGACTCGGCTGCACCAAAAACAGAATCCGCTGAATCAAAGCAGAGTCAGGAGAGTGGAGACACGCAAGCAGGAACGGGTGCGTTCATCCTCTTCTGGGGACATTTTGTGTCTGTACCTCAACTTTGGATGAGGCTCAGGTTAACCAAGCATGCACCATCCTCAGCTAACCTGCCATTTCATGGGATGGTGACAGGTGTCCATTGCTGTCATTTGGTCCTTTTCTCTTTCCCTATTACTCGGCTCAGCTCCTCTCGGCCTGTTCCTCTACTTCCACCACATTTCCAGCGCTTTTATTTCCAGAGTACTCTGACAGACCAGAGCTCTTCCTCTATATGTTGCCTTGCTCGTCCCGTGGCGCTGGCCTTGGTTTATTCTGCCAACGTCAACGTTTGTTACGTGAACGACATGTCTGAACGGCTGCTGCTCCTTTCAGTCCATAATGGTCATCTTCATTAAGCAGTTTTTAAATAAGGAGCAGACATTTCCTCCTTTTACTTGAATGATCTTCAGGCGTTGTTGATGGTGGAGTTTTGTAAATCTTGTCTTCATTCAATATTAAACTAAAACTACTCGCTGGATTCACCTCGTCTGCTGCTTTTGCACTGTAGCTGCTATAACCTGCCCTTTCTTTTTCTTCAGATGAAAATGGGAAAGTAGAATCCGGCAGTGCACCTGTGCCCCCTGACGACTCGCAGCCACAGCAGCAGGCAACTCCTCTAGAGGAGAGCAGCCGGGATTCTGGATCTGGCATCGTAGGTAAAGCGGAGCCACCCGACTTGGCTGATCGGTCGTCTCGGTCCTCCTTCACCAGCCAGGACGGGACAGGTAAACGCGACCTAGACTTCTTTTTAAACTGAATACCTGTTGAGTCTGTTGTGGCGCTGATGGGGTCACCTGCTTTCTGAACGACAGAGGACTATAACGAAAGAGTGAAGACTGGTCACGTGACAGCGGTCGATCAGGAGCCAAACTCCCAAACACCCAGAGGCAGCAAAGAGGTGAGCACAGGACTAATTTTAGCAATAAAACTGCAGACATATGTTATATTTTGAACCAGGATTTTAATTTGATTGGCTTCATATCTTGTTACATGGTTCTGTGCTTAATGAAACGCGCCCTCTCCGGTTTTAGTCGTCACCTTCGCGCTCCGATGGCGACTCTGTGCGCCTCAGCTTCCTAAAACGGGACCTGAAAGTGAACCTGAACAGCTTGTTCAAACTGGGCCAGGAAGGTAAATACAGAGTCTACCACAACCAGTACAGCACCAATGTCCTGGCCCTCAACAAGCATCAGCACCGAGAGGACCACGACAAGAGGCGACACCTGTCCCACAAGTTCAGCCTGACCACAGCGTCTGAGTTCAAATGGAACGGCTCCATCTACGGGTCGCGCAGCCTGACCGTCTCCACCCTGCGACTCACCATCATTCAGTTGGAAACAAACGTGCCTGGACCTTTTATGCATCCCAACTGGGCGTCGCACAGGTACGGCTCGCAGGTTTATGCTGCGCTCCAGCATCTTTACACATCAACCTACGAAGGTGCTCTTTTTTCATAAAGCCTCTCTCTTTTGTTCCATATCACTATTTAGGACTAACTGGAACAAAGCAGTGCAGATGTGCAGCAAGGCCAGAGAGTTTGCTTTGGCCTTGGCCATACTGGAGTGTGCCATCAAACCAGTGGTCATGCTGCCTGTGTGGAAAGAGTCGCTTGGGCACACCAGGTAAACGGAGAGTTACACTGCTATTGACCACACAAGCTGCAGACTACACTGACGATTCAGGATTCTTTTCTGTGCTGATGATCCACTGTCCTTTGCTTTTGGTTTCAGGTTACATCGCATGACCTCCATGGAGCGGGAGGAGAAAGAGAAGGTGAAAAAGCGCGAGAAAAAGCTAGAGGACGAGGAGACGCTGCAGCAGGCCACCTGGGTGAAGTACACCATCCCCATCAAGCACCAGGTACCGCTCTGTCTGTATGACGCGCATTGTCAGGTCCATTAGTGTCATTTGTGAATCCACCTCCTTGTAGTCTGGTGCTTGTTGACCCCTGAATGTTCACTTCAAGGGAAATGAAAGCAGACGTAGCTGGTTGGATGAGTCTGTGAGAGAAAATGTCTGTTTTTACATTTCGACTTCGGGTCGGTCGTTACTGCATGATGGTGTCTTTTCTCTGTCCTCGTATTATTGTTTCCCATCCCGGAGCTTTGTTTTATTGTTCCTCACCTGTGTTTTTCTTTCTTTAGGTGTGGAAGCAGAAGGGGGAGGAGTACAGAGTCACTGGTTATGGTGGCTGGAGCTGGGTCAGCAAGACTCATGTGCCACGTTTTGTTCCAAAGCTTCCAGGCAACACAAATGTGAACTACCGCAAAGAAATGGAGGGTGAGAACTGAACCGGTTTAATTTCACAATGGTGTTTATGTATGTGTTTGGCTCATAAAAACATTTTACCACTGTCAAAGCAGCTAAAATGAAAAAAAAGAAGGCAGCTTGTGCAAAAACACAGAAGAAGACTGAGGACACGGACGAGAAACAAGAATCACCTCAGAGCGCGTCATCAGAGGAGGCAGCCACTTCACAGGAGGAAGAAAAACCCACAGAGGAGGAGCAGGAAAAACCTGAGGAGACGAGAGAAGAAGAAAAAATGGACGTTGAATGCTGCCCAGAGACCGATGCTCCAAGTGAGGGTAAATGTTAGAAATGACAGTGACTTCACATTTGGTTTGTCTTTCGTGCTGTGAAGCTGTAATTCTTCTCTCCTACTGCTACAGATAAAGTTGAAGACAAAGGCTCTTCATCACCTGCTGTGCAGCCTGTAAAGGAAGAACCGGTTCACAAAGCTGAGCCACCCAGGAATGAGGAGACGTCGCCGTCAAAGCTCTACTATGATGTCGTGAATGTGAGTGAGGGTTTCCAGCTGCGGACGGCGTACAAGAAGAAAGTGAAGCCCTCTAAGCTCGATGGACTATTGGAGCGCCGTGTCAAACAGTTCACCTTGGAGGAGAAGCAGAGGCTGGAGAAGATGAGACAGTCGGCTCCGGTGAACAAAATGGCCAATTCAGCAGTGAAGACGGAGGGATCCACAGGAGACAAACAGCCACCTGCTGTGGCCTTGTGTGTGAAAGCTGAAGAGCAGGAGCAAAGCCTGCAGGCGAAAGATGACGTGGTTAAAAGGCTGGACTTCGAGCAGGACGAAAACACAGATGTCAAATCAGAGTCCACAACAACCAACCACAGCAAAGAGGCAGATGTAAACACTGTGGAGGCCGGCGTCCACAAGGAAGTGAATGGAGGCTCCATCTCCGGCTCAGAGCTCACCACTAAAAACAACCGTATATCAGATACAATAGAAGCCAAAGAGAAGGCACAGAAGCCTGACGTCATGTGGGTGGGAGAGAACGCTAAGAAACGTGGCTACGAGGAGATGGAGCAGGGCAGCAGACAGAGCGACACAGAGGCTGTGGAAGTGGAGCAGAGCCAGACTGGTCCAGTTCAGGTGAATGGGCAAACTCCTGCAGATGCAAACATGGATCCAGAGCTGGCCAACAAAGTCCAGGCTGAGAGCAGAGAGCCTCAGAAAGAGCCCATCAAGTCTCTGATGAATGGAAACCTCTCTCAAAATGATGTGTCTGATGTATGTCGTCCACCTCCCCTGAAAGTCTCTAAATTAGAGAACCACACGGTAGAGGAAGACGGCGCCAAGACGAATAAGGACAGTGAGGAGCTGCCTGCAAAACCTCCATCCTCAAGTAATAACAACTGCAGCAGTAGTGAAGGTTTGAAGACACCGACCACCTCTATTAGCGCGACCGCAGAGCCTGTGACTCTTCCCTCACCTGATGTGTCCAGCAGTGTAAGTAAACCTGACGTGGTGTGTCAGGCAGCGAATAGCACAGCGTCTTCTGTAGCCACCGCCAGCATCACTACCACCCAGTCCGGCTCCGTGTCCCATCAGAAGTGCAAATCTCCAGGCGCCTCCGGTCCAAACTCCATGACCATCAGCAAAGACTACTCCACCCGAGACCGAGTCAGCCTCCTCAGGTTCTCCAAGTGCAAGAAGGCACGATCAGGCACAGCGCTGCCGTCCTACCGCAAGTTTGTTACCAAGAGCAGCAAGAAGAGCATCTTCATTCTGCCCAACGATGACCTGAAGAGGCTGGCGAGGAGAGCCGGCATCAGGGAGGTGCCCATCTTCAACTACAACGCCAAGCCAGCCCAGGACATATGGCCCTACCCGTCCCCACGGCCCACGTTCAGCATCACGTGGAGGTCTGTAACACATTTAGTGTAGCATCCTGATAAACATGTTCTGTTGTCTTGAATCTCTTCACACTGAAGACTCCCAGAAACAAGACGGATGAACAGCAGCACAGATTCCCCCCTGTAAAACAGTCACAGTTCCAGCCTTCACTGAAAATGTTTGTCTGTTTCTAAATACATTTGCTGATATGTTCGTGTTCTGTGGCTGCTCAGGTACCGGCTTCAGACCGTGAGGTCGCTGGCAGGGGTCAGCCTGATGCTGAGGCTGCTGTGGGCCTGCCTGAGGTGGGACGACATGGCCGTGAAGCCGTCTTCAGCCGTGGGGACGACTCGTAAAGGTGAGATGATGCTTCACACTTAAACCGGTCTCTTGTTGTCTTTATCTACCTCTGACGATACCTACTCATATCAGTCTGTACTTCCATCAGTATATCACCTAAAGTGCTGCTATTTCAAATTAATGTTGAACAAAGAAACTACAGACACGGACATCATCACAACGGAGATTATTAAACGAAGAGATGTGGGCCCGTATGGGATCCGCTCAGAGTACTGCATCAGGAAGATCATCTGCCCCCTGGGAATCCGAGACACCCCCAAAGGTAAGAGTTAATTTACTACTGGAGGTCAAGGCGTTGAATGTTGAGTTAAACTTGGCTTCTCTAGATTTAAGTACAATGAAGCTGTTGATGATGAATAGGTTTAACACTTGTCCTGTCTATGAGCAGAAACCCCGACTCCCCAGAGGAAAGGCCTGCGCTCCAGTGCCCTGAGGCCCAAGAAGCAGGAGCCGGCCAAGCTTGCTGGGCCTGTTGCTGTGGAGACCTGGGTGGCTGAGGAGGACCTGGAGCTGTGGGAGATCAGGGCCTTTGCAGAAAGGTACAAAACATGGAGCCAGACCACTGTTACAGTTTAGAGCATCACTGAGTTCTTGTTTAAGAGCTCTGTGTCACCAGACGTCTCTTTCTGTGGTTCAGGCTGGAGCGGGAGAAGGCTCAGGGATTAGATCCTTCGAAGACGGGCAGCACCCTGAGGACAGTGGAGGATGTGAAGGCACATTTGGAGAATCAGCTGAGACAGGCCAGACTGGCTGCACAGCAGGTAGGAACACGCTGTGTATCAGAAACGCTGCAGTAAACTGGGAGGTCTCCAGACTCTGCATACTCAGAATTCCTCCTCTGTGATGCTTAGAAACGTCTAGAACAGCAGAGGCCCAGTACAACCGCTGCCCCCTCCACGTCCACCATTGCCACCACCTCAGCCAGTTCTCCCATCACGCCTGTGTCCACGGGCCAGCGGACGGGTCAGGTGATGTCCGGAACCAAGATGGTCATCGCCTCAAAACTGGGTTCCCCGGTTTCCTTCCAGCAGGACAAGAACTTCCATCAGTCGTTTGCTTCCTGGGTCAAGCAGGGTCAGAACAACAGTAGCTCAGGTAAGAAGGTGGAGGATACGTCAGCTGGACCTGAGAGAGATCCTGCATGTGTCATAGGTCCAACTGAAGCCTGTGTTGAACAGCACCTGCCTTTCCATCCATCACATTCTGATCACAGCCTGTCTTCTTTGTTTTCATTTTCCCTTTTTAAATTTTTTTAAGCCCATTTTTACGCCTTTTTATCGCCTCCAGTCCTTTTTACCCCTCACACCTCAACGTGATGTTTGCTAAAAATGACTTTGCGGCTTGTGGTGTCCACTTGAAATATTCAAATATTCACTTTGTACATTCTGAAGAGATCCACGTGAAACCGTGTGACGTCTAAGCTAAAATTCAGTCAATGATCCCAGTTTGACGCTTGGGCTCTCCCAGTGGACACCACAGCTCCAGACTGGCTGTTGTGGCCCTTGTGGTTGCGCGTGACTGCAGGTGGCATGGTGTGTCTTGCAGCCTCCGCTGGCTCGGTGGCCCCTGTGGCAACCGGCATCACCACATCCGAGCAAACCTTCCAGATCGCTGGCAGCCCAGTGACTGTGGCTGGCCAGGTCCTCGCCGCCAAACTGCCGCTGCCCGCTAACAGCAAGATTGTCACGCTCAACATGCCCACTACTCAAGGAGGTAGGGAGCGCGAGTGTCCTCCATTTCCACTGGCTTGTGCGTACGCCTGCCAAAATGGATGCAAAAGTGTCGAATAAGCAGAAAAAGTCCAGATTGGAAAGAAGTATTGTCACTGAGAGCGGCTCAAGCTAATTATCGACTGCAAATGCTTCAATGCGCAGCTTTTCTTTTTTCTTTTTTTTTTTTTTTTTTGACCAACTCTAGCAGTATTTTAAAATGTATTTCTCTTCCTGCGTGTACTGACACTGTGTGCGTCTATGCTTCTCTCCTTAAATAATGGCTCTTATTGACAGGTGTAGTCCAGCAGAAGGTCCTGGGCATTTTCCCGTCTGGGCCTCCTGCCAACCTGAGGACATACAGCACACTACACCCCACAACTGGCAACATCAACCTCCGAGCCACCACCTCTGCCTCAGTTACTCAGCAGGTCTTTAGTCTTCATCTTTTAGGTACATTAAAGGGCAGATGTGAAGGATGGTGGTTGATAATTTTCCCTTTGGTTTTGTTTCTCAGGTCACTACAGCAGGAGGCCAAACACCGCCTGGCACTATGATGACACATTCTGCAGCTACCTCTGTGGTCAGAAGTCCAGCACTGGCTCAACAAGGTCAATCCACTCTGAAAGTCAATTCTGAAATGCATCCACTCAGCCTGTGACCCAGCAAGCAAAAATCCATTCTCCCCCTTCACCCCCTCCAGGTCAACCTCAGCAGGCAGTGACCCAGTTGGTGCGTGGGCTGCCCGCAGCTACAGCTTCTCCTGGCTCTATGTCTGCGCAGACGGCTGCAGCTCAGAGAGCAGTGGCACCCGCGCAGCCACCTCACGCAGCCGCCGCAGCAGCTCCAGGACCGTCCCCTGTGGCCAACCGACCACAACAGGGTCAAGTCAAGCTCACCATGGCACAGCTCATGCAGCTGACGCAGGGCGCCCAGGTGAGAACAGCTATTTACACCCTTCTCATTCGAAATAATTTACCATCTACATGTATGAATGCATCTAATTGTTGTAACTTGTCTCTACTGCTTCAGGGTGGAAACCCAGGTCTGACTGTAGTGATCCAGGGTCAAGGGCAGACGCAGGGCCAGCTACAAATCATCCCACAGGGTGTAACCGTCATCCCTGGCCCTGGTCAGCAGCTAATGCAGGCAGCTATGCCCAATGGACAGGTCCAGCGGTTCCTCTTCACCCCCGTGCCTCCATCCTCATCAGCTTCCACTTCCGCACCTGCTACTGCAACCCCTTCAAAGCCCGCTGTGGTTCTCCCTCAAACCCAAATGTCAACTCCGGGTCAAGCCAGAACCCCTGCACAAGTGCAAACAACTCCCTCACCCCTTGCTCAACCACAGGTGGCAGCTCCTGTGCCTGCACCGATGCACATTACAGCCCCAGCCTCCACACAGATGCCAGCTTTGGCCCCTGCCCCGCAAACCCAGGTTACAGCACCCCTGCCCACTCCAACACAAGCTGCAGCACACACCTTGATGCAAGCTCCATTAACTGTCCCTGCACAGTCACAAGGTCCTGTGTCTGCCCTGCCACTTCAGGCCACACAGGTGTTATCGTCCACACCATCTCCACTTTCAGCACAGCTCCACATGGCAAGATCTGTGTCTGTCCCACCCACGGGTCAGAAAGCTCCTGCAGAAGTCCCCACCGTGGTCCAAACACAAGTCTGCACCCTTACCCCTGCGTCATTCCCCACACAGACCCAAACCGCTGTGTCGTTGTCTGTCCCAGGTCAAATTGCCCCCAAGTCCCAGGTCCAGACGCATGTCTTCAGTTCTGTGCCGGGCTTAACCTCGACTCCTGTCCCTGCTTTATCCCCGGTCTCTGTTAAATCTCCTGCCCATGTCGCTGCTACTGCAGCCACAGGAGCCGCTGCTAACTCGGCCCAAATGCAGGCTTCTGCTTCTCTGCCCTGTGCCGTCCCATTCCCGAGCCCAGCTCTCGCTCCTGCCTCCGCTCCTGTTGTTGCTGTCGTGTCCACTGCAGTTGCTGTCTCGTCTCAAGCCAAAGCTCCAACCCAAATCCCAGTCACGTTACCGGTTCCTCTCCATGCTGCTGTGGCTAATGCTGTAGTCACACCAGTTACAGCCACCTCTACTACACCTTCAGTGCCAGGTAATGACTCGAACATATTGTTTTAGTAGTTCCTCTGTTTAGATATGAATAACAGATTTAACCCTTGGCTTCTTTCTCCTGTTGCAGCTCTGACAGAGCAGAAGGCAACTCAGCCCCAGATCTGGACTCCGGCTGCATCTCAGGTGCAGACTCCAGTCCAGCTGGCTCAGCAGGCTGCAGCTCCCATTCAGACACCCACCCTGGTCACTTTGCCGTCTGTCCCTGCATCAGTCTCCACACAATCACCCATCAGCCCTCTGCCCCCTCAGTCTCAAGCACAGGTCCAGCACCCGCCTGTCGTGTCCATGCAGCAGGTTTCTCAATTGCCCGTCACAGCAGTTCAGGTTCATATGAAGGAACTGCCCGTCTCTACTGTTGTTACAGCAATGAGGCCCTCCCAGCCTCAGCTTCAGCTCCAACCCCAGCCTCAAGCCCAAATCCGTGCACAGATTCAGGTCCAGCCCTTTGGACAAGTCCAACAGATTCCGGCTCCAGCGCATCTCCAGTCCCAAGCACAAGCCCAAATCCACTCGCAGGTTCGAGTTCAGTTTCAGCCACAGTCACAAGTTCAGCCACAGTCGCAAATAACCCAATGCCAGGTACAGCCCCTCAGTCAAATCCAACCTCAGGTGCAGTTTCAGTCTCCAAACCAAACCTTGCCCCAGGCCCAGCTCCAGCCAAGGGTCCAACCTCCGTATCACCCGCAGGTACAAGCTTCGTTTCAGACTCAGTCACAAACCCAACCCCAGGCTCAGCAACTGTCTCAGGGCCAAACTCAGCTCCAACCACAGCTTCATCCCCAGGTTCAGGTGCAGTTCCAGCAACAGAACCAGGTTCAACCTCAGGCCTCACAGCAACCCCAGGTCCAAACCCAAGTCCAAACCAATTCGCAATTTCAAATCCAGTCACCGCAGCCGCCACAGGTCCAGCAGCAGCTTCAGGTTCAAGCCCAAACACAAGTCCAAGCTAAACTCCAAGTTCAGTTCCAGAACCAAACCCAAGTTCAAGCGCAGCCTCAGCTTCAGGTCCAGTCTCCAATCAGGCATCAGCTTATCACTGTTCCGGGCCTCCAACAACCAGTCCAGTTGCTCTCTGCCCTGCCAGCCCATGTTGCAGCCCAGATTCAAGCCCAGATCCAGGCACAGGCTCAACAGCAGGGTGGCACCGTTCCTCAGCAGATCAAACTCCAGCTGCCCATCCAGATCCAGCAGGCAGGAGGCCAAATTCAAGCCCATCAGATTCAGAACATGGTGACCATTCAGGCCCCAGTAAGCGTCCAGGAGCAGCTTCAGAGGATGCAGCAGCAGCAGCAGCAACCACCTCCACCAAAGAAGAAGAAACACCATGAGCCTAAAAGGGAACAGAGGGAGCAGCATCCACAGGCTGGTAGCTCTGGGGATGGCTTCCAAAAACAGGTGAGACAGGTGCGTTCAGTGATTTGCTGCTCACAGCCTGTAGATGTTGTGAATATTAACAGCGTTATTTTGTTGTCAGGCCGTAGTGAAGCACAACGTGACGGCAGAGACGCTCAAACAGAGGAAGACTCTGGCTGCAGCTGAGCGAGAGGAGAACCAGAGGTCTGGATCTTTCAGTTTCAAGTATTCGCTGAAGCTGTAATTACTGTGATGCCTCTAACGGCTTCTACTGCCTGTTTCTTTAGAATGATTGTGTGCAACCAGGTCATGAAGTTTATCCTTGACAAGATTGAGAAGGACGAGAAGCAGGCAGCTAAGAAGAGAAAGAAGGAGGAGGTGGTGGAGCAGAAACGCTTTAAGCAGAACGCCACCAAGCTGACAGCGCTGCTGTACAAACACAAAGAGCAGCTGAAGGCTGAGATCCTGAAGAAGAGGGCGCTGCTGGACAAGGAGCTGCAGCTGCAAGTACAGGTCAGCGCACGTCTCCAAGTCCAACACATCGGCTTTGCCTTCATGCAGTAGCTGATGCTCACGTTTTGTTCTGTTTTCAGGAGGAGCTGAGGCGGGACTTGGCCAGGCTGCAGAAGGAGAAGGAGAAAGCCAGAGCGGCCATCGCCCAGGCTGCCGCAGCAACAGTCAAGGCAGCTGCCTCCCACTCTTCACATCCTCCCCACTCCACACATTCCTCCCACAGCGCCCACGCCGTGACCTCACCGTCCTCATCCCATAAACGCAAGAGGGAAGAGGACAGAGACCGGGACAGGGACAGGGACCGGCATCACGACAAGAAACGAGACCGGGACAAGGACAGAGACAGACACAGAGACAGAGATAAAGACCGGGATCGAGAGAAGGAGCGAGACAAGGACAGACACCGGGACAGGGACAAAGAGAGAGACCGGGACAGAGACAAGGACCGAGATTCCAGCTCATCAAAACACAAGAAGAAGAAGCTCTCTTCTACCTCAAAGGATCATAAGAAGGACACCAAATTGTACTGTATCTGCAAGACGCCCTACGACGAGTCAAAGTAAGCCCCTACACTCTACACAGCAACGCTGTAGCGGTGACACGCTGCTCACTCACCTTCTGTTTCAGGTTTTACATCGGCTGCGACCTGTGCTCCAACTGGTTTCATGGCGCCTGTGTTGGCATCACAGAGAAGGAGGCCAAGAAGCTGGAAGACTTCGTGTGTAGTGACTGTAAGCGCGGTCAGGAGGGAGGAAGCAGCGAGGAGCTGTACTGCATCTGCAAGACGCCATACGACGAGTCACAGTAGGCTCCTTAAGAAACGATCGGTCTGCTTTACTCGCATTTGAACATGGAAAATGAACTCAACGTTCTCCTGCAGGTTCTACATTGGCTGCGACCGCTGCCAGAACTGGTACCACGGCCGCTGCGTGGGCATCCTGCAGAGCGAGGCCACTCACATCGACGTGTACGTGTGCCCGCAGTGTCAGTCGACCGAAGACGCCATGACCGTGCTCACGCCGCTCACCGACAAAGACTACGAAGGCTTGAAGAGAATATTGCGCTCGTTACAGGTGTGAAGCGAGAGTGTGAGGCTGCTTCTACCTGGATAAGATCAGCCGTCACAGCGATGGCCCAGCTTTAAGTGGGACCCACCTCCTGTCATGAGCTTTTTCAGTCTAACTAATAATGAACCTGTTCTTGTGAATCCAACAGTCTCACAAGATGGCATGGCCGTTCCTTGAACCCGTGGATCCACATGACGCACCTGATTATTATCGCGTGATCAAGGAGCCGATGGGTAAGAACTAAGGAGTAAACGGTGATGAGTGCAGTAAAACCGTCCCTGTCTTATCTTATGCGTAATCCCTGCCCCTCTTGTAGATTTCTCCACAATGGAGACCCGACTGCAAAAGCGACATTACCACAAGCTCACAGAGTTCGTGGCTGACGTGACCAAAATCTTCGACAACTGCCGCTACTACAACCCCAACGACACGCCGTTCTTTCAGTGTGCCGAGGTGCTGGAGGCGTTCTTTGTACAGAAGCTCAAAGGTTTCAAAGCGAGCAGGTGAGGTCGCTCCTCGAGCTGCTCCGGTCTCTCTCCTCTTCCGTGCGGACTTCACTTTGGACGTGTCTGGCGTGTGTGCAGTAGAATGTTACACTTGTCTACACTGTGGTTTTCTTTAAAGGACAAGTCTAGTGAGGGATGTCTCTAACATTTACCTGCTGAAACTCTGAAAACCAACACTCTGGCCTATTTTAGTCACGTGTACCTGAGCTGTACTTTAGAAACGGTTGCATCATCCGACGCACTGGGAGACACGTTTCTTCAATATGTGTCTTGGTTTTTGGCAGCGTTTCATTGGCGTGTGTGTCTTTAGAGAGAATCACTGACTTGTCCTTTATTTAGTCACACGATTTAAAGTCTGAAACCAGCAGCTGACAGACGGGACACGATGCAGTGGTAGATGAAGTGCATCAAATCACTGAGTTACTGTAGTGACACCAACCCGACCCGAGGACTGAAGCTGTGTCGCACACAGCTCCAGACTCTGTTCCCAGGATAGAACTAGACTAATGCAAGCACTGCCACTGCTCCCGGTGTGGAGTAGAACCTCGTCATTTACCACCTGAGCATGTCTACAGACCAATGTACATAGATGAGTGTCTCCACCACTGACGTGTCTGATGTCCGGACCGAGCTTGGTGCCATGTTACTTGTGTGTCATCATGCATTTGTGTCTGCATGCCTTTTGATTTATGCCATCCCATTTTCTTCTTTTCTTGCAGATTGTCAGATTCTTAAGTGGGCCAGTCTAGCTGGAGTATGGACTGGATGCTGGGGTCTCTAGAAATTATCACACGGAAACATTTGTGTTTCCAGAACATCCAAAAACAAATAAACCATGAAACGGCAGATGTGCTTTGACACAATCCCAGTATTTGGTGATAATCGTCACAGCAGCAGCCATGTTGCGTCAACGTGTTGATCGTGTGCTTTCTTCTCGCTACTAATCATGACATCAGCCTGTCGACTCATCCATCAGTCGCGTGTTGTTCCCACCGGGTTTTAAATGCATTTTAGTTGTTACCCTGTATTTATTTCTGTTATGGAGTTGAACTGGACGCGCTGACCCCACCAGCTACACACTAGATGAATGAAGCTGCATATTTTATCACAGAGAGCTATTTATGAGACGGTTTGTGTGGACTTAGCTGTCGTTGAGGTGGTTGTCTTGAATGTACGTATGTTCATCATGTACAGCGGTTGTAAGATTTCCGACTCTGTATCTGAAGGTTTTAAATAATTATGAAACGATTTGTTTTAATGTTTTACGTGACTGGAACAATAACAGTTTGGCCTCCGTTGGTAGCAGCGTGAGTTCCTTAGTAATAAAGGCGTATCCAGTAAAGCACAGCAACATGGCTGCAGGATCCCCAGTCGACCCCTTTGCATCCTCTGTCTGTGTGTTGACAGTGATCTAAATGTGAAGGACTCAACTTTCCCCTCTCTCCGCACTCTTTAGGTCTCATAACAACAAGCTTCAGTCTTCTTCAGCCTCTTAGAAAGAAAGAAAGAACGCGTCACACGTTGCTCAAACTAAAATGCACTTGCCGAGAACATGGCTTTTCTGAGCTGTAAGTCTGTGACGGAGTCTGCCCGCGTTGGGGATCCACTCGTCCTGACCGGCGCAGCCCGCCCTGCTGCTTTCAGTTTCAGCTCTAAGGGACCTTTTCTGGACCTTTCTTCATCAGTGGGACTGTACAGACAAGCCTGAGGCATTTCAAAAGAAAGTTTACCTCGGAAAAAAGACTCTCGCTGAGCTCTTATATTTCCATGGACTTCTTTTCTTTTTTTTTTATCTCAGTCTTTTTATGTTGTTTTTCTTGTTTGAAAAGATCTCAGGCCATCCGTGTGGTCATCATGTAGGAAGCCGAGCACCGACATGCAGTGGCTGAGTTTCGCTGAGCATAATGTATCAAGAGTTTTGTGGCGAAATTCAGATATCACAGTGGAACAACTTGTCTTCTCCCATTACCACTCATCATTTAGTCTGAAGTGGCATGAGAGCCAGTTGTTAAATACCTGGACACCATTAGTCTGCTTGGTTCAACCTGTATAACCTACTGAAAGTACGGTATAAGCTATTGTAAATGAAATGCTCTGCAGTAGTGACTGAGAAAGACGAAACAATATTTGAAGGTTCCTACCTTGTTTGTAAAGATTTGTCAGATTTTGACTTGATTTCTTTTTCTTTTTTTGTATTAAAGCTGAATAATAAATATTGATGTATATGGAGCTTAACCAACTGGACAAGCGTGATTCTTCCTGCTCTCAAAGCTTGAGCGCGTCCAATGTGCTGCAGGTCATCTTCAGCACAATGAAGGTTTGAATTAGGTTTCATGTCTTTTGAGCGACAGACCTAAAAGAGATGAGCCTTCATAGTTTGTTCCAGCTGGTGTTCGACAGAGGAAAGAGTCCAAAACACAAACGTCTTTAACGTCGGGCTGTTTATCGGTCATTTCAAGGCGTCCTGTGAACACACAGCTGAGGCAGAACCAGCGGGAGGAACAAGGCTCCATGCTAACGGGTAATGGATCATAGCTAGGGTGCTAACAGAGGTTAGCTTCTCCAAGGTGCGTTGAACGAATTCATGTTATTCCTCTGACCGAGACAAATTGTCCGCAGTCACCAACTATTCTGCTGTTAGTGATACTGATGAATCCGTGTAGTTAGAAAAACAAAAGCAGCTGTGAACTGGTGTGAAAATGTCCCGAGGACATCGCGGATCCAGGAACAGCTCGACCTTTACGTCCACGTCAATTAACCTTTTATTATTTTTTTCCGGGCGGTCTATACATTCATTAAACTTAATAATTCACTTAACGTAATTTCTTAATTTATGAGACACGTGACCGGGACAACACGGCCAGTAAAGTTTCAACACTGTCATTTGTAACAAAGATGTCCACACACCAGTGAATGTGCACTTGACCAAGTATTAAATACATATTTTCTAATAAAGATGCAGAATCAAAGAAAATAATCTGATAATCTCGCGATGTTTCCATGCGGTGACGCAATTTGCTGTAAGCACCGATGTTTTTCAAAATGACCAATGAGGGAACGCAGCTGGATGCTTTTTGCACAAACGGGCCAATCAGAAGACTTTGTAGCAGAATTTAAAGGTCTGCGCCGCTCTGGCCGTGCAGCACAGCGTCCGCTGGTGGAGCAGGTAAGAGCTGGCGGCGGCAGCTTATCGCTTCTAAAGCTGGTTTTAGTGTCTGTAGCTTGACTTGCGTCTCCTGGTGTTTTAGTCAAACAGGCTGTTAACGTGACGCGTTTCCTCTGGATTCACGAGGTAGAATCTCATGAAGGTTTGCGTTTGTTTTTGCAGGAACAACGTCCCAAAACCGTAATTTCCGCCGTTGTTGGTCTTCACCGGTCTGAGAAGCAAAATGTCTGAGAACTCCGCTCGTCTGAACCGGTTCAAGAACAAAGGCAAAGATGCCACCGTGAGTTTGCGCCGCAGCATCGGCGGAGCTGTCGCTGCTTTCTCCCTTCTAACGCGTCTGTAACCGCAGGAGCTGCGACGCCGGAGGGTGGAGGTGAACGTCGAGCTGCGCAAGGCCAAGAAGGACGATCAGATGTTCAAGAGGAGAAACGTGGCTGCGTTTCCCGAGGAGGCGACGTCTCCCCTGCAGGAGAGAACCCAGAACTGTCAGGTTGGTCTCTAAGTGGGCGCAGAACGTGGTTCTGCCCAGGGGCACATGGACCATAACGCGAACCTGTCTGACCACGGGTTTCTCCCCGCAGGCTGTGCGGCAGTGGACCGTGGAAGAGATCGTTGCAGGAGTGAGCGGCGGTACCGCGGAGGCCCAGCTCCAGGCTACACAGGCTGCGCGGTAACTGCTCATCAAAGCGTCACTTCTCCCACAGAAACCCCCCCACGACCACTCACTGTCCTCCGCTGTCCCCTGACAGGAAGCTGCTGTCTCGTGACAAACATCCTCCCATCGACCAGATGATCAGTGCCGGCCTCATCCCCAAGTTCGTAGCGTTTCTGGGTCAGACTGACTGTCCGCCCATACAGTTCGAAGCTTCCTGGGCTCTGACCAACATCGCGTCCGGGACGTCCGACCAGACGGCTGCGGTCGTGTCCGGCGGGGCCGTTCCTGCCTTCATTAGCCTGGTGACGTCGCCCCACCAGCACATCAGCGAGCAGGCCGTGTGGGCCCTCGGAAACATTGCTGGTACGTGACAGAACCTTTGAGTGAATGACGCAGGGAGCAGTGACTGGGTTGTGGTGACGCCTCGCTGTGTTCAGGTGATGGCGCTGCTCTCAGGGACCTGGTCATCAAGCATGGAGCGGTGGCGCCTCTGCTCAGCCTCCTGGCGGTGCCGGACCTCTCTGCGTTTGCTGTGAGTGCGCTTACTACACTGGCCACTAGGGGGCGGTCTCAAGCAACTAAACGTTTCTCCATCCCAAACTGACTTTCTCTGCAGACCGGCTATGTGAGGAATGTGACATGGACGCTGTCGAACCTCTGTCGCAACAAGAACCCGTCACCTCCTATGAGTGCAATCCAGCAGATCTTGCCCACGCTCATTCGCCTGCTGCACCACGACGACCTGGAGGTGTTGGCCGACGCCTGCTGGGCCGTGTCGTACCTGACGGATGGCGCCAATGACCGCATTGAGGTGGTGGTCCAAACTGGCGTAGTTCCTCGCCTGGTGAAGCTACTTGGCTTTGACGAGCTCCCTGTTATTGTACGTATAAGGTCTCGCTGGTTTCAGCCCAGAAAGACTCCAACCATCATAAATGCTTTTGTTTGGTCTCCGTGACCTTTGTCGTCCGTGACACAGGCCATGACGTGTCCGAGTCTTCTTTCAGACGCCCGCTCTGCGCGCCATCGGCAACATCGTCACCGGCACAGACGAGCAGACTCAGGCCGTGCTGGACGCAGACGCCCTGGCCATGTTCCCCCGCCTGCTCCGCCACAAAAAAGCCAACGTTCAGAAGGAGGCGGCCTGGACGCTGTCCAACATCACTGCAGGGAGAGACTCCCAAATCCAGGAGGTCATCAACGCAGGCATAGTCCCGTACATGGTTGAAGCGCTTGTGCGGGTAAGTTGTGAACGCATCCCTGTGTGGGACGTCTTTGCAAGCACACGTCCGCATGGCTCATCCTCGGCTGTTTCCCTGCAGGGAGACTACAAAACTCAGAAAGAGGCCGTGTGGGCTGTGACGAACTACACCAGCGGAGGCAACGTCCAGCAGGTGGTTTACCTCGTTCAAGCCAACGTGCTCGAGCCTCTCCTGAACCTCCTCTCCAGCAAGGACAGTAAAACGATCCTGGTCATCCTGGACGCCATCACAAACATCTTCATGGTGAGTGTTGCTGCAGTGGCGCGGTCATGAAGTCGGCGCCGCCACCGTGGTTGTGAAATGCAACGTCTGTGTTCCGTCAGGCTGGGGATAAAATTGGAGAGTCCGATAAGCTGAGCCTCATGGTTGAAGAATGTGGCGGCCTGGACAAGATCGAAGCTCTGCAGTCCCACGAGAACGAGATGGTCTACAAAGCAGCCCTCAACCTGATTGAGAAATACTTCTCTGAGGAGGTGCGTCGCCTGAAGTGTCGCGTGACTCGACTCGGTTTTACGCGTGGTCTCACTTTTTGTCTCTCTTATAGGAGGAGGTTGTGCAGAGTGTCGTCCCTGAAGCAACTAGTGATGGATATGCGTTCCAGATCAGTGAAAGCCAGAGCACTTTCAATTTCTAAATCCTTTCTAATGTCTCCTCTCCACTTTACTGTACCTGTTTGTCTGTTCACGTTTTTGTACTTGTTGTACATACTGTTTTAATGTGACTGTAAATAAAGTTACTGGGTCAAGTGTTCTGTGGTAAGAAGTTATGAAGGGGGCTGAAACATTAAAAAAAAAAAATTTAACTATGTCCATTCGGCCAGATTATAGAACGTGTTCTACTAAAAAGAACAAGCTGCAGCAGAGTGGTGTCGGTTTTGGGAAACGATCCATTTTAGAACCTTGAACATGTTGGAGTCCTGAACTCTAACATGTTCCGAGTCTGGAACGAGGAGAACACGCGGGTTTAAGGACATGAGCTTCTGAAAAGGAGAAATGGTTAAATAGTAAATCCCCCAGTTGGCGGCCGGGGGGACTTGCTGGGTCTAGCTACGCCCCTGCGCTGTTTACTTAAAGCAGCGGGGGCCGAACCGCTTTTCTGGACCGCTTACCAGCAGCTCGGGGGCGCGCGCTGGTTCTGGAGAGCTGCGCGCTGCCGTCACGGCTCTGCCCCCAACAGCTGCCTCCTGAAGCGGGATCTCCGGCGGAGGCTGCTCAGTTCCAGCCCCGGCGAGCGGAGAGCAGGACGCGGTGCGAGGCGCAGCTTGTGCGGAGGATGTGTAGACGAGCCGCCCGCTGGAGCTGCGTTCCCCCGGGGAGGCCGCTCGAGTAGCCGCGCGCTGTCTCTGCTCTGTGCGTTTTCCTCTCGCTATGCTCGCGGCTCCGTCCACATCCGGGACACAATGCCGTGACTCCATTATAGTCTGAAACTGGCGGAGAGGCTGATGAACGCGGCTGTTTTTTTCCATTTTTACACGTTTTTCTTACGCGCAGTGAAGGCTGGAAGCCAGAGGACATGTCGAACCAGGGAGTTCGGCGGAATGGCCCCGTGAAGCTGCGATTAACAGGTAGCGAGCTTTTAAATCCCACACACTAGCTCGGAGGGCTCCGTGTATTTCCTGGAGGGGAGACGGTTCCAGGGTCTGTGGAGTTGGTTTTAGCCCGGCTCTCTCTCCTCCTCTCCTTGCTTCCGAGCGGTAGCTATTGACATGTTAGTTGTTTCACACCGTTGGCTAATGGTTTGGTTCTGGGCTGGTAGTTCACAATGTGGACATTCTGCTCTTGGAAATAGTCTGAACCTGATTGTCGCCTGTTACACGCACCAGACACAACACGGACCCCGGCTTAGCTTGACGTTAGCATCAGATTGCGTTGCTTTTCTTATTGAGCTTGTGTTTTTTTTAAACTAAACGAGTTTCTCGCCTATTTCTGGTTTGTTTACGGATTTGTGTTTATGACTGCGTCCCATAAAGTTGGCTCGCTAGTTAGCTTAGCCACACCGCCTGCCAGCTAGCTGGACTCCGCCACGGCGAGCCTGGTCCGAGCTGTGACAGCCTCCTGCAGCTCTCCTCATCCGAACCGGCTCCTTCTTTCGGGCTGGTCACTTCGTGGAGCAACGTGCGGTGCTCCAGCCTCGCATTGCAGTTTCCTGGATCAGCACGAAGCGCCCAACCTGCCGCTGACCTTTCTTTACGTCATGATTGAGCGATGCTCGACTTCTCCCGTTGGACTGGAGGAGTCTGAACGGGCCCGTCACTGCAGTGGTCCTGGTGGGATGCTGAGAGTCCTCCGTGACCTCGGAGACCAGCCCTCGGTGTTTGATGCTCAGTGACACTGTAAACCTTTCCAGACTGACGTCCCGTCACCCCGGGATGTATTTAACAGCTTTGTCTCCTCTGTCTTTCAGTGACTTTTTCCCAGTACTACCAGCAGGCAGGGGACCTTTCATTCAGAGTTACGTAATACTGCCATGTCAGTGTCTTGTCAGTCCTTTTCCCTCTTGCGGAACGGTGCTAAGCTCATCTCAGTAGTTCTAGGGAACGTTTTCTGGAGCCTCACACCACTTTGAGTTGTTGTTTGTGGAGAGCTGCACAGGGAGTAATGAGCCCGGACACATGTCCGTGCGTTGAAGCTGCCTTTTGTCATCTGTCGTCGAGCTACATATTGGGACGTGGATGAGTTTGTTTCCAGGCAGGTTGCTACAGTTAAACCGGCCCGTAGCCGTTTGTGCTTTAGGCGTCTCCTAACTGACAAGCCCCCCGTCCATTTAAAACAGATGTTACAGATGTTTGCCAGCCATTAAACTGAAAGAAAATGGCAGGCAAGCTGCTAAAACTAACACCTGAGGTGAGAATTGCCCTTCGACTACAGGGGACAGGTTTCCGTTATGTTCCACAGCTCATCACAGCTAAGTTTCATTCAATCAATTTTTCTGATCATCCTTAAATTTTGTCACGCAGACATCATGACATCATTTGCACCACTTTTCAATCAAGCATAAATTTGATGACACACTGTCAGAGCGTGCTCCTTGTTCCAGGCTTTACAGAAAGGCGAGCGCATCCCTTCAGCCTGTCGCACAGTGTAACATCACATGCTGAACCATTCTCTTTCTTTGCCCTTACTTTCTGTTCAACTGTCAGGTTCTTGATGTTTATTGCCATTTTCCCCCTAGCTACGAG
Source organism: Macropodus opercularis (assembly GCA_030770545.1). Taxonomy (NCBI): domain Eukaryota; kingdom Metazoa; phylum Chordata; class Actinopteri; order Anabantiformes; family Osphronemidae; genus Macropodus; species Macropodus opercularis. Next base: position 16,520,594 of record CM061096.1, on the reverse strand, counting down.
TTTAGCCATATGGTTTGCTCATCTGAATTCTTTGGCGTGGTGCAGACTAGCATAGAGAGCTATCTCAGTGGGATTCCCTACAATTCTCCATTCGCATTCCCACCTCTTCCTCTCTGAGTCAGTCCTGTTCTTTCCGACTCAGACCCAGTCGAAAGCATTTTTTACTCCCACCTTTACTGACTGCGCTTCCTCCGCACCCTCCCCATAGGTAGTTGAGTGTCTTTCTGTTTCATTGTGTGTGATTTTGTGGTGGTACAGCCAGTTATTTTTGTATATATAAGTATTTGCTCAATGTCCCTCCTACTCCCCCCCAAGACGAGAAACAGTTGAATGGACGCAGATGCTGCTTGAGAATAAAACACACTTATTTTAAAGATGCAACAAAGGCCCTGGGGTTTCACACTGGGCCACTGTGCAGCTCACACTGAAAGGCTTAAGTCTTCTTTTTAGTCCAGCTCCTTAGGTTTTCACTGCAGCTTGGTCTGACTGTAGCCTACAGATGGGGGTCTTTGGATGTTGAAGAACAAACCCCCACAGCTGCGCACAGATGGGGCTGTGGAGGCACAGAACCTGATGATCAAGAGAGTTTTAATGTGGTCTGAGCTGGTGCTTGGTGCATTCATGTGGTCTCCGTCAGAGCCGCTTTTACAGACTGGCTGTATGGAAGCGATTTGGCTCCATCTGGGTGTTCAAACAGGATACATTGAAAATATACAGTGATTGGCTGCATGTGGTGATCTGCTGGCTCTGTTGGCCCAGCGTGGACATGCACTTGGAGCAAACATTTCCACATTCTGCTGTAACAAGCAGAGAAAGAAAACAAAATTACAGCAGCAAAACACCAGAAGAAGAAGACTGTTGGGGTGGGGAAATCTGTAAGGAGCAATTATTGCACATAATTCGTAAACATTTTCCTTCCCCCTGCTGAGTCTCCTGTAATTTTATATGGCTCCATTAGTTTATTGACTGGCTGAGGTTGGCCTTCTTGTTGGTTCAGCTGCTCTTCGGTGAGGACAAAGCCTTCTGTGGTCGCTCCACGCTCAGCCGGCGGCGGCATCGGCCCGGAGGTGGCCAGATGCAGCGTGGGGAGAGAGTGGGCAGCGTCTTGGAGAGAAAGTGTTCCCCAGACCCCAACCCTTGTCCAAACGTCTCCCCTGACAGGTGGAGAGCAGACCAGCCCAGAATCCCACTTTTAAGGTTCCCCTGTAATAATAAAGCAAAGGATGCAGTCGTATTACTCAGCAGGACGTGAGGCGTCTTGTGTTGCCTACATTGTCGGGTGGCTCACAGCTCTGGCCTGTCACTGTATCGTAACAGCTTGCCATGGGTTTGATTAGTGGGCGGCATGTGTGCTTGGGGGGGGGAATTGCTCTTCCTGCTGAGCGGAACATCAACACTTCAGAATTGCTGCTTTGTGGCATTAACAGATAATTTTTTGAATCCACACACTCTGTTTGACTTGGAGCCTGAAGGAGCAGAGAAAATTACCGCCAGTGTTCTGTTTGTGCTTGACCGTCGTACATCCTTAATTTTCTGCTTGTGTCCCAGTAGATATGTAAAAATATTGCAGCTCAACTAACTTAAGGGATGGATATATTGTTTTCATGTTTTTATTGAACATAACATGTAAACATTCTCAGAGCAGGTGGAGGAAGTATGTGAACCTTTGGCCTCAATAACTGGTCGACCCTCCTTTGGCAGCAACAACCTCAACCAAACGTTTCCTGTAGTTGCAGATCAGACCTGCTCAACGGTCTGGAGGAATTTTGGACCTTTCCTCTTTACTAAACCGTTTGGAACTTGTGGAACTTCAGTTGACGGACAGATGGTCTGAAGTTTGAAATTTTCCGTTAATATCAGCAAAGCTGACGCTCTAGGATTCTTCTTCGGACGACCAGGCTTTTACAGATAGTTTTGTGACCCTTTCCATCTTAATGCAAGTCAACAGCTCTTGATCGTAGGTCTTCTGAGAGCTCTTTTGTGTAAGGTATGGTTCATATCAGTCTATGCTTCTTGAGAACAATAAACTCATAACTGGTGTGTTTTATAGGGCAGGACAACTTTAACAAACACATCCAATCTCATCACATTGATTGGATTCCAGGCTGGCTGACTCCTGGCTCCAGTTAGCTCTTGGAGTCATTAGCTGAGGGGTTCGGGTACTTTCCACCCTGCACTGAGACTGTCCCTGAACGTGCCCTCTTTCTTTACCATTTCTGTGATTTGTGTAGTCGGTGTGGCAAGCTGGACAAATTCAAGATTAGTGTGGTGGATTCCTCCAGGATAAGTCAACTGCTGTTTTGTGTATGAGTTCAGGATCTGATGTACATGGTAGACTCGGCGTGCCTGTCCTCCTGCTCCGTTAACCTGGCTGTGGTGGTTAATGGGGTCAGAATTGCATTAGCTGTGAGTGAGGGCAGCTCCAGTCAGAGCTAAACAGATTTGTGTCCGCAGGCTCTTCTCTACCATTCCCGCCTGCTCTCCGTTCTGTCCCTCCCACTGCTCTAGCCCCTCCATTTCTTGCCCATTTTCCAAACTTGAGCTCTCTTTGAAGTTAGAAACTCCCCTCACGGGTATTTTTTTTATCGGAGGTGGCTGCATGCATATCAAATATCGGGGTCAGCCCAGTTTAACTTTAGATGCCCTTGGTTTTGTGTGTCATTTTAGATATGACGTAGCGTGCACGGCTAACGTTACAAACTGTGTGCAACAGGGTGTGAAAACAACGGCAAGCTAGTTAACTGAGAATGTGCAGATTATATTGGACCAAACTGTTGGCTAAACAGTTTTATTGGACTAAAGCTTTTGTAAAGCTTTCGATCTTTGATGTCAGTGTCTGAGCTTGTGTGTTATCAGCTCGCAGAGGCCTTCAGCAGAGCAGGACCCGCCATGACTCGCCTCCCTCTGAAGACGACCACAGAAAAGCAATCGATTAGAACGGGAATTGGTAAATGGAGTCTGGTTGGAATGTGAGACCGTTTAACACCACGTGGTTTGACCGCGTTTCACTCAGCAAATAGCCATTAAACGGTACTGGCAGTGCACTAAAGGTAAAACATTCAAGCCAACAAACCGCTGAGGCGCTAACGTTAATTTCACACTTGGTGTTAAGTAAGTTTAACAACAATTTTCACACAACTCATCAAAGATGCTTTAAAGCTACTCCCATCTGAGACCGTCAGAAACTCAGTGGCACCAGGACCCCGTCTCTGCTCATGCAATGATTAGCTGAATTGAGCAGCCAGTTCAAGTGGCCCCTCTAACCGATGGGGCTGCTGCTGATCCTGAGCTCACATGGCTGACAGATGCTTGAAAAGCAGCGGACAGGTGTCCAGCTAATGTCCTCATTGAGGAGCTGCGCTGACAGATGATCCCTGGCGGCCGGTCAGCAGAGCAGGACGGTCTGTTATTTCTCTCCAGATACTTTTTTTTTAATGTTGACCCCAATTATTAGGGGCTGGGGGATCAACTACACAGTCTAATCGTGTTTTGCTTTGTTCCACCTCTGGAATAACCTCACATCCCACATTACGTGTCTTACAGCAGCTCAGGCTTCTCTGCTGGTCAGACTGATGTAGAACTCCGTCCCGTCAGTGTCGTCGTGGTACAACGTGTCTCTTACCTCGTTACTTCCTACTCCCTTAAAGGGAAGGTTGTTGTCTGTAAGGAAACTCCCCGTCTGTCACATTCCATTGAAGCCGAGGTTTCGTTTCCTATTTCGGTTGTTTGAACTGACGTCGGTGATTGTTATCTGCTGTCTGCTGTGTGTCCAGGTGTGATCCCTCAGCAAGTTTGCCCAGAGTCTCATCAGCTCTGGTAAATATGCACATGTGAGGTTGAGGCAGGATGGCCAGAGCCAGAGTTCCTGCCCAGCTGTCTGATGAAGGAACCAAACCTGAGATTATCAGGAGAGATCATTCTTCAACGTGCCAGCTCCGCTTTAGACCTGAATGGACACGGCTTGATGCGATTAACTCTGACTAACCTCAAGCAGATGGGGGGGGGGGGGGGTTCAAGACCTCACTGTTAGCAGCTTCAGGGGAGGAGGGGTTTGGCCCAAAAGCCTCAAGACGCAAATAGCGGACTGGAGGCGCCTTCCCGTGCTTTGGCTGTAGTCCCCCGACGAGCCCGGATCAGAAGAGAGATGTTTACATTAACACCAGATCAGATTTCAAATGGCATCTCTGCTAAAGTTAACCAAATGCACCACAGGGTGAAAAAAAAGTCAGACTGCGTGTGCACATGGAAGCAAATGTGGTATTTTAACATTGGTTTTGAATTTAGAAGAATCCTAGAAATGTGCAGAGGCCCACAGGTTCTCGTCATTCACAGATTGACTTTGGCTCCGATGTGCAAGTGTCTGGGTGATAAGAGCTGTGGCTTGTAGCACAGGAAATTCATTATGAAACTAACAATCAAACCCAAGACTGGGAGTGCCAAGTTCTTGATGATTCAGCTCTCAGGCAGATTCTGCAGAGGCCTAGTCATTCAGGCTGTAAAGGCAGAGCCTAATGGGTACCTTTACAGCCTTATGATTATGACCGTCAAAGCACCTTCATGTACAAATTCTTGTCTAGAACCTATGGTCAAAAGCGCTGTTTAAGCATGACGACGTGTTGTCAGCCATATAGTTTCTAATGCCGGTGTAACCTTCCATAGGTTTGACCACGCTGGTCTGACTGCGTAGTGGAAAATAAGGCACAGAGGTTTGATTAGATCTAGCTAAGTTCCAGTCACAACAACAACACGAGTTGAAGCTCCTACCAAAAGCTTGTGTGCACCTGCAATGAAGGAGGACGGCGCTAGATGAACGTGCAGTGCTTACATCTGAGATTGAAGCGTGTTTTCTGTCTCGAGCCTCGCTCCAGGCTATTCACTGGCATGGTAGACTATACAATAAGGAAAATATGGCTGGGTGGTAATGATGTAACACGTTCCCAGATGAAGTTGTGAAATCAATCTTAGCAACTAAAGAGTCTTTTAGTTTCTTTCCCCTTCACAAATCTTGGGGATTTGTGAAGGGGAAACAAAGCAGAGAAGCAAAGCGTTGTTTCTGGCAGCTCCCCCTGCCGTGTGGTGGCCCTGGTACCATCAATCCGCTCTCCTCCATTACATCACAGGTAGCAAACAGCCAAGAAGCCAGGAGAATCACAGCCACTCGCTAAAGCTCGGGTCCCTGCCAACAGCAGTGCAAGCTTGCAGAAGCCTGAGCCATGCTGCGCTCCGTGTTTTGACTTCTCACTTAGCGGCGCGATGATGGTGCTGTGGAAGACTTTACTCGCCTGGATGACTCTGTCAGGCACATTGTCTCACACAGAGTGGAAAGAGGGAGTGATGTACTGCGCAGGGATAATGGGAATGCCTCTAAATATTACCATGGCGTGGTTTCTCACTGTGCGGAGCCAGAAATAGTCGGGTGGACTCCTCTATTATGCAATTACAGCCGACTGTATCACGGAGGGAAAAGGTGACGTGAAGTGGATGAAATGTTCTCACTGAGAAAGCTGCCAGCCGCTTCGGCCTCGTTTTCCCATGTCATCGAACAGGTTTTTACAAAGGAAGATAAGACCTGGCCTCAGTCACTGGATTTGTTATTGTGCATCTTTGTGTCAACACCTTTTGGATTTTGTTCAAGACCGGTTCGCTTGAAAAGTAATTAGTGTCCGACTCTGGCGTTTACCACACCTGCAGCCGGTTTATGCCGTAGTGATGTTCCAGTAGTCTGAGAAGCATAAATTATCATATTTCACAATCTAGAAACAGTGAAAATGACCCACAGCATATTTTTATAATTAAAGTAGTAAACAGTTAATTTTCTCCTGGCCATGCAGCAGTTTTTTTTATATAGTGATTTATTTTTGCGTAGTAAAATGTAAAAATTTGTATTAAGCTGAAGTTCTTACTGATATGCTTAGTTCTTGTTATGCCAGAAATGACTTGATGAGAATAGTCACATTTTAGTATGCAGAGAACAAACAACGAACATTTGCTTCTGTGAAGCTGAGGGATTTTCATCAAAACAAAGCTTATTGTATAAATAGATTTCCAATCTCTATGCATTTAAATATCTTTCACAAATGTATAAGATCCAGTTTTAACTCAAATTTTGACTTTTATTAAAGGTGAAACCAGCCAGTGTTTGTATATTTGTAAGAAAAGCCTCCAGCTGATGATCACAGTAGAGTCTTTGTCTGTGAAATCACGGTTGTGCTGTGTAGTCGTCTCCAGCTTCCTGACTCTTCATTTAATGTGATGCCTGCGTATTAACGTCTGCTAATCACTGGGCTTTAGTGCAGCGTCGTTCTAACTGAAGCCCGTCATTTGTACATAAAGGCACCTGGCAGAGCAGGTCCTGGGTTGCACATCAGCCACGGCCTTTCCAGCAGGTGCTGAGTGTGATGTATCATGATGAATGGCTGCTCTTAGTCATGGCCTTTTATCTTTTATGAAGAGATGCTGTCGGGGGATATATTATGTCTTCTGCCGTCTCTTTCCTCTGACTCCACAGTTCAGTTTTACGTGTCTGGTCGCAGTGATTCGGTGCAGCAGATGTCCTTTTCAGGACGTCTTTTTCCTCAAGCGTGTAACAGGAGTCCAGGGAATCCAAATGTTTTATGTTTGATTTGTGGTATTTAATGCACATCAGACAGACTCTGAGTTCTTCAATACGGTTGGTTTTAGATCAACGTCTCGTGTTGACAGATTGTTCTTTCCCCTCACTGGGGGCACGTGTGAGATGGAATGGAGCATGTCCTTTTGGATCGAGGGAATCTTTCCCCCTCTGGTTTTTAAGTGTTCCTGTTCTGTTTTCCTCTTAAAATGATGCATGGGGAGATTTTGTTTCCCTTTTTCCTTTTTAATTTTCTAAACCTTGGAAATTGCAGGTCTGTTCAGAGGTATTAGAAGATTTTCCTGGCAGTTGGTAGTTCCATGATCACTCCGGTAACCACTCGCTCTAATATCTGTATTTTGTGAGCCGGAGAATCCGCTTTGCATATTACATAACTGGATTTGCGAATCTGAGGAATCTGCCAAAGCTGAGATATTTCCCACTGCCTACAAGTACCTTAACCACATTTTCCGCAGTCAGCGTGCACCCCATGAAGAATTGGCCTGAGAAATTCAACCCAGCTTGCTCGCTGTGTGCTGCCCGAACTGGTGCAGCCGGGTCCTGAGCAGAGCAGGCCCCCAGTGGTTGACCTCACAGAGCAGGGCTGATGGTCACGTATCAGCGTTTGGGAGACAGGGTTCAGCTGAGCGTCCTCTTTGATTTTTAGCCCCAAACACCAGCAACTGACTCATTGTCATCTTTTGATTAACCATTTCTCAAACATTTCAGGCTGACTCTGAAGAGATGTGACCCTAAGTCCACGTGTTTAGTTTGTCAGGTTTTCTAGTTTCCTCCTGTGAATGGCTGCGTAACTCTGAGACACCCATTAGTGGAAGCTCCGGCGCCCAGCTACTATCGGCCTCAATCGGATACAGCTCCAGTGACGGGGGCCCGCAGAGGAAGACAAAACATTACCCGGTGTGCTGTCAGAGGAGATTGATTAGGACACGGCTCAAAGACTAGCAAGCGACAAGTGAGGAACAGGTTCACTTGCATGACCATCAGCACTTGTCAGTCACGTCCCAGTCATTTGTAGGTTTTTGGTCCCACAGAGCGTGAGGAGGAGTGTAGCAGGGAGGAGGAAGCCTTTTGTTTATAGAAGAACAATGCTGCACATGAGAGCGCACAGCCCTGGAGGCAGAGGCAGAGGAAGGGTTGGGGGCTGGGAGAGTTGGAGCGTGAGGCGGGGGAGTACGGGTGAAGATGTGTCAGACTGTCTGGCGGGTTGGGTGAGTGCACTGGACTGGAGGGAACCAGGTGGACAGGAAGGGAGGCTCATAACTGGGTCAACCTGAGCGAGTACTCCGTCAAACAAAGCGGTGTTTGGGTTCCTTTGTGCTTTTACACAACCAGGAGGTCGACTGCTGTTTTAAAATGCCTCATTCTCACGTGACGTTGCGTTTCCACGCAGTTCTGGAGGGGAATGCTGCAGTACGATGACTCTTTTGTCTCTTCCCACACCCCCATTTCCTCCATTTCCAGTGTACTGGTTAACCGCAGAGCATCAGACTAGAGTTAACCCCCTTTTCCCCACGGTGTTCTCCTCTTCCCATGCTTCACTGTGTTCTCTCCGAAGCCGGGTTCCCACTTGCATCTCGTCTCAGCCAATGACTGCTGCCATAGCGACGCCACCCCACCCCCAGTGCTCTTCCTCCCCTGCGTGTCACGTGACCTCTCCCTCCCCAGGTGTTTGGCTTGCATCTGGAAGACTTCATTGATTCGCCTGCACAGTAGGACTCTTTGTGGTCCAGCCTGTGAGAAACTGAGCCCATCCTCTCCCCACAGGTGGAACTTTAACTTCACCCCCAAGGTCTCGCTCTCTGTGTGCACAGAGCTGCTGCTGCCACTCAGAGAAATTGATTTTCGTTAAGACACAGGCTGCAACAGGAGGCAGCAGAGCAAATGCAAGCTGATAATCAGTTGTTTGGTTTTGGTTCAGCTTTCCCTCCTGTCATCTGGGAGTAATGAGAAAAGCCATCGAGTGACAACATGACACTCCTGCCTCTTCTGTGAGCCACTAGATCCTGTTTCCACTCAGCGTCTGACAAACCAGGCATTTGTTCTATTTATTGACCAGTTTAACTGTTTGATTATTAGCAGGTACGGAGGACGTGGCAGACCAAACAGACTTTGATGAGGCTTTCGTTAGCGGACTGAGTGTATTTGAGTTGGTTGTTATTTGTCTCATATGTACTCTAAATCGTCCACAGGATAATGTCTGGATGTTGCAGTGATATGCGAATTTGCATGTGCGACATCTGTTGTATAAAATCCTAAATTCAGCTTTCAATGTAGTAGCAACATGCGTGTTTGTATTCCCATGCTCTCTCAGATTCAAAAGTACCTGGTTAGCTCGGCGGAGAGCGCGGCTGAAAGGCTCCCGTTCACACATGCTGCTAAACCGTTTGACATGTCAGAATTCTAGAGCTGTGAACATGGCTTGACTGGCTGATGCAGCGTTTTAGGGATGCGCTTCCAATTCAGACAGCAGTGCAACTGTTTGCTGACTTGTTGCTTACTGCAGAGCACCAGGACACGATCTAAAGTCCCTGAGATGTTGAAGATGCTCCAGTGGCTTCTAGTGTACTTTGTCTGCCATTGTAAATGTTTGCACCCATCTCTTGCTGTGAATATCTCGGCAGTGCTCATCCTGTCTCTCTGCGGGAGTTGAGGTGCGATGCTTCTCGCCTTTCTCGCCCCGGCGATGTGAGGTGTGGACCAGACCGGAATAAGAAACACAGGAGACACAGAGAAACCCTTCTTCTCTCAGCTTTTCCATGAGACTTGCTGTCGCTATGACGACAGAGGATTTTAAGATGCGCTGAGATGCACAGGGTTATGTGATGCTTTTCAGTAGTGACTATGATATTGTTGGAGAAAATCCAACAGAAGGACATCATCGACCCATGTTCCCAAGTACTGATATGCGGTTGAGTTTTATAGTTTGATTGTTTTATGAAATAGTCAGCTTTACCTTTGGATGTGCAGCTCTTTGCTGGGCTTTCTGGAGCAGCTGCACCAGAGGTGTTTACAAGCCAGGGGAAGGCTTCGCTCTGGGGACGGTGTGATATACACTCCACCAGGAAGCCTGTTTTATAATTATGAAGTTTGCCGTCCTGTTTCCAACCTCTCGCCTCATATTAACACTTCCAACTAGCTTTTATTCTTTCGATCTTGTGAGAGATGTGTTCTGTGTGTGGGTCACATTGTGAGCTCGTTTATAAGGGGAGTGCGAGAGAACACATAGTTATATTTGTCTGTGTGTGCGAGCATGAGAAAGCCAGTCCACGGTGACCAATAAAACACCGGATTTACGATGTTGCCCACTAGGTGCGAGCTTGCCCACTTCCTTTTCTTGGGAAAGGCTGCTGTCATCAGGACCCGCTTCCCATAACGGCATCAATTTTGGGGGATTTCTCTGAGCTGGCGGGTGAAGAGGAAAGTTTCTCGTTCTTATTGTGTTTGGGTCATTTAGCTGTGATGACCTATCCCGGCAAGAGATTCTACATCACTGAGCTCCTACCAAAATATATGACTAGAATATGAAACAAACTGTTTTTAATCCGGATGAGAGAGCTCCTCTGCATGGTTGCTGTCCTGCCCTGCATTCAGAGCCTCCTCGCTGCTGTTTTCTTTTCAGGATACATTGTATACGTTATAGAGACTTGTAGAAGCTGGAGGTTTGTTAGAAATTCAGGTTCATGCACATTAGGAGTGGATTGTCAGACAGGGTGGTTTGAGCTTTAGTGTTGCTTTCCTCGCCTTCGTCTCAGGTGTCCTTCAGCATCTTGTGTGCTTCTGCAGGCAGCTTGTATGTGGGTATAACTGTAGTGTTGACATCTTGCTGTGCGGGAAACCCAGGACTGCTGATGCCCAGGAGTCTGCAGTGCTCAGCTGGCTGAGTGCTCCGCTCGTCTGTACTGTCATGGACTTCGAGTAGTGTGTGTTCATTCTTCTTCTCCCTCATGGATTAATTGTACTATAACTTGTAGACTTCTAGGAACGGAGTATTTTCCCCTCTGGAAACGCCATCAGACCACTGCCAAGCTCTTTTTCACTTTATGTACTGGACATGTTGTCTGTGCTGTGTGGGCAGGAGCGTTTAGGAAGCGCATTGAAAGCCATCACCTGTTACCTTACTCCACATTTACCACCTCCCTCAACGTCTCAGAGCGTTCACTTACACACACAACCACCACGTTTACTCCCCCTGTTAATAATGAATCAGATGAGTGGAGCTGCAGGGAGCGTTGTCCCCACTGGGCGCTGCGTGGTTCTCCGTGCGCTCATGCTCGCGACCGACAGCGATGCGTACCAGATGTTTCAGAAATGAGGTGGGTTTTGCTGGAACGTAACACATTCCCAGGGATGTTTGCGGAAAGAAGTTCTTCCTCATCTGTCGTGCATGACAGTCTGTTCTTGCAGTCTGTCGCTAAGGGTGTGACTTTGTCTGTTTTTATCAGACCTAAGCCCTCAGTCCATGAAACAGCCTCTAGTGTCACATTATATCTAGTTCTGCTTGTTCAAGCTTAAACGTGAGCATGCAGTGTGTCCACCAGGACTTTAGCTGTATCATGATGTTGGAGTCTGTTTTGGAGAACACAAACACAAACATGTCTCTTCAGACCAGTGAATCAGCCACTTCAGTATCCAGACCAATTAGTCTCTGTTCCTCAGAATAAACTGAACGTGCGCGGCTCGCCGGCTGTAACTCCTCCAGACGCCCAGGTGGTTACTCCACATACACGGAGGAGTGTTGGAGGTTCTGCATCATTGCTGCAGTGGACCTGCATCGTGGCTTTCACACTAGTCCCTGAACCCTGAGCAGAATAGGTTGACATCATGGATGGACACTGCCTACTTCCCATGACATCATGTGCGGTCCCTAAACGCCTCATACGTAAACCATGGTTTAAGAGCAGAAAGCGATGCTATGGTTTTAATTTTAGAAGGATGTTTTTAGCACCTAACCTTTTCAGCCTGGACCACTTCCTCTTCATGTCTGTCACTACAGTGGTTTCTCACCACCTTGGTTCCTCTAAAACAACTGAACCCATTAAATTACTTCTGTTTTTGCTTACTGATGCCCGAGATTTCATTTTAGTGAAACGCCAACTAAAAACCCTTGCAACACAAGATAAATAACTCTTTTAAATAATCAGTGAAAATAGAAAAGTCTAGGACATGTAAAATAAATAAGCCATATAACTTCAGCTCAGAATCTACGGCTAAGTTGTTGCTTCCTCTGTGGTGGTGGATGGGGTTCACACTAAGCTAATCCACTCATGATTAAGAGTTGGTTTGTGTAGTCTGTGTTTCAGTCGTGGCTGTAATGCATTTATTCTCAGCAGTTCTCTCCCACTTAAATCCTGATCTAGACAAATCATTTCCTGCTGCCAGGCCGGGCACATTCCTGCCACTCTTCTAGCTGAACATAAAACAAACATGAAACCCTAAAACAAAGCCATTAGCAGTTTCACATGTACGACCCTGCTCTGCCATTTGTGCATTTAGTCTTCATGTGAAGTAACTCTCGATTCTTTCTCTTTTCAGTTCTCTGCGCCAAAAACCTTGTGAAGAAAGACTTTTTCCGTAAGTATCTGGCCATAACATTGTTTATGATAAACCTGCATGTGCTTTTCACCATATGTTTTCCTTCTGGTTTGCTGCACATAACACATGATACATGCCCTGTAAAGGTTTCTAAAGCCACTTAATATTCCTGCTGTTAGTTGTCACCAGCGCCCTGGGTTGTGTGTTAGCCTTTTCTACAGATGTGGATGTTTAGCACATACAGCGTGTCCATGGAGCAAAGTCATTGTCTATACACTTATTTGGACAGTCGTGTCCGGTACGACAGACCCGGACAGACAGCTTCTCCAGGTGATGTCTGGAGTGCGTTTCTAAAAATAGCCGGAGTACTGCGTAGGTGTAGTGTTGTGGTGTGTTTAGGCTGGGCTGCCATGGTGAATGAGCATGTAAAGGTCTTCTGCTCACTCAGGTGCTTTCTGTGGTGTCCATTCCTGCCATTGCTACACTCAGGAGTTGAGCAAACACTCACTTTGGGATTTGGTGAAGCACTAAATATCTCTGGGCCTTTTTTATCTGTGAACCAAATTCACATGATGCTTCTCTGGTTTTGTCATTTTGTGATTGTGCTGAAACGAATCCAAGACACAGTTGTTCTGTATTAATACTAATGTTGTGCTTCTCGGTATGAGATCTGACCACGTCCAACACCGACCGAACAGCGTTAATCAGTCACGCCAGTCTTCATCGGTCAGCTCTATATTCCACTCATCCTTCTCCGCCTGTTCAAGCTCCCATGAGTTCATCAGAACTCATTTACATATGATCTGATAAAAAAGGGAAAATGTCCCACGAGCACTAACAAGAAATTTATGAGAAAATTCTGAGGAGTTTTTTTTTTTTTTTTTTTTTTTCAACATTTAAAGTTCGGTTTGTTTTTGGAATTAATTGTTGGACCAAGTAATTAATCAAACTCCTAAAAATTACATTGCTATGCAATTAATCTGCAGCCAGAAACATGTTTCATAGGAAACAATTGCTGGATAGAACATGTAGGATTATTTTGTAATGAATCGTGATTGGAAAGAATTAAGAGGGAGTTTTTTGATGGATGGTGGGTGAATAAAAAGATCAGAGAGAAGATCAGCTTCCGTCTTCACAGCGAGGTTGCGTTTCACCAAAAGCTCTTTGGTTAAGGTTAGGAAGACATTGTGGTTTTGGTTAAAGGCAAATCAATGTGTTCGATGTGAAGCTGTATTGAATGAATGAATAGAGACTTAATAATAAGAGCACAGCTCTTCTGGGTTTTAGGTAAGGGCAAGGTTTAAGGTTTTCTTCCTCAACCCTTATGTTCACACAGGAGACGGCTACATTTACGTTTAACATTAGAGCCACTGACATCAGGTCAAACTGTTACTTGTACAGAGTAAAGATGGAGCTTAACTGTGGTGTTGTTCTGTTTCCTTCTGCACAGGCCTCCCTGATCCTTTTGCCAAGGTGGTTGTGGACGGATCGGGACAATGCCACTCTACAGACACTGTGAGGAACACACTTGACCCCAAGTGGAACCAACATTATGACCTGTGAGTCCAAGATGCTTCTGAACTCCTCCAACCTGCCTGAGCAGAATTTGAGGCAGTTTGTGCTGTTAGACAAGTTCCCAATTTCTCTCTAACTAAGACTTCTCAGACTGGGCCATTAACAGCAACAGAAGAAAAGCATCTGGCCTATCACTTATCTAAACACTCTGCAGTGATATAACCCCTCACTGCCAGTAAACAGTCTAAAAATGTTCACTGGAACAGAGTTTAAAGCCCAGACCAGGAGGGGCGTCTCCAATAGTATTTTCTTCCATTGACTGAAACACATGCATGTCTTGTTGCTCACTTTGCCTTTTTTCCCAAAGATGGTTTGTCCTGTGAAAGTAACCTGGAAAAAAACGGAGACGGAGCGCGTGAGTGAAAATGTGAGAGTGAAAGTTTCCAGTATTCGCCCGGTGTTTATCCAAAGCATCGTGTGCAGCCAGCAGCGAGATGAAGCACATGTCTGCATTTGTTTGGTTGCCTAGGAGACGCGTCCCTCTCTCTGTACTCGGCCCCTAAATGAGCTGCTCGTGTCACATTTGACGAGCTGGGGAAAAAGCCACGTGCAAGAGCGTCCACTTTAACGGTGGATAGATGGAGAGGAGGACAAAAACCTATGACCGCGTGCAGTCTCTCCCAGGAGACTGCAGACTTAACTATTTATGTTTCCGTCCCAGTCAGTGTTTATTTTCATCATCATGGCCAGTTGGAGGTTTTAATTGACTGAGAGCAGCCTAGAAAGCCATCTGGCTTAAAACAGGTTCTGTAACACCTGGTGTTCTGAACACGGCCTGGTTCATTAAAGTTGTTGGCAGTCACACTTTTTCCATTTGTTGTATCTGCTCAAGCCAAGCTTTAGAAAGTGTCTGAGTGGGTCCAGGGCTTCGGTTTCACTGGTCGCCCACAGCAGCTAACTGCCTCGTGAACTATGACCCTTCAGCATTGTTGCAGGATGTGGCCGACATACCAGGGATTGCAGACGCAGCCTGTGTGGCTTTCTGCCTCTCACCCTGTCTGTCTGCATCGCTCAGAACCACAGTCACTGTGGAAACGTTCTCAGACGTACAGTTTTTACAGCGTGGTCTGTAGATTAATTCTTTCTTCTTTAGGTCTCAGAAAGCTTTGTGTGGGAAGTGAGCTGTGTCCACTCACAGCAGATGTTCTTTGGGAGTCCAAACGCCAACCCTAGACTACAGTTCTCTTGAAGAACTTGTTTGCACTAGTGTTTTCCTGGATGCTGACCAGGTGCTGGTGACAGTACCTGTGTCTGCCAGGCATTGTTCTAGTTCAGTACAAACACTTTAATTTTGTGTCATGAATCTTTGTCCTCGTGTTGTCAAAGTTTAAATTCAGTTGGACAAACTTCACACAGGCTGTGGGTTCTTGTAACATTTGGCTGTTCTCCTGCCAGCCTTGAGCTTTAGGACTGACATTCATAGCGATGATCTGTGCCTCATCACTAAATGTTTTCCTGGCTGTCTATATAAATGTAACTTTCTACACAACAGGAACCCGAACACGTTCTAGACACTGAAGATTTTCAGTACCTTTAATGAAACTGTCCGTATCTTGTGTTATTGGCAAAGGCCAGTTTTAGGATTCCCTCGGATTTTACATTAATAAACTTTATTGTTGTAGATTCTTTTGATGCAGAAAAAGCTCCTTTAACCAGCGTTCAGCACTGTGTGAATGCAGCCCTCCAAATAAAAGATGAGATTAGGCTGCACGTCTGACCCTTTAAACCTAGAGCCCGTTCCATGCGTCGCAGTTCTGTCTCTTATTGCCTTGGACTGGTATTAAAATCTTAGCCAGACTAACGAATTTTATTACAGTAAGGGTGATCCAGATGACGGGGGTTTGCTTAGAATGCTTCCCTCCCGTCATGTCTGACATAGCAGCTCTCACACCGAACACCAGACAGGCATTTGGCATCCACTCAAAATGTCCAGACGTCTTACTCACAGCCCCATTGTTTCATATCCCTTTTGGTAAGCAGCGTGATGATTACAGAGGGATGCAGTTGTGCACGTTGCACACTTGATTAATTCTAGACTGAAGGAGGGAGCCCACCCGAGCAGATGTGCCACAACAGGTTCAAATGGTGAGATTTTATCAGACTGTGGCCCGAGACACGAGGAGAGAATGAAAGAGGAGCAGCACAAACGTACACGAGGAGTCTGGAAAATAATCAGGCCGTTGTATCGAGCTATCTCTCACTCCAACACATCTGTTTTCCGTCATTGCACATTATAATTAAGTTATTTTCTTGCATACCAGGCAGAGAATTATTTCTGTAACATGTCTGTTTTTAGCCAAGCTAGCGTCTGTGGTGGTCCGTCAGCTGATTGGCTGGATGTGATGAATCCTGCTCGTCTCTTCTCTCTTAGCCCTACGTGGCTTTGATACTGTACACTTTTAGATCCGATATTTGACATTCTCGTCCACGTCAGCCTGGTGCTTCACTCGTTAATAGTAATTGACTGAATGTTTCCCAGTTACATGTTTATTTGCATCATATGTATTTTTATTCAATTTGTAAATTCACTGTACAGTTGCCACTTAACATATGTCCAGTTTAGTTCGAGATCTTCTCCTGCATGTCTTATTAGTGGACGAATGATTTTGTATATAATTATAGTTTGCATTAATCTGCTTTAATCAAATTGGGAAATTGCTTTTTTCATTAAATGTTAATGAGCAACGTTGAGAAGGAACTAGGAAGCTTTCAGCTTCCTATCAGCCCAGAGGAAATGTAAACACGTCTGTCACGTTTTAGAGAATTATTACTGTCTTAAACGCACGTTTTCTACGTTCTACGCTCTGTGTGGTGT
This sequence comes from Macropodus opercularis, assembly GCA_030770545.1. Taxonomy (NCBI): domain Eukaryota; kingdom Metazoa; phylum Chordata; class Actinopteri; order Anabantiformes; family Osphronemidae; genus Macropodus; species Macropodus opercularis. The sequence continues at coordinate 16,504,041 of CM061096.1, read as the reverse complement.
CTCTCTCCCCCGCAGTCTGTGAGGAGAGCTGCTGAGAATATTCTAACTGATTCACAGGGTCTCCGTCTGCTCGTTGTGCTTGGCCTCCTTCTCAGACGCTCAGGGTCAGATTTACACATTCACCGACTGGAAAATCCCTCTTAGCCTCCCCACCTTCCTCTGTGTCGCGGTGGGGTCATGTGACGTGTCCACAGTGAAGAAACTCCGTAGCCTTCCCGCAATATTAACTGTGTCGTCTTCTTTTTTCCTCAGATACATCGGAAAGTCCGACTCTATTACTATCAGCGTGTGGAATCACAAGAAGATTCACAAGAAGCAAGGGGCCGGGTTCCTGGGCTGTGTCCGCCTTCTGTCCAACGCCATCAACCGCCTTAAAGACACGGGCTGTAAGTGTCCATGGCGCTCAGTCGGACCAAGCCGCCCACTGGTTGAAAGGGGCTGTTGTAAGATTGCATTGTTAGTGTTGGAGCAGGCGTGCTAATCAAGCCATGCACAGATGATGAGGACATTGCTGCTGGAGGGTCGGTGTCCTCTGAACGCTGTTGGTAATGTTGGAGCTTTTGTTCTAGTTCGGCCTGTTGGCAGCTGTGACGTTGCTAATGTTTGAACTGCTTTTGTGCCACTTGGCTTATTGTGATTACATTTCTGCAGCACAGATCCTATTTCCTAACTGCTGGCTACTGGTCAGTTTATTACTCACATGAGGAAAAATAAGATGAGTGTCTTGTTGATGTCCAAATTATCCTCCGTCCATTAAGTCTGTCTTCTAGGTGTGCTTAAAAAGCAGAAGTTTTATTGGTTGGTCCTGACTCTTCGCTCAGCTGTCAAAGTGACTGGACATAGAATGGCTTCTTTTAATGTCCTGTCTCCTGCATTAGGTCTGACAGAGGCCAGACCAGGGTGCAGGGGGGTCAACACTCTGCCTGTACCCGCACAGAAAGAGCCAATCACCCTGCAGTTACAGTATCCCAATGTCTCCCTTTAGAAGCCAACTGGATGAATGAGACAGAGGCTTTGCTAAATGGCTCCTAGGAAGAACCGGTGCCAGACAGTTGTAGCTTCCACAAAGTCGTCTGGATGTTTTTTTGCTGAGCAGTGAGCCGTTACCTGCCCAGTGGGCTTGTACACGCACGTCAGGAAAAAAAAACACAACTTTTCCTAGAAGCCCGTGACACTGTTGTTTTCCTGGAGCGACACAGGAAACCTGAAGCTTGTGCCACAGCTGTGAGTGGTTTGCCTCTGCATTTCCTTTCTCCCCTGGCCGCCTCCTCACCCTTGGTTTCCCCGTCAGCCTCCTGGTTAACATGTGTACACACACACACACACAACTGCCAGTGTGACTAAACTCCTTCTATCTCCGTCTGCCGATCTAGACAACCGGTCATTTCACGCAGACATGCGTAATTGTGCAGCTATTTAAGTGTAAGCTTAGATTTGTTGTGTTCTCTCAGCTGTGGTCTCTCTCGCCCCCCGTATGTATTTGTCATTCCTCAGTTGTATTTTTTGGTGCATTTACCAGCAGTTGCCGTTCTGTCCCCTCTCTGGGCCTTGGACAGGCCTTTGGGTTGTCTCCAACATTTGTGTATAATTGTAGTGTAGAGTGTCTTAGGTTGACTGTAATGTTTATGCATAATTGTGGAGTGTCTACATTTCTTGCCTTGCGTATATGACTGTGCAAGTATTTAGATGTATATATTTTTATGTGTCTTATTGTGCAAGTGCACTGCTCATTTTACTGCCTGTGTGTTTTCGGTCTTCCCTGTGGCTGCTGATCTCTGGCCAGCCTTGTAACAGACTGACCATTGCCTGGTTTTTAGTCCCTGTTTAGTCTAGACAGACATCCTGAGGTGATCTGCATGACACCCAGACAACAGAGAGCAGATAGTGGCATTTCTCATGTCTGCAGGCAACTTGGACTTATTTTGTCTTGTTGTGTTTTTTTTGTTGTTTTTTTTCTCCCTTGCTTTTGAATTCCACAGACTTTTAGAAGTTCAGACAAAGAGTTTCCAGACTTTGGCAGACGTCTGTGTCCATACTAAGACTGAGCGGAATAGTGCCGGCTTTGTGCTGAAATTTGTCAAATGTTTGACCTCCGCATTTGAACTGAAGCCTGTTCTGTACCGATGCTCAGTGAGATTTTTACAGCCTGTGGCTGTTCCACAGACCAGACCATCTGTTCCGGGGCACAGCCAAGCTGTGGTCTGCAGACAGAAGAATGAGACATGGATAATGAGGCAGGGAGGAGGTGACTGAGTGATACATGGCAATGAGAATAGTGCAAGGAGGCGAAAACGACATCCTGGCGGGTCGAAATGGGTCTGTCTCCTCATTTCCTGTTTGTCAACTCATGTGCTTCTGTCTCTTCTTCTTCTTTCTGTCCTCTTCTCAACAGACCAGAGACTAGACTTGAACAAGCTGAGTCCCAATGACAGTGACACAGTCAGAGGCCAGATAGTGGGTGAGTACAGATGAACATGCAAGCAAGGATTTAAGGAAATGCCACTGTTTGAATTTGAGTCCACCTTTCTCATGAAACAAACTGAAGTTGTTTATGGGGAGAATCTGGTGTGAACACTGCAGAGTTGTAGCTCACAGCCGGATAATGTCAGTCAGGCGCATTCTCACGTGGGTATAAACCCAGCTCGACTTTAGCGAAGTGAGGGTGCGTCTGTGTGAAGCATGAAGAGGTTTACAGGCCGAGGTTTGTAGTGGGACCCGTTATTCTATTCACCTGCACGTAGCTCGCTCAGTTCAGGGTTCCATGTCCGAAAGCAGTGTCAGGAAAATTGTTTACTCTGAAAGAACAACATCTGACCTCATGGTGGAATCAGTTTCCAACAAATACCAAGCAAAAGGTGTGAACAATCGCCTTTACAGCCTGATACAACGTATTGCAACTCCTGTGCTGTAATCTGCTGTCTAGTAATCCTTGTGTGCATCTGTTTACCATGTGTTGCTGCAGTGAGTCTGCAGTCTAGGGACCGGATAGGCACAGGAGGCCCTGTAGTGGACTGCAGTCGTCTGTTTGACAATGATCTTCCAGATGGGTGAGTGTTCTGAAAACCTCTTATCAACTTAGGAAGTTTTTAGTGGCAGTTGCAAATCCTGTGCAATAAATGATGCCTTTAAGTACGGGGTGAAGACAGGGAATGTTATATTTGCATGTGGTGAGACAGCTAGCTCGCTCTGCGGCTGCTTAACCATGTCCGCTCACTGCTGTGTCTGTGTGTGTTTGTGCTGCCAGCTGGGAGGAGAGGAGGACCGCGTCTGGCCGAATCCAGTACTTGAACCACATCACACGCACCACACAGTGGGAGAGGCCCACCAGGTGAGTACACTCTGCCTCCTCTCTGACCTCAGTGGTTCCAAACTATGCAACTCTGGAATGAGCTTAAAAAGGTGTCAGACTGTTCCAGACCAGCCACATCAGGGCGTTTAATGATTTAGAAGAGCCTGGGAAGTCCTAGATGCGATGAGCACAAATGGAGACGGCTCTGTTTTTTTTTTTCTTACATCTTCTTCTTACATACATTTTTCTTTTTACCGTCTTTATCAGACACCTTTTTATTGCTGCCACAGTCGGTTCTCACTTAACTCACCTGCCTTTCTTTTCTGTTGCTGTTCTCCTCTGGGTCTCAGGCCTGCATCAGAGTACTCCAGCCCTGGTCGGCCTCTCAGCTGCATCGTGGATGAGAATACGCCCATCAGCACCAACGGTGCCACGCCTACCACGGCTTTGCCGCCGAGCGATGGAGACCAGCGGGCCCAGGAGAGACGAGTCCGTTCCCAGAGGCACCGGAACTACATGAGCAGAACCCACCTGCATACGCCCCCGGACCTGCCGGAGGGATACGGTCAGTGGGGAACCAGTAGCACACAATGGACAAATGCATACAATCAGTAGATCCTCATTCAGATGGAACTTCCAGTCACCAAGTGACATTTAACGTCACAGGTACTTTTCTTTTAATGACTAGTGTCAATAGCCAGGTCAGCTGGTGATGATTAAGAGACGCTTAATTCAGATTGTCCCAGTGCTGTAATGTATGAATAATACACAGCTTGTTATCAGGCGTCCAAGTCTTCGCTCTCCTCACGTCGTAGTTAGTCTCTACTTCCAAAACAAATTTCCCAGCAAGTTTAATCGATTTTGCCGTTGTCTGCTTCTCTGCTCAACCTTGGGCTCAGTGATCTTCGTTCCACCATCTAATTTAACTGATCCAACGCTAAACACTGGCGAACACACACAGAAGCTGCGATCACACACACACACACAGTGGGAGTTTTGTTTATCCTCACAGTCAAATCTTCTGGAGGATTTGGGAGCCAGAGCCATAGAAGCGTATCACAGCTTTGCCCTTAGTCCTTCAGATTAGGAGGCTCCTGGCCTCACTGTGCTCATCTCGGTCGCCCTCACCCTCTGTCTCTGTCCCTTTGCTTGTTTTTTGGCAGTTCCAATAAGAACCATCAGCAGCTCTTATTCTCCTCACTCAAGCCAACAAATGTCACCAGCATATAGTGTGCAGTCATCTGGTGGGTGAACGTGTACATTCACGTTAAAGCAGAGCAGAGAACTGTGCTCTGACAGGCAGCTTCATGGAAATATCTCTGGCAGACTGTGATGAATGAGATCACTGCTTCAAGTCAGACAACCCTGTCGCTCCTCTGTTTTCCTCTCCAACGTTCCTCACCCTGTCTCTCAACCCGTTGCCTCCTCCGGGCTCACTTTTGGGAATTTACTGACTCAGGCAGTGTCTTACGCACAGACAGACAAGTACAATAGTTCTCTATGCATTTTATACTTTTTTTGTTTTTAATTTCTTCATTCCCAGTCTTACTGTCATTAATGCAAATCTGGTGTCTTCCCACAGAGCAACGAACGACGCAGCAAGGCCAGGTGTACTTCCTCCACACTCAGACTGGTGTCAGCACGTGGCATGACCCCAGAGTACCCCGGTACGTCCACTGCAGGATCTGTGACTTGGAGGGAAAAGGCATCAGTGAGAGATGTCAGCATAACTGAAATTACCCAAAATCATGTTTAATGCCTCCTACTCCCCTCGTTTGTGTTAAACCTACATCTGCTTGTCTGTGACGTGCTCTGAGAAGGACTGAGAGGGGGATTCGGTCCTCTGGCATGATCACAGGCCTCATTTTGGGCCACATGGCCACCCTGCTCCCAGAGGCTGCTGGGCATTGCTCACTGAGGCATGTGTGTCCTGTTGATTGTCATATTCCAAATGAATTTCACACCCACAGATGTCTAGACGTGCATGAGTAAAAACAGGCTTCAGTGCATCTAGATCCTGTGAATATAAGTAATATTACAACACCTGGTCACCGCTCTCTCATATTCTATCAGGGTCTGAGTAGTAGATGATAGTTTTATTGCTATTCTTAGGACGTTATCAGTCACGCCACACTTTACTGAGTGCGCTCAGACAGCTCCAGAGTTAGTAAATGTCTTAGCTGCCAAGCTCTCATCGCTTACGAAGCTCTAGTCCCACTGGCTTCAACCCTGCGAAACAAACAAGTCCACGCCAGCACAGCGAGCCGGCTGTAATTTCTGAACCTTTTAGTCTCCATGGAGTCCAGCTGAAAGGGGTTGCAGGGCAGCAGTAAATAATTTAGATGGGAGGAAGAAGAAATAGAATAAAAGTGATTTCTCAGACTTGTCAGAGTCCAGTTAGTCAGTGCTTTGGTATGTTTTATACCTAGAAATGGGTTTTCTTTTTGTCTTTCCCCTGTCCCACCCTTTCTTGCTTCTGTTTTTCAGTCGTTGTGTGTTTCATTTTGTGTTGCTCTTTTTAGAGACCTGAGTAACGTGAACTGTGAGGAACTCGGCCCTCTACCTCCAGGGTGGGAGATCAGGAACACAGCCACAGGGAGGGTTTACTTTGTCGACCACAACAACCGAACCACACAGTTCACTGACCCACGCCTCTCTGCCAACCTGCATCTAGTCCTGAAGTGAGCACAGTTACAGACATGAGGCCTGAGAGTGCAGCTCTAAAGTAGTTTCAGCAGTGCAGAAAAAACTGCTTATTTTTCGTTTTTGTTTTGCTTCTGTAGCCCAAGTCCCAACGGTTCCAGAGGAGGCATCGAAAGTCAGAATGTCAGGTAAGGTTTGGGCTTCGCGCCTGCGCACACTCAGGCACTCAGACCTACTCCACTGCTCCTCAGCCAGTGTTTAGCGGAGAACCTCTGCCAAGGTGTGTTCAGCACCTGTAGAGGTTTAGCTCTTCCACTGAGCTGACGTTCATGAGCTCACGGAGAAATGCACACACAGCACACGCATTCCTCAGACCTGCCGAGGTTTTGATCATAAAGGCGTTTAGCGCACAGTCTGTTACAAAGCTGGCTTTGGCCAGACATCAGATAGCAGCGTGGAAGCTGTGTCTGTGGCTGGGGAGCGTCTTACCTCCAGGAAACGGAGCATAAATCCGATGCCCACGTTAATGAATGAACTGTGTGTGTGCGTCCGCCTGTGTCGATTCATTTGTGTTGGTGCTGTGCTTGGTAAATGCCTGCGTGCTTGGATGCACATGTTCAGAATTTCTTCCCTGGTGCAGCTGTTAAAACACTGAGCTGCGATAGCCGTAGAATTACCCATAGGTCTTTGCTCCTCCGAGCTGGAGCCGGGTATGGGTGCCTTGGTGGGCCTCCTCTGCCTGACCTCATCCCTTCTCCATGCAGAGACGGAATGCATCGATGGAGAGATCAGGTTTCGCCTTTTCTCCTGTTCTGATGGATCAAAGAACGTGTTTAGGATTCTGTATTAGTTTAGCTTTTTTTTCCACCCATGGTTCTCTGAAAGGTCTTATAAAATGTAGCCTGGCATGCCACATTTGTTTTTGATGTAGGAATTTTGTCGTGAGCGTGATTACACCCAGATGTGTCAAATCTCATGCATAGTATTTCTGTTGTATATGTATTCTGGATAATTATTTAATATCAAAAGGAGGAAGTGGGTGTGTAGTTTCAAGTAAAATGGCAGACATAATTTTATCCCTTGTATTAGTGCGGTCTGGACGCCATTAATTACGACTGCACAGTGTACAGTTGTTCATCTCCTGGTTGTAAAGATGACGTGTGAAATGGCTTCTTATGGATTTTAAATAAGATTTAACTTGAAGCCCATTTTAATCCAGTCTAATTAAATTGCTGCAAAAAGATCAAATGTTTGAGTTTCTGGTGACAAAACTCTGGAAAGCATATCAGCCACGGTGGATTTCTGGCACGACATCTGCCTTCTATCAAGCCAGACATTTTAGAAATATTCAACCCGTCATCTCAAAAAAATGCTTGAGATATATTTATAAAGCGTTAAACTCTGTATGTCCGTCAAGATTTGTGTTTTTACCGGATCGTCAGCAGGGTTTTGATTAGGATCCTCTAAGATGTTGCAGTGTTTTCCTGAATCCAAAGCTCCTGACTGGTCAAGGTCACTGTTCAGTAGGTAACTGAATCTTTGTCTGGTTTTAAAACCTGGCTGCTTGAGCTCACTCTGAGCCAGGTGCATGAAAAATACTGGTGTCATCTTCCAATGCTAATTTGTTACAGAACAAAATGTTGCTTATAAGACTACGAGCGCTGTCAGTGGTGAGCATCCTTAGGCAACACGCACCAGAGTCGTGCTCATCAGTATCAGTAAGAACTTGGAAAGGGAAGAGAGAAGCGTGGGGCACGTTTGCCTGCCGCCATGACCGAAGGAGCCAGAGGAACATGGCAGGAAGGTTTGATTTATGGCTGAAAGTGCAGGAGGAGATGCTCCGTGCCTCGTCTGAGTTGTCTGCATTGTTTGGGTGCTGTCAGCAGAGTGCCTTCCTGTCTCCCCTCTCTCTCCCTCCCTCCCTCCGAGTCTAGTCTGCAGGAAATAAAGGCACTGGTGAGGAGGTCTCGAGTGTCCTCTGGGGTCGCGTGGCTTTCGTAAATAGGCAGGAAGGGACTGAAAAGCCAGACTAGGCAGACACCAGAAACCCGAAGTGTCATTTTGTGAGCTGTAGTATTCATTGTGGTCGAGGGAAATGGAGGCTTTTGGGCCCAGCTGTGTTCTGTGATGAAGTGTGTGTGTGCTGACAAGTCCACCTATGTTTGTTTTCTCCTATGGTGAGATGTTATCGCTCCTGAATATGTTTATTTCAACCTTGGCATCGCTTTAAGTATCACATCCTACCCGTCTGTACTGCACGCACACACCACCCTCTGTGCTCGGCTCTACCGTCTGCTGTTTATGACCCGCTGCCCCCCCACTGAAGTGCAAAAGGCCAATGTGCAAATAATCCTTTAGTGCCGGCCTCATGAAGGCGCTTTGATTCTGTGTGTGTGCGTCCTCTCTACTGCGCCACCCGGTGAGGCCCCTGAAACACAGCTGAGTTCAGTGGAAGATGCCCGAGTAGAGTCCACAGACGTGGATCAGAGTCACAGTGATGCTGTGTTAATGGCTTTTTCAGTACGAATGGATCCTGACTGTTTTCTTTATGTATTCATTCTCACAGTCTTTTTATTTCAGTCAGTTTATTTCTTGAGTAAATGATTTTCAATTTGATTATTTAGTCTCGCCTTACAGTTGAATCTCGTTCTGCTAATTTAATAAATTTTTCCTATAGCCTCATACGGCAGCTACTACAGCTCTGCTGAGACTGTGTTCAGCTTCCTTTCTGCATCATGATGACATTTAGATGCTGCCTTGTTAGAGCTGATTCCATTTTACAAATATTTCACTTAATCCCCATCCATCATTTTTATGCAGCCTCGAAATTAATATATGCATGTAGGGGTTTAGCTAAGGGAAGCTTTATTTAATGCACCTTTGTAAAACAAGATTAATGAAGTGCTTTCCTAACGCATAGTAAATAATGGTTATGGTGAAAAAGGCAGAGACACTGTAGAATGAGGTGGGTGTGGTGGAGTGAAGGCCAACCTGAGGGGTTGTCTGTGTCTTCGGGACGGTTTTACATGCTTTTTAAAGTGAATACACGTTTTTGTTTTTGTGGCATAATTTTCATATGGATAAATCGGTTGATAAATCCTGAGTCCTGGCTTTGTCGGCCAGTGCTTGGTACGAGGTGCTATCCCTCATCTTGTCTGCAGGTAGACCCGTTTGTGAGAAGAGTGATGAGAGAGATGTATTCCCACCCCTACGTCTTCTGTCGGCAGCTGTTTTTACTTGATGCGCTTCCCACGTGACCTCCGTGCGTTGACTCCTCAGTCGGGACAGACGGGGAACTCCTGCTGTCAGAACGCTGTGTTTTGACTTTCTTGGCATTCGTAGTTGTCGGGTTTGTGCAGGTGCTGCCTTACTTAAGGCTCATCGTTTTTGTCTTTCATCTGCTTTTCTCCCTCCCTGTGCTCCCCTTTCCTTCCCTCCAGTCGTCAGAACCAGTTGAAGGATCAGGCCCAGCAGGCTCTGGTGTCCCCCAGTCAGCTCCCAGAGGAGGCCGAGTGCCTCACGGTGCCCAAGTACAAGCGAGACCTTGTTCAGAAGCTCAAGATCCTGCGCCAGGAACTGTCCCAGCAGCAGCCTCAGGCCGGCCACTGCCGCATTGAAGTGTCCCGCGAGGAGATCTTTGAGGTGAGGATGGAAAGAAACAAGCTCAGTCATGTCGTCATATCATGTGAGGCTCTCAAGCGGTGCCTGTTATTAAAGGCACTCACAGAGGTACATAATTTAACCCGGAGGGAAATTCACTTGTCACGGCCCGAGCCTGCACACACAAATTCAAATGCTAGACAAACATGGAAATAATGTAATATTGCACAACCATCTGCCCCGTTTCCCCCAAAATTCCAGCCAACAAATTTGCAGTTGGCACCGCAGGCGATTAACAATCTGCACTCTGAAGCTCAACTCAGAGCCAGAGCTCCGAGTCCTGCAAGTGAAGCAGAAACGAAGTGAGTAGAGCCTGATCCAAAGCTGCTTGTAATTAGACAAGTTATTTATGGTCTCACTCGAGCTATGTTAAACATTTTCTGAAGTTATTTTCTTCTTTTCTTCCTCTCGTCTGCTCCCATAAAGGTCACTGCCCAGAGCAGTTTGGCTGAGACATTTCTCCCACACAAACACAGTTATCTATGATGTGTGAAGGTAGTCTGTTGCAAATCTAAAGCAGACCTTTTGTGTGAGACTGTTTTCTCTGCCAAGTAGGGTTTTTTTCTGCATGAAAGAGGTGCGGGACCATCATCAGAGCAACAACACCTGCAACAGACTGTGTGACCCTCATAAAATATGCACTGGAATGTGCTGGAGCAGCCACGTCTGTTAATCTGAACGAAGACATTTTTGTTGGCTGATCTCAGTGCGAGAGCGAGACGGACAGGGCGCGTGGGGAGGGGTGGCCGGGCAGAGGACGTTTGAGGTTGAGCGAGACATAACTGCATAGCATCTCCAAACCAGCTGAAGCTTTAAATTACCACCAAATAGGCGAGCGTCGGCTGGTGCGCTGTCGGAGCTGTCTCCGTGTTTACGCTTCGCTGTAGATAAGACGTTCACGTTTCTTCCTCAGCACCTCTCAGCTGTCTGCTGCATGTGGAGGGCACAGTGGAACCAGGCTGTGGAAGAGGCTTTGTTGTTATAATCTTATGCCTGTGTTTATTATAACTGACCCTAATCCACTTTAAATGAGCGCTCGGTCTGACGCCGTGAGCCGCCTCCACATGGGATGAACACGACTTGAGGTGAAGGGCCCGTTGGAGGGGAAATCTTTTTGTTATTTAAAAAGTTTATTTTCTAATTGCTAACGAAGTCATCAATGTGGTGAAAGAACAAAGTCAACTCAAATCTACAGGGTGATTATGAAAATACTGCAAACATTTTCCAAGCTAAGCAAACCTTAAAGCCCAATTCAGAAAGCTATCGAGCCATCACTTCCCATTCATCACTACATGTGCAGTTACTGAGCTACACCCAAAATAACACGCTAGCTGTGAGTTTGCACAGCAACAGCTGTCCGCCCTGGTTCACGGACGCGTGCAAACTGCAGGAAAACAACTTGACCTTGTTGTGGTACATTTGACCGTCTGTTGTCAGGTGTTTTCCTCGTCTGCCAGTGGAAATCTGTTCATGATCTCTGACAAGAGCGTGTCTGTCTGCGTTGCAGGAGTCGTATCGGCAGGTGATGAAGATGAGGCCGAAGGACCTGTGGAAGAGGCTAATGGTGAAGTTTAGAGGCGAGGAGGGGCTCGACTATGGAGGAGTGGCCAGGTACATTTACATCAGCCTGGGTGACACAACAAAGCTCAGTCAGTCACTAGTTCCCTTTTTACTCAGAGCTCTGCCTGTTGGAGGAAATGTTCCCAACCACACAGCTTACTGTTATTGTGTGTGGCTTTTATTGGTGTGTACACACGAAGGATGACACCCGTGTCTTCCTTTCCCTCTTCCTAGAGAGTGGCTCTACCTGCTGTCCCACGAGATGCTGAACCCGTACTACGGCCTGTTCCAGTACTCTCGGGATGACATCTACACGCTGCAGATCAACCCAGACTCTGCGGTCAATCCTGTGAGTCACAGCCACTGCTGACAAAACAAGTTTCATTTCACATCTTTGACTCTTTGTGTGAAAGTCTCAACCTTAGGTCACATTGAAGCAAATTACTCAGATGGTTCAGTCCGAGAGCTTGGGATTGTTTCTTCTAATATTACACAATTTCAGGCCTGCCTGTGTTTGTTTGGTCTGTCAAAGGGGAATTCAGGGGATTAATAGTGACCTCTGCTTTCTCTGAGTAATAAATTCCTCATGTCAGAACGGTTTGTGTGTGTAAGAAACAGTCTGGATCTCAGCCTCCAACATCCTGGTCTGTTCATCTGGAAACCAAAAATGGTTTGTGTCCCTGCAGGAGCACTTGTCATACTTTCACTTTGTGGGCCGTATCATGGGAATGGCAGTATTTCATGGCCACTACATAGACGGAGGCTTCACCCTACCCTTCTACAAGCAGCTGCTGGGGAAACCCATCACCCTGGACGACATGGAGTCCGTTGACCCCGACCTGCACAACAGCCTCGTCTGGATCTTGTATGTACATGTCGTTAGACAAGTCCCAGAGAGTTCATTCAAAATGAAAGGGCCAATTTTAAATGAACAAAACCCAGCAAATACTAATGCCTCCCAGTAAATGTCCTTACTGTTATAGAACCTCACAAAAAATATCTGTCTATTATTTTCCTCTGATTGTAGATTGTTTTTTCCTGCTGAATTTTTTTTTTTAAACAACCCTCTGCTAAAGAAAATGCAAATGCACGGCGTTCACAGACGTTTGAAGCAGCCAGAGTGTAGCCGCTGTTGAAGAGTATAACAGCAGCAGATTCACATTCACGTGCTAATTTCTGTTCGTCTCTCTCCGTAGTTTTCCTCTCAGGATGTAGTATAAGAACCTCTCATCCTGTGAGGACAGCGCCCCCCAGGGGTTTCACATAATGTTACGGCCCCAGATTTTAGACAAGTTAAAAATATACTTTATTACAGATCCACAAACTAGTTGGATTCTTAATGCTTAAAATTGGTTCTTCTTACTGTTTTGTGTGAAAAGGCAAAGGTTAGATAACTAATTGAAATTGAATTGTGACTAAGGATGTGAATGTATATTTTGTTACTTACTTACACCTTCAAAGTAGGTGTGTTAAATAGTTCACACCGTTCATAATGTAATTGCATATAATTTAAAAAAGACTTTCTCTCTAAAAGACAGCCATTCCCATGTTTCCCATTCTACAGGGATAATGACATCACGGGTGTGCTGGACCACACCTTCTGCGTGGAACACAATGCCTATGGAGAGATCATTCAGCACGAACTCAAGCCCAACGGTAAGAGCATCCCCGTCACCCAGGACACCAAGAAGGAGTATGTTCGTCTCTACGTCAACTGGCGCTTTCTGCGAGGCATTGAGGCCCAGTTCCTGGCTCTGCAGAAGGGCTTTAACGAGGTCATCCCACAGCACCTGCTCAAGGCTTTCGATGAGAAGGAGCTAGAGGTACTCCTGTGCCTGATCGTTATCGTCATCCACCCACGTGACATTTAAGTTTGACAGTGATGCTGAAATAATTTTGCTGTGTGTAGCTGATCGTGTGTGGCCTGGGTAAAATCGACATCAACGACTGGAAGTCCAACACGCGGCTCAAACACTGCACTCCAGACAGCAACATTGTCAAGTGGTTCTGGAAGGCGGTGGAGTCCTTTGACGAGGAGCGCAGAGCCCGGCTGCTGCAGTTTGTCACCGGCTCCTCCAGAGTTCCCCTGCAAGGCTTCAAGGCCCTCCAAGGTAACGCGCCACACTCATGCAGCACAGCTTCACTTTCCTGAAACCTCAAAATATGAAGTTTGCGTATCTACAGCAGTGTTCATGCTGTGTCACCTAACTACCTCCACAGACCTTTCACTGTGCAGACCTGTTCTGCTTTTGTTTTTGCTTCAGGTGCTGCTGGCCCACGCCTCTTCACCATCCACCAGATTGATGCTAACACCAACAACCTGCCCAAAGCTCACACCTGGTGAGAAACGCTTCTCTAAACCTCTGAGCGTGTGACATGCGCTCCTGCCTTTCATCACGTTTATCACCCTGACATTAAAATCTCTTTTTCCCCAGTTTCAATCGAATCGACATTCCTCCCTACGAGCACTATGACAAACTGTACGACAAGTTGCTGACTGCCATTGAGGAGACATGCGGCTTCGCTGTGGAGTGAGTCGTGGACGCACGAGGCAGAGCTCCGTGGCGACCCGCAGCATACGGTTAAGCCAGGATGACCCCGCTCTTGACCTCCTTCCCTTCTGCTCAGACAGGGGTCACCCTTGGTTGCTTTACCCAGTGAGACCCACAAATCCTGGGTTCACACGAGGGAGGGTGTGCAGAGAAGACCAGTAAATGTCATGTGACTGTGGGTTTGTTTTTTAGACCCTTCAGCCCTTTTTGTCTCTTTTTAAAATCATTGAAAGGATCTCTTCAGCTGCTAATAACTCAGACTATTTACTAACTTGTGGAACCTGCAGAAGTTGCCGGCTCTTCCCTTTTTTATTAAGTTCATTTTAGCATTTAAAAAAGACTGTATCCATGTAGCAGTGCTCCATTTTTACCCAGCAGAACACAAGGTCAGTCCAATCATGAGACAACGGTGTCACGTCCGGTTTGTTTGCGAGTACAGGGTTATTATCGCTTACCACGACCACTTGGAAACACGAGACTTGGACGCGGAGTGAGACTCGGGCTGTCAGTGTTTCAGAATCGTCACGCTGAAGCTGCCAACGACGCCTGAGCAGGGGCAACGAACGAGGCGGAGCCCGACTGTTTACAGCCCTCTCCAAAGACAGCACCAGGAACCTCTGCGCCTGCGTTTCCCACACACCTTCACACGTTCGACAGCTAGTTTCGTTTGAAATTGAATAAATGAATGCATAGCTTAAAATGTGTTATTTTTATATAACAGGGAAAACTGAAAAAGAAACAACAAAAGTCTATATAATATATATAATTTATTGCTGTTATATTTCAGAAACCCCTTTTCCATTGTTTCAGTTACATAGAAAAGATCTTTTAAATGTAAAGTCTTACTGTTTAAATTATAGGAGACAATTGGTGAAAACCAAATGAAGCTCGACTGGATTTCACTGAAGAATGCTGTGGTGCGTTTCCTCGACAGCCTCTCATTGACTGTACGTGGAGAGGTGGGTCGTAAGCAAAAAATTTAATCACAATATCCTGAGTGCCATAAACGTTTTGAATGAATGAATCTGTGCAAATATTGAACGTACCCTTTAAATTCTCAATTTCATCTTGGAGGTGTCCCCTTCTATTATACTTTTCTCACTGTTTGTAGCTGGGCTATATTACTATTATAATTATTATCACTGTCTATAGCATGCAACTACCATTAATGTCTAATAGTATTCTGTTACAAAGGCCATAATAATCTGTTTTGTGCTGCCTCCATGTTGTTGAAAGAAGAAAAACCTGCTACCTTGTAGCCATGTGGTGCTAAACAGCATTAACTTTGTCTCACATTGGCAACTCACGACTTACTACTGCTCGACGTGCACAGAACACTACTCATGCTCGTACCTGTCTGAAGCGTTTCCAGAGCGCAGGGGCCCCGCGGGGCCACGTTCTCAGGAGATGTCACATGTAGTATGTAGCGTCCTTTACTGCAACGGAATCTGACCCTTCGTCTTGATTTGTTTGAATGTTACTACAGTGGAAACGTTAATCTGTTTGGCCCACAGAGACCATTAACACACCGCTGCATGTCCCATCGTGTGCTTTTGGTTGAATGAGATGAGCTTTTGTCCTAGCAGTGAGGTTTTTTTGTTTCGAGATGGGGAGGGGTTTGTTTTCTACCATTACAAATGAAATTCTTGAATGTTTTTAAAGATGCTGCCTGTTTAGCAATCTCTACGACCGCGGACTGTTCTTAACGCTTGCATACACCTACCAGAGAAAAAGAACCGTTCGTTGATTTCATTCTGTTCTGTAGACCAGTGTATGCAAAGTGAACGTGTCCTCAGATGGTGCTGTGTACAGTAAATAGGATATTGTTCATATATGTGGCTCAAACAACCTGTAATTTATCTTTTAACTTAAGTAGAAGAACGGTTTCTGGAGCTGAAAGGACGAAATGCACACGATCAGAACGAGGTTGCCGCGTGTGTTTTAATGGCGACTTCTTAGCCACACACTCCTCCACCTTCGCGTGTCCGTTCCCACACTACACCGCTCAGCCGCCCGTAGCTGCCTCTCACCGGACAACTGAACCTTTTCCTGAAGTGGACAGATGCCGCTTTTTTTTATAGCATGATCCACTAGCAGGACTATATCTCTCATAGCTGACTGATGCAATTTGATGTATGTTAACACTATCATTTTGTAAGAGTATTTTATTTTTGTGTGTAATTAGTTCTAATTAAACTTGCCTTTGTCTAACAATGTAAGGCCTTGTACCAACACGTCCCGTCTGTCTTTTAATTCCTGGACTACACTTCTGTTGTGTGAGATCCAAACAAAAAGGAAGAGGATGGATTTAATACAAATACAGAGCGTTAACTGATGTTACATGGGGACACGCATGGAAGGTGTGAACACTCTGGTGTACAGGTGGTGTGGGCATAACCAGGCCTCCAGGTGACACTGAGCGGGGCCTTGGTTTCAGCGCTTTACATGCGAATGCCGGGGCCCGACCTCCCGCTGGGGACTCGTGCCCCTCGGCAGACGGCTCAGAGGGGGGAGGAATCAAAGAAATAAGCTGGACCTAGGGGGGAAGTGTCAGCACCGCCCTAAGGTTATAAAACGTGTCAATTCTAAAGCTAAACCAGAAACATCTACAGAAGACGTGACGTCACCGGACGTGGGCGTGCCACGGACTCACAAACAAAACCAAGACAACAAAGTAGACCCACGTTTGGGCAGGGCCTGATGACGTCACTCGCGTAATACCTCGGAAGCACGGCCCGTTTCTGTGTACTCATCCGCCAACGTTTGTCGTAATAAGAAAATAGATCCCACATCGTGTGTTTTATTTCGGACACGGCGAATTTTCTGTTATTATTTGGTAAAGTATTTAGGTTATGTAACTGCTGCCACTGTGTGTTTGTTTGAACAGTTTGTGGGTCTGTGTTTCAAGCAGAAGACGCGGAACGGCGCATGAATACTCAGGAAGGGAGACTTCCTCCAGCCATAAATCCGGGCCTCGTTTTTGCATTACCGGCATTTTAGCGCAGCTGCCGGTTGGTTTTCTTTTAGACGGCGAGCCAAGCCACGGTTTAAACTATTTATCTTTCTTTTATTTATACGCTTTGTTTACAACATGCCTGGCTATTCCGATAGAGACCGTGGAAGAGACAGGGACAGAGACAGAGGGTGAGTGTTTTCTCACGTCTAAAGTTTTTGTCTTCTGTTAAAAATGGCGGACGAGCTTCACGTTAACGTTCCGCTCGACAGAAACAGGCCGCGGACGAAACGAGTCGCTGATTTGCGATTTAACAGTGTTTTGTAAACGGCCTGTTGTTAATCGTTACACCAACCGTCAAGCCGACGGTTAGCGGCTTTATTCTTGGCTTTCCACGCGAGGCCCCAGCCGGTGAGCGGAGCCCGTTGTCGTTGGCTGCGGGCCTTGACCGGCCTCGTGTCCCGGTGTGGGCTTCGTGTCTCCGTTGGCTGGAGGCGGCTACGCGCTCATCACTATAGACTTAATTTAGGCTTGTTGCAGCCTTGGCTGAAGTTCCTAACGTGTGGGTCGGTCCGTAGACCAGGGGGCGACCGGCTGTGGCCTAGCGGGGATGCTAACGCAGCTGGCTAGTCGGCTCTGCGCCATGTGGCGGCTTGGATGCGGACACAAAATGCCGGCTGTCTGGCCCATTGTTCCTCCGCTCCAGCCTTCTGGGGACTGAGCGGCCGCTCTGCGCGTTGTCATGTCCGCCTGCGCCCTTTCTGACTCTGAACTGACTTTAATTCCAGCTATGGCGGTGGCCCTCCTCGCTTTGGGGGGAACCGTGGCGGAGGTGGGGGAAAGTTCGGCAACCCCGGAGATCGGCTGCGGAAGAAACACTGGAACCTGGACGAACTCCCCAAGTTCGAGAAGAACTTCTACCAGCAGCACGCCGATGTAGCCCGGAGGCCTCCGGTACGTACTCAGCGTGTACATGGATGTTACGCAACACCAGCGCACACGTGTTGCCGACATACTTTTATTGTTCTTGTCTTGCAGCAAGAGGTCGAGCAGTACAGGAGGACAAAGGTCATTACAGTGAAGGGGAGAGAGTGTCCCAACCCCATCACCAAGTTCCATGAGGCCAGCTTCCCATGTACGTTTACAACCACACGTTTTAAAGGCAAACCAAGGTTCAAGCAGCCCGTTTGACAGTTATCTGCTTTTTTCCAGCTTATGTGATGGATGTGATCAACAAACAGAACTGGACTGAACCAACACCCATCCAGGCTCAGGGCTGGCCTCTGGCTCTAAGTGGCAAGGACATGGTCGGCATTGCCCAGACCGGGTCTGGCAAAACGCTTTCTGTGAGTTTTACGACATTTTTAACTTATTAACAGCGTTAATACCACAGTGTACAAAGCTGACCAAACCAACTCGTGTGTTTGTTCCACAGTATCTGTTGCCTGCCATCGTGCACATTAACCACCAGCCTTTTCTGGAACGAGGAGATGGTCCAATTGTAAGTTTGAAATTAGTTGTAGGGTTTGTTTTAGGTTTCGCTTGGGCCAATTCAATAAAATGTTAAATGCAGAATGTGTATCAACAAGGGTCAAAACAGACGGCTTACGAGCGTCTTGCTCAGCTTCCAGACTAGTTCAAATGTTCTTTGGTCTGTCTTGGCACATGCTCAGACAGACAGACCTTGGTTTTCAGAAAGCCGGGTTTTTATCGGTAATGTGAACACAATGACCTTGATGCACATGGCTCTCTACTTCGGTATCGGCTTGTACCAGGCTGTGCTTCAGTTATCTGTCCACCTGGTGTTGTGGCGCTGGAGGAGCCCCCTCACATTTATTTAGTAAAGAACTGTTGCTTTTCAGAGTGAACTTTTCTGCCCTTACTGTAATGTGTGAGGCGGGCGGTCATATTGGATTAAATTAGCTACTATGTAATTCTACTCAACAGTCGCTGTAATATTTTATCATTCCTTCTTGACAGTGTTTGGTACTGGCCCCGACTCGTGAGCTGGCTCAGCAGGTGCAGCAGGTAGCTGCTGAATATGGCAGAGCTTCTCGCCTTAAATCTACCTGCATCTATGGAGGTGCACCCAAAGGCCCACAGATCCGTGATCTGGAAAGAGGTATTGGAGTCAGCTGTGTTTCAACACCCGTGCATGTTTTTTGTTTTTCCGTTTCTCACCAACTCCTTTGTTACAGGTGTGGAGATCTGCATCGCCACACCAGGAAGGCTCATCGACTTCCTTGAGGCTGGAAAGACGAATCTCCGTCGATGCACTTATCTGGTCCTGGATGAAGCTGACAGAATGCTGGACATGGGCTTTGAGCCACAAATCCGGAAAATCGTGGACCAGATCAGAGTAAGATTTTCCTGAACGCACTGCACCCGATGTCTTAAGTATTTTGTCATGACCTGTTGCCAATTGTTGCACCGTTGTAGCCTGACCGTCAGACTCTGATGTGGAGTGCCACTTGGCCCAAAGAAGTCCGTCAGCTGGCAGAAGACTTCCTGAAGGAATATGTGCAGATCAATATTGGTGCCCTACAGCTCAGTGCCAATCACAACATCCTGCAGATAGTTGATGTCTGTAATGACGGCGAGAAGGAAAACAAGTAAGCATCGTGTTCCTGCCAATACTTCCTGAGGTGACAGGCGTTAAATGCTATTCAAACGCGTATTAAGTGAGGTCTTCTTCATTTAGACTGATCCGGCTGCTTGAAGAGATAATGAGCGAGAAAGAGAACAAGACCATCATCTTTGTAGAGACAAAGCGACGATGTGATGACCTCACCAGGAGAATGCGACGGGACGGGTGAGTGATTATTTAAATAAAGTGTGAAGTTAAACTCCTGACGCTGTGATGGTCTGGGTTCTTGTTTTAACACGGGGTTGTGTGTTTTTGTCAGTTGGCCAGCTATGGGAATCCATGGAGATAAAAGCCAGCAGGAGCGAGACTGGGTTCTGAATGGTAGGTTTTCCTAAAATACGGCAGCATGTGGAGCTCACGTTTGATTTCTTAACTTGTTTTGTCAATTTTTTTTTTTTTTTTTTTTTTTTTTTTTTGCAGAGTTCAAATATGGAAAAGCACCAATTCTCATTGCCACAGATGTTGCCTCCAGGGGTCTAGGTCAGTATCTGCCCTGAACGCTCTTTCACTCCAATGCATTTCAAAAAGAAAGTGAGTTTGCTTTCTTTAACTCTTCTGCTTCTTTCTGAGTTTCTCCCCTGACCTGAAGGAGCAGTCTGTATGGCAGGGCCTTGGCATGACAAGCCCAGGTCTCCAGAGGGGGAAGGAGGATTCTTGGAGGTGTCCTGACTGGCGAGGCACGGTCTCCCAGTCGTGCAGATATTCAGAGGTGACCAGGCCCAAGTACAGCATAACGCGCTGGCCTGCCTAAAAAGGGGGGGGGGGCGAGTTCCCTCCCCCATATGCCCACCTGTTCACTGGCAGTGGTTTGGACTGCTTCACACACCCAGGCTCTGTAACTGTCCCAGCTCAAAGCCCAGCTACTCTGTCTCCTATTGTCTTGCATGTATGTTTTGGCACTGCATTGCAAGCTGTTCGAGTCATTTGGACGGTGCTTTCTGTTGCGTAGACTCGTTGTAAAGCATGGGTGGCGATACTGTTGCAGTTTCCTGAACTTGTCGGGAGAGCAGTCTGTCAGATCGGTCATACCTTCACCTCTGTTATGACATGGCTACTGGCGCTTTTGGTGACAGTGGGACATGCTAGTTGGACACACTTGGACAAATCCAAGCTCACACTCCTCCCTCGCCTGCGTTTCAAAGTCATGTCGAGACCTGCCAACGAGAGACATTATGATCACGTGAACACTGGGTCTGGAAATATCTTGCCATGCCGAGCGTGGGATGCAATGTTTGTAGGCATCCTGCCAATTGGTTCAGGACAGTTTGACTCTGCAGCGTGAGCTTTGACAATCCTGTGACAAGGGGACGTGGGTTCAGACGCTAGGAGGCAGTAGAGTGTAGCAGCCCTACTGTGTAGACAGGGTCAGAGTATGAGGGGCGTGTGCTGCAATGGGAACGGACTAGTGAATGCATACTCCACCTAATGGTAAGGTTTCTGATCCGTTCCTTGTTTGTCCCTGGATTGGAAGTTAATGGAGTGTGCATCGTCTCTCTCTTCCCACCGTAGTCCCCCCCCTTGGCGCTGTCAGTATGTTGGGTTACAGCTGTCCCCACCTCATCACTGTACTAACTTGGCCTCTCTGTTTTTGATCTGGTTGTTGTGGTGGCGTTGGCGCACGTCCTCGTGTGCTGTCCTGCTTTTCCTTTATGCCACACTGCAACACAATCTCACAGATGTTGAAGACGTGAAATTTGTCATCAACTTTGACTACCCCAACAACTCGGAGGACTATATCCACCGCATTGGCCGAACGGCTCGTAGCCAAAAGACGGGCACAGCCTACACCTTCTTCACGCCCAACAACATGAGGCAGGCCAGCGACCTCGTGTCTGTGCTGCGGGAGGCCAACCAAGCCATCAACCCCAAGCTCCTCCAGATGGCGGAAGACAGAGGAGGTAAATCTAATTGGTGAGACACAGAAACCGTGCTGTGAACGGCAGCCGCTTTTCTTCCTGCTCTGCTGTGGATGGGTTTATCGCATCGGTATTAATACGCTTAGTCTGAGCTGTAAAACTCCTCAGAGCCACTAATTGTCGTCTTCAATGTTTCCTTGCAGGTCGTTCAAGGGGAGGGCGAGGTGGTGACTACAGGGACGACCGTCGGGATAGGTATTCGTCTGGCAGGCGTGATTTTGGTGGTTATAGAGACAGGGATAACAATAGAGGGTTTGATAACGGACCAAATAAAGCCTTTGGCACAAATGCACAGAACGGAGGCTATGGGGGTAACAGCAACGGCTTCGGTGGCAGCAGCTTCAACGGTAACGGACAGTCCAACTTTAGCAACCCAGCGGCCGCCTTCGGCGGTCAGAACAACTTCCAGGGTGCTGTTCAGAACGGTGCCGCCCAGCCCCCTTTCCCCTTCACCCAGCCACAGGCCCCACAGCAGCACCCGCCGCCGCTGGTGCCATACCCCATGCCTCCGCAGTTCTCTCAGTAACTTGAAGTAAATTATTGCTTTTCGTCCTAAGTTCAATACTTAATCCAGAGTTTTTGTATTTACACAACAGGGTCACTAACGACTTTAGCCTCTGTCAAGCCTTTTAAGATCTGCAGTGCAGCACTAGTGGCATTGCACCGTGTTTTCCTATTTAATTTGTTACATTCCTCCATTTATGTTTAGTTTTGTACTAGGTAACTTCAAATGTACTGGGATTTTTTTTTTCATGTGTATCATTGAAAGTGATGAGCTCCAATCTTGGAAGTGCACTGCATGATCTTTACAAATAAAAAACAAAACCACACTTTGTGTTTGGCCCAGTTTCTTTTCTACACTTGACTGCTGCAGTTTTGCTTCACGTCCAGCAGGTGTCAGAGTTCACACAATCCAGTCTGGTCACAGCAGCTGTAGCAACACAAAGTTAACTTCTTCATATGCACATCTTTCTACCATGTACTGATCACAGGTGGCAGATTTGTCCATGCGACACCTGACAAAATGAGTCTTTAGCCTGTTTGAATTTGAAAGTCATGCGAAACAAGACTCATAATTGTCTGAAAGCTCCACACGCTGGTCAGACTGACTGGTTGCTCCTACAAAGACCTGGAGTCCTGCAGAAGCTGTGATGGAACCGTCCTGAAGTCAGGTTCATGTGAGTGGACTTAATGATGTTAAAACTCATTTCCAGCTTTGACCAGGCTGCAGGTCAACTGTGTTTACTGTAGATCTGCATTTGCCTGAAGGGAAGTTAGTTGTAAAAGTGTTTTGATCAGCTCTGGTTGATTATGATGCAGCTAAGGGACGAACTGTTCCATCGTGTGATGTACTGACTGGTTGCTCTCTGCTAGAAGCCTGAGGATCTGACCCAGCGTCGCCTCTGCTCAGCCTGAGCCTGGTTATGGATCCGAGCCGTGGGCGCGGCCGCTTTACAAGGCTTTCACGACGTGGAAGCATGTGTCAACAGCAGAGCGTTCCTCACACGGTGAGTCACGCTGTGCCAACCACACCCGCCAAACATCCACCACCAAGTCCCCTGAAGAACCAGAGTAACCGTTCTGCCAGCTTCGACTCGTGGGCCCGGTTCTGACCCTGAGATGAACAAGACTGGGTTCAGCCAGTGCACAAGCCTGATCAGTCCCACTGCTCCTTATCAGTGGACGACCTGGACTCCTGTGAGTGATTTAAACATTAACCTGCAGATGTTTTTCCTTTGAAACTCGTCCTGCTGTGTTGTGGGCTTCTTGTCAGCATTTTTAGGTGGTTTTTGGTTTTCATTTTCAAACTCACCTGTTGTGTTGCAACAACGTAAAGTTCCAATGTTAAGGTAAATATTCATAAAGTCAGTCAGTGCTTTGACAGAGTTAATGAATAAAACTGCAGCTTAAACGCTCACGACGAGTCTGACGCAGTGAGCAGTGACGTCTTCAGCTGCTGGACGTCTGTTTCTCAGCCCTGGGGTGAAAGGTGACGACTGGACCCTCAGGCTGTGATCTCAGCTCCTCTTTCTTCTCTCTGCAGGCATCTGGGTGTGGGCTCGAGGCGTGACGCTGTGGGTGTGCGTCAGATCCACCCACTGCAAGCATGAGACGGAGCAGCTTGCTGATCTGACTGCTTCAGTGCCGTGAAGGCTCGAGCCGCTCGCTCTACGAGCAGCCAGATCCCCGGGTCACGCAGACGCACCGCGCTTCCGCCTTTTATCTGCCTGTTATCAGCCTCAGTGGCAGCGGGTGAAGTTTGCACTTGAGTCTTTACAAAGCATAATTTCACAGGGTGTGTGTGGGATAAGCGTTGACACTGAGCTGAAGGTGCAGCCAGTCAGTCAGACTAGACAAAGTATTACATAAGAAAAAACAGACATATGTCACATTAGTAGAATATATCTATGGATGCATTTGTGTCGAAATGCCTCCAAACCTTTTTAAAGTAATCACAACATTTGTCTTCGTGAGTTAGCATTTAAAATAAATCTTTCATCCAACTCGTTCAGGACCTAGAACAGTTCTGTTCGTGAGCGACTTGTTCTGCTTCATTGTCTGTGGTGTGTGTGTGTCAGCTGAGGCTTTTGTACTGGTTTCCACCTCTGAAACACGAAGCTGGTAACAGCAGCTGCTGCATCACCTGCAGGGATCAGGTGTCGACTTGTGTTCAGTCAGTTGTCTGTCTGTTGTTTTAACAGGTAGTTTACGTGATTATGAGCCTCACACACGTCTACTTCAGTTTGCCTTCACTTTGTCTCATCTGGTTGATTGTTGGTGAAAGGTGTGAAGCACCACAGGCCCAGACTCAGCATCTCTGCCGCGTTCGGGTGAAGCTGACGGTCGCTGCTCGCTCGAGACGCTGTTTCCCCCACAGTCACATGTCCAGACGATGAAATGATGTGTGATGAACCACACAGATCTCAGATGTCACTTTTCTTCTGAACCTCTTCCGTTTCCTCACATCACTGTAAATCTCACTTGGTCCTGACATGTGGAGTCTTTTTATACACACATCACTTTCATTTGCCACAGGTAAACAAACCAGTCTGGACTAAACACGATTCATTATAATTATATTTCCTTTTTAATGCTTTGTTCTAGTTGTTAGCAGCTGAGGACTGAATAAGGAATCACTAGAATGAAGGACGAGCTGCTGGCAGACGAACGCTGCGTGTGGAACAGGTCCGCCCGGTCTGCTCCTCCGCTGACACACCTGCTGGCCTGGGAGGAGCTGAGACAGGTGGACGCTCCTTAACCTGAGGGAGGGAGACGCGGAGAAGGAGACGGAGGAAGAGGAGAAACGCAGTCGGACGCAGGCCTGATCGTTTCCTTCAACATGTCGACCAACAGTGCTGTGAAGCTCAGCAAGTGAGTTCGGGCAGATTCCTGTGTGTGTGTCATTTCCCAGTCTTATGTTACCATCTCTGGTCTGGTCTCGTCTCTGCTGCTGCCTGGTTTCTTGAACCTGAAGCACTGAGCTGAAATCGTGATCTGCTCAGTGAGAGAGCGAGAGTTCTTGTTGTTTACCTGGACATTAACTCTGAGCCACAGGGTTGTGTGGATCACAGCGACTCGTCCTCCCTCGTGAAGACGTTGAGTTTCAGAGGAAACAGATGTTGAGCAGACGGGCACCAGTAGAACCAGTAGAAAGGACAAAGCAGGGACCGGGTTTTATTCCTGCTCTGCTGTTTTTGACGTCACATGTTCTGAGGGGAGTGTGACTCCCTGACCCGCTCCTGGTGCCATGAAGCCGACGGTTCCTGGAAAGCTTCCAGTAGCTGTAGTCACTGGTCGTTGCAGCTGTGGACTCTCAAGTGCCTGTAATTGTGCAACCTCACTCCAGCTCCTCTCAAAGGGATCAGTCAGGTATTTATCTGCTGTGCTTCTGTCCGTGCTGTTGATCATCATCGTGCGTGAAAGCAGGAGGCTCAGAGGAGCTTGAGGGAGTGGCAGGCCAGAGTCTAGATCACCACAGGAGTCAGGGCTGATGTGTGAGGACCACATTTATGATCCCGATACGCTGGAATGTACAGAAAAGATAAGAAGCTGAGTGGATGAAGCGTTCAGAGCCCAAGTCTGTTAGACAGAAAGTTAGTTGGTGACATGTCAACACGTTGATGGAAATGATTGAATAATGACAATAATACAGCTCCTGCCACCTTTATTCAAATCAAGTACAACTGATTTCATAAAACTAGATGATCCGACTTAAACAGTGCAGATGAATGAAGCGTCTGTATGAAGTGTAACGTGTTCGTGTCACTCATCTGTGGAGTGAAACCTGTCAGGTGGAGACTCGCTTCCACCCTGGACCCGGTGAGACTCCGAGCGGCGCCAGGAATGCGTGAGTGACACACGGACAGCATTCCTGGCTGTTAATGGCAGAGGGTGGGGGCTTCGGGTGTGTCAGGATAAATACTTGACTTTATTGTCACAGCAGAACAAACAGGTCTGAAGAGTTTAGTCTCTGTGAGACGCGAGGCCCCGGGCCCAGACGAGGGGGGGCCCTCATCCACACTTGTTTTGTCGTTTTGGAGCCCGTTGTTGTTTGGTCTTGCTCTCCGTGTCTCCTTCTGCTCCTTCGGTTGTGTACGGGGTCTGGTCAGGTTCTGGTTCGTCCAGGTCTCGTTCAGCCCAGACGTGTCCAGAGGCAAGTGGACTGGAAGTAAAGACACTGAAGCTGAGCCCAGTTGCCCTGAACAGCATCGTTAGGATCATTTCTGGGCTCAGGTCTCAAACTGAGCTTTGTAACATGCTTCTCATCTGAAACTTTCGCTTTGTCCTCAGATTAAAAGCTGAAGCTCATGTATCACAAACTAATGGAGGAAACTCTTAGTGTTGTTGCCACGTTATGCCGCCATCAAAACGAGTGTCGCATAACTAAACCGTTACTGTCTGGTCTTCCTGCAGGAGTCAGGTCAGTGATCTGGCCTTGGTCGTCGCTCGCATGCAGAAAAATGCAGATAAAGTGGAGAAGGACATCCTGCAGTCAGAGAAGCTGCTGGCGGTGGTAAGACACGTCCCCTCATCTCTGTCTTGTTTTCCTGATGCTATTATGTCTTTCCTGGTTTTGACATTTACATAAGCTCATATTTTGCCTGTTGGCTAAAAGCTGCTGTTTCTTTGAATACGTCTATAAATAAACTGACTTGACTTGTTGAAGCTTCGTTATTTTAATCGCTGCCGTCTCGCCTGCAGGACTTAGACCGGGAGGCAAAGAAACAGGCGTGGATGCACCAGAAGGAGATCGCAGACCAGCTGGTGGAGGCAGAGGCGCTGCTGAAGGGCCTGTTCATGGACGTGGACAAGGCCAAGAAGCTGCGCCACCCGCAGGCTGCTGTCATCGAGAACGAGTGAGTCTGTTCTCACAGTCGAACACACACACAAACACGCCCACAACCTGAAGCATAGCGCACCACGAAGCAAACCGCAAACTGTCGCTTTCACGCGCTCCCATCGCTCCTGCTTTCAGTGTGGGAAATCTCCACACCCGCTGGGTGAAGGACTGCGCTGCCTACAGGGATCTGTACGACAAGGTGCCAAGTGTGGACTCGACCCAAAAGATCGACTGGGCTCCTCTGCTGGAGGAGAAACTGGTCAGTAAGTAAACCGGAAGCTCGTGTGTCAGGGCTGAGTCACCGGCTGATCCTTTGCTCCTGCGATGCTGTGTCGACAGAAGCGGCTGAAAGCTGATGCGTACGGCCCCAAGCTGTCTGACGTGGAGAAGCAGATCGCAGCGCACAACATCCTGCACCAGCAGGTCGAGGCCTACGACGCCCAGCTGCAGCCCAGCACGGTCACCTCAAAGGTAGCAGCCGCACCACAGGACGGCAGCGCCGCCCCGCTCAGCCTCCATGTTTCACCCTCACCTTGTCTGTTTCAGGAGCCGTACGCCGTCCTCAGGGAGAAATACGCTGAACTGCTGGTGAGCTGACTCCTCGGGTCAGAGGCTTTGGTCCAGCGTGTGAATGTGGCCTGTTTATTGTCGTGCATGTTTTGCAGGCGAGCTCCCAGCTCAGGCGCAACCACCTGGCCTCTCTGTACGAGTACATGCAGAGCTGCAGCAAGGAGCTGGTCTACCTGGCCGGCCAGCAGGAGCGGATCCTGCTGAGAGACTGGAGCGACCGCATGGTCAACCCCCGAGACGTTCGCACCGAGTATGAGGTGAGGACGGTGCCTCTGACCAGAGCATAGTAGCAGAACTTCATGTTTTCAGTATCCAGTTCATACCCATATTCTTGTTCATACCCAGAAATTCAAAGTCAACGGACTTTTGGCCCACGAGAGCGAAGTCAACAAGCTTCAGGAGGCGGGAGATCAGCTGGTCGCAAAGAAACATCCAGGCAGCCCGACGATAAGGGTACGTCCCTCTGCTGTGCGGCAACGTTCTGCGTTGAGCTGAGCTGAACTCTGGGTTCTGTGTTCTTGTCAGGCTCACAGAGACACGGTTCAGGCCGAGTGGCAGGCCTTCCTCAACCTGTGTCTGGCACAGGAAACACACCTGGACAACGTGGAGGAGTACAAGAAGGTTGTGAACGTTTCTTTCTTTCTGATGAATCAGACATTTCCAGGTCAGTGTTACAGTTTGAAGAACTGTCTGTTTGTCGACTGCAGTTCCAGCTTGATGCAGAGACGCTGTCCGAGTCCCTGGAAAGACTCGCTTCCACCCTGGACCCGAAGTCTCTGGAGAGGAAGAGCAACCCTGAGGTCCTGCTGGCGCTGGAGGTGCGGCGGGTGTTTCCCTGTCAGGGTTTGTGCAAAACCACCCGCCTCTTCCTGGGTAAATAATGGAGACGTGTGCTGGTTCCTTCAGGCAGACGAACCTGCAGTGAGGAGGAATGAGCAGCGCCTGGATGCCCTCAAGGAGCTCAGCAGCAGGGTGGCGCCTCTGAAGCTGCGGCGCATCCAGCCCAGCAGACCCACCACCGCCGTGTCGCTGTGTGACTGGATCGACGAGGAGGTACAGCACACGATTAGTGGTTCGCCTCCTCTGCGAAGCGCGACAGGCGCTTATCTGTCATCTGCTTGGCTCAGGACTCCGTGAGACGTGGTGAGACGCTCACCCTGAAGTCCATGTCCAATAACAGAGACTGGAAACTTCAGACCAGCGGTGGGAAGATCACAACCCTGCCTGGGGCGTGTTTCATGGTGCCGCCACCCGACACCGAGGCCCTGGACAGAGTGAACAGGTACGCAGCGCAGAGTCACGGCATCATTAGAACCAAGCCAACCACGACCGATTGACTTGAGTGAAACATGCTTGTGCTTGTTCAGTCTGAATAAAGTCCTGACAGACCTGAAAAGTCGTAGATCTGCGCTCACGGCCTCGCTGAGGAGCCCCAGTGTGGAGGTGGTTCGCTCCCAGAAGACCGGTGAGAAGATGACCATGAACGTCTGGACCTTCTGGGCTTCCTTCCTGCGTCTACCTGTGTAACTACCGTTGTTTCTTCTCAGCTGCTGTGAAAAGTTCCCCTGAAGATCCCAAAGCTGCAGAGCTGGCCAGCGAACTGGACCGGATCAACAGAGCCCTGCTGAAGGTTGAGAAAGAAACCTTGAGCCGACTGAGGACGCCGCTGGACAGCCGCAACCCGACGCAAGACCTGGCGAGCAGGCAGCAAGAGCACGAGGTGAACACACAGGCTTTGCTTTCACCAGGAGCTGAGTCTAAAGGACCGTGAACAGAATTCAGGTCTGAGCAACAGATGAATAATCTGACTGTGTTTGACTTCCAGAAATCTGCTCTGGCTGTCAAGAAGCTGGAGTCTGAGAAGTCTGCGGTCCAGAGAGAACTGGATCCGATTCTGGCCAAGACCCCCCTGGGTCCCAACGCGTCCTCTCTGCCCCCAAAGCTCAGCCTGGCCAGCAGCAAGCTCAGTGACCTCAACACACTCCTCGAGCTCTACAGCAAAAAGTAAGTAAACGCGTGAAACCTGTTCCACTGTTTGATGTCGACATGTTGAGCATCACTGCTTTAATCCTCTTCACCAGAGCTACAGCCTCCATGTTCCTAGAGAAGCAGATCCAGAGCGTCGAAGGCATCGTCTCTGGGTTTGAGGAGCAGCTCACTAACGACTGCTGCATCGCCGACCAGCCCGACGCCCTGCAGAACCGCAGCCAGCAGCTGAAGGTGTCGCACGTCACAAGGCAGCAAAGAACCTTATATCTGGACGACGGTACAGAACCGGATCCTAACATCTCTTCTCTTCATGCCATTGAACAGATTTTGCGCAAGGACGTGGCTTCACAGAAAGCTGAGCTGAATAAATTGGGCAAAGAGCTGGACCTGACTCAGCAAGCCTGCAGCCCCCTGCAGCTCAGCTTCAACGAATACTGTCCTGACATCTGCCGCCAAGAGAACCAGGTGAAACATCTGAAGAACCGTTACTCAAACGTGGATCATCAGGTGCAGCACAGGTGAGGAACCGGCGCCGAGCTCGTCCGATGTCAGGTCCTCGTCCTGTTTGTGACGAATGCGCCTCGTTCTGCTTCAGGATTTCTCTCGTCCAGGAAGCCGTCAATAAACACCAGGATTTCCAGAATGCTCTTCTGTCGATGGACTTCTTCCTGGTCAATTTGCCAAATAATGCGATCAAACCTACAGATGACGTGGAACAAATAACAGCCAAGCAGGACGCTCAGAAGGTGAGAGGAGGCGTCTCTACTATGCAACTAACACGGCCTTTCTTTTTACATACGGCTGCTGTGTCTCTGCTTTAGAAAGTCACAGAGGACATCAAGAAAAAATCAGAGGATCTAAACCGTGTCAAGGGTCTGAGCTGTGATCTGCAAAGCCTCTTAAACGTGAGTTCACACAATGGATTCTTAGATTGTGGATGAGGTGCAGTAAAACCACCAGGAAAGAACCTAAACGAACACATGGCGCCACCTGCTGCTGAACCAGTCCAGTGGTTGTGATCCTAGAGAAGTGTTACTTAATGATGGACACACAGTGGCAGAATGTGAGGGATCTGAGTGCGATGTGTTACAACCAGAAACTGGACGAACGTCCATCACTATGTGGCCCCTAATCGGTAGAAATGATTTACATTCCCTTGTAGAGTTATGAGGTAAAATGCAAAACGTACCGAGGCTCTCTGAACGATGACGACGCGGATGAAGAACCACTTCCAAAAAAGCGTCGAGCCATGACTGAGGCTGTGCACTTGAAGGCAAGGACACACCATCAGCCATTTGCTGCTGTCAGGAGGACCTTTCCTCTGACCTTTGACCTTTTCTGCTGCAGGAGAAAGATCTACTGAATGTTTTCTCTGAGGTTTCTGCCAAGAACCAGCAGTTGCTTAACCAGATGGAGACAGCGAAGAAGCTGAAGGCCAGGGTACGATGTTCTACATTACAATGCGACGCCCTGCTTCATGCCGGTGCAGCTAATCTCTTTCCTTCTTTATGTGCAGAGTGATGAGAAAGTCAGTCAGGTGGTTGTCAGCCATCAGCTGCAGCTTCAGAGTCAGCAGAAGGACCTGGAAGAGAGCGATAATCTGAAAAAGGAATTAAGCGAGGAGCTTGCCAGACGCAATGATGCCGAGAGAGACCTTGAAACATACCGTAAGAGGTTTGTGTCTCTGAAGAGCAGGAGAGGAGTGGAGCGGCTGGAGGAGAGGGAGGTGGTGCAGTATTACCGTGACCCCAAGCTGGAGGTGGAGCTACAGTCCCTGAAAAACCGCATCCAGGACGAAGCAGTGAAAAGGTCCAGGACCTACACGGAGGTCGAAATCATCAATGAGAAGATCAGGAAGCTGGAGATAGAACTGACCAAAGTTGAGCCGAGGCTGGTGACCAAGGTGCTGACTGAATACGAGCGAGACCCGCAGCTCGATAAAGAAGCCGCCAAGATTAGAGCTGAGATTCAAAGGCTACAGCAAGAGCTTCAGTCAAGAAACACAGAGGTCGTTCGCCTGAGGACAGACGTCACGGTTCTTACACAGCAGCAACCGAAGATCAGGGAGAAGGTTGTGAAGAAGGAAGTTGTGAGACTTGAGAAAGACCCTGAGATGCTGAAAGCCGTTCTCACGTTCCAGGGTGATATTGCTGAGGAGGAGGCTCGGTGCAAATCCCTCAATGATAACATCTTTAGTCTGAGAAGCCAGATAAACACGTTAGAAAGAGTCATCCCGACCATCCAACCCAAGGTAGTCAGCAAGGTGGTGAAGCACGTCCAGCAAGACCCGGAAACCGTCGAAGAGTTCAGAAGGCTGCAAATGGCCCTGGAGGAGGAGAGAGACGAGAACGCCAGCCTGACGACGGACCTGAGCACCTTTCAGCTACGTCACGGTGAACTGGAGAAGCTCCGGCCGAAGGTTGAGCTGAAGGAGATTATCAACGAGATATTTAGGGTGGATCCTGAGACAGAGGTCGAGCTGCTACGCCTGAGGAAAGAGCTGCAGGACTGTGGCCGCAACCGCTCAGACCTGGAGAAGGAAATCAATGCTGTGTTGACAACTCTGAGTGGTCTTCGTGGTCAGAAACCCAAAGTGGAGTACAAGGAAGTGACACAGGAAGTGGTCAAAGAAGAGAAAAGCCCAGAGGTCATCAGGGAATTACAAAGACTGAATAACCAAGCGTCTCGTCTCCAGCTGAACTATGACACCACCCTAGAGCTGCTGAACCGCCTACGGAAGGAGAGAGATGAGCTGAAGGCAGAGAAATCTAAAGTGGAGACGAAGCTCGTGAATAAAGAAGTGATCGTGTACGAGAATGACCCGCTCCTTGAGAAGGAGGCCGACAGGATCAGGAGGAACGTAAGAGAAGAGATTCAGCAGCGTCGCAGTCTGGAGGAATGTCTCTTTGAGCTCCAGAACCAATATATCACCCTGGAACGGCAGAAGCCAGACGAGAAGGTCGTCGTTCAGGAGGTTGTGCGCCTTCAGAAGGACCACAAGCAGATCCTAGAGCACGAGAAGCTGAACAAGACGCTGGACGAAGAAAGGAAGGAACGTAGAAAGCTGGAATTAGAGGTCAGGCAGCTCAGGGCCCTGATTCAGGAAATGGAGAACAACCTGGCTCAGATGCACGATCGCCAGCAGAAGATTCAAGCGGAGTCAGAGCTCAGGCAGATCAAAGCTCGCATCCTTGAACTGGAGAACGCTCCACCGCCCGTCGAGGAGAAGATCGTCGTCGAGGAGGTTCTAAAAGTGGAGAGGGATCCGAACCTGGAGAAACTAACCGAAGGAATCCGTGGCAAGTTGGACACTGAGGCCTCAAGTATTTCTAACCTGGAGAAAGAAATACGCAACCTGAAGCTCAAACTGGAGATTCTGCAAAAGGAGAAGTCAATTGAAAAGGTTGTTTATAGAGAAGTGGTTCGTGTAGAGAAGGACCCGGCAGTAGAGGCTGAGAGGGAGCATCTGCGAGAGCTGGTAACGCAGGAGCGAAACCTCAGGCGGGACCAGGAAGACATCGTCCAGAACATCAGCATTAAAATAGCTCATCTGCAGACATCGAAATCTGCAGCCTCTCAGGAGCAGAACAGTCTCATCAGCAGCAGAGATGCTCTACAGAGGGAAAAGGACGATCTCCTCAGACAGCTCAGAACGCTGGAGTCGGACCGACAGAGCATCACCGTGACCTTCCAGCAGCAGTCCAAGCTGATGAGCGAAAGGAACCAGATGGCGCGGCAGAGGAGCGTCAAGGCGTCCTCCGACATACAACAGCTGGAGAAGGACATCCTGAACGAAAAAGACAAAATCCACCAGAAAGAGATTCTCATCATGCAGCTGCAGAGCGACATAAAGAAGGAGGACCAGACGGAGACTCACACCAGAGAGACCAACATGTCCACGAAGATCTCCATCCTGGATCCAGACACCGGACTCAACCTGTCTCCCTACGACGCCTACAGGAAGGGGCTCCTCGACCGCGACCAGTATATGCACCTGGTCGAGCTGGAGTACGACTGGGAGGAGATCACTTCCACCGGCCCAGATGGCGACTCCATAATCCTGCAGGATCGGAAGAGTGGGAAGCAGTTTGTGGTCAAGGAAGCGCTGAAGGACGGACGACTGACCCAGTACGATGTCGACCGCTATAAGGCCGGGAAAATGTCCATCTCGGAGTTTGCCCTGCTTGTCGCGGGGGAAACCAAAAAGCCGTACATTCCTCCAGTAACAACCCCCAGGTCGCCTAGTTCTCCCCTGAGCTCCATGCTGCCCTCCCTGAGGTCCTCCCAGCCCAGCCTGACCAACCTCTCGACCACCCCCACCTCCCTGAGGTCCTCCCAGCCCAGCCTGACCAACCTCTCGACCACCCCCACCTCCCTGAGGTCCTCCCAGCCCAGCCTGACCAACCTCTCGACCACCCCCACCTCCCTGAGGTCCTCCTACAGCAGCCTCAGCAGCCAACGCAGCAGCAGCCTGTCCAAACTCACTCCGGCCGCCGGGGAGGAGTATTTACCCATCGGTGGTATCTTTGACACCACCACTGAGATCCGCATGTCTGTGAGAAGCGCTCTAACCCGCAAGCTGATCGACGCCGACACCGCTCTGAAGCTGCTGGAGGCCCAAGCGGCGTCTGGAGGCATCTTTGATCTCACCAAACAGGACCGAATGTCTGTGCACAAGGCAGCTGAAGTTGGTCTTATTGACAGCAGCTACATGCACAAGCTCCTGAGTGCCCAGAAAGCCTTCACTGGAGTCGAAGACCCTGTGACCAAGCAGCGCCTTTCAGTGGGACAGGCAGCACAGAAGGGCTACATCCCTCAGGAGAATGCCCAGAGGTACATGGAGGCCCAGTACCTCACCGGCGGCTTGGTCAATCCCAATAAAGCAGGACGCCTCACGGTGCAGGAAGCGCTGGACTCTGGCCTCATCGACAGCGAAGCAGCCAAACGGCTGCAGGACGAGGCTTCCCACGCGAAGGAGCTGCTTGACCCCGTCAGCAAAGAGAAGCTGTCGTACAAGCAGGCGATGGATCGCTGCAGGAGGGACGTGAACACCGGGCTGCTGCTGCTTCCTGCAGCCTCCACCGATTCCGTGGACGCCCCCATGTTCTCCAGCTATCGCTTCGGCTCCGCTTACAACAGGATGTAATGTACAGTTTAACCAGCAACCCACTGATCTGCTGCAGCCACTGGTGCGATGGAAGATAATGTGATGCTTTTTCTGGTCTTCTGTTAAATTAAGGGGAACTTCTGTTTATTGCTGTGTCAAGTGAAGTGTTTATTAAACTCATTCTCAGTTTCATTTCTGTCTGGGCTTCTCTTTACCTCTGACCACTGGTGACTTCACACGTGGACGTTTCCTTCCAGATGAAATGTAAAATCATCTTAAATGAAAGTG
This sequence comes from Macropodus opercularis, assembly GCA_030770545.1. Classification (NCBI taxonomy): domain Eukaryota; kingdom Metazoa; phylum Chordata; class Actinopteri; order Anabantiformes; family Osphronemidae; genus Macropodus; species Macropodus opercularis. Next base: position 16,469,526 of record CM061096.1, on the reverse strand, counting down.
ACGAACGCGTTTGTTAAATTAAGCCGATTGCACTGATCGTTAGAGCAGCGTTACCTCTACATGTGTGGACTCGTGAGTTGAAAGCGTTGATGCTCTGATTGGTGACAAGCTCGAGTCTGTTCCATGCTACAGCCTTGAGTGTTAGAATAATAAGAATAACATCAGCATTTAATCTGCAGCGCCTGGACGTCCAGGGAGTCATTTACAGGGAAGCGATGGATTAAGATTAAATATGACTGACGTGAAAGTCAACAGGGTCAAACCCCCCGTTGTAATAAGAGGCGGCTCACAGCTGAACTCCCACCACCAGCCATCGGGCCAAGGTCAGAACGGGTGGGCCCGTCTGGACCTTGTGACCCCGGTGTGCAGGTGGTGCTGTGTGCGACCTCTGTGCTGGGACGTCTGTCTCCCAGATTAGCGGCTGAGAGGCTCTTTGTGGGATTAGCACACGTGAGCCTGTCTGCATAGACGCTGGTGACCCGGAACACGTCAAGTCGAGTTTCTCCTCTAGAACGATGAAACTGACTCACTGTCAGCTACCGCTTGGTCCTCGTGGACTCGTGGGGCCGTTGGATCCCGCCCCAGCTGTCAATCATGCGAGAGGCGGGTTCACCATGCACCTTCCAGTATGCTACGCACGTGTCCTGGTTAATGGAGCAGACACGTTATAATTGCAGCTGCTCTTTGTTTTGCTCAGTTATTGTTACCATAATTCTAGAGGCAGAACAGATGGTTCAGACCTTCTCACTGACCCTCTGTAACCGATGACGAAGCCTCGTGGACGCAACACAGAATTAAACAGAAAACGCATCCAGCAGGTTCAAGCTCTTCCAGGTTCGTCCGTTTGTCTGGTGTTGGTCCAAATAAAGAGGCTGGATGCATCAGCTTTGAACCCTCAACGCTGGAGACGCGTTCTGTCATTATGACGTTTGTTATAACAAAGACTTCGCTATAATCATAGAAATCGTGAGCCTGACTGATGACACGTCTGCAGTGAACCACGTCACTTCCTGCCTCACTTTCAGTTCTGTTTAAACTTGACGCTTGGACAGTTGAAGAACTAAAACTTTAGATAATATGACTTCTGACTTTAAATGTGACCTATAATATCGTACTGAAGAAGCATAGTTGTGTCGTGTTTGTTGATGAAGTCTGGTCGGTGTCGTGCCGCCAGACACCGACTGACGACTGTAACGTTCTGGGTCATTTTGGAAGCGACCAAGTGCCACGTCTGTCCTTGAGGAGAGAAGGAGCTGCTCAGCCTGGCACGTTGGTGGATTAGCTGTGACTCAGTGTCGTGGATTAAAACCTTCGCGCATGAGGCTGCGTCTCTAGTTCAGAGACAGATGAAGACACTGATAAGGAAATATTTAGCGGAATATGTGGTAGTGGACGATGGAGTCGGTAACATTAATGATCATCTAAAAACAGTATCAAAACATTTTATTGAAATGATTTCACTGTAACAGACACAAGCCTCTACACAAAACCAAAACAGAAGTGAGTGACTTGACAAACAGCTGCTCTGTCTAAGCAGGTGAGTTTACGGTCGCTGGACCCTCTCAATCTAACTGTTACTTGTCTTCCAGCAGAGGACGGAGCTGCAGCGAAGCCACTGGCGTCGCCCAGAAAGACGCATTAAAACACGGCACAGCGTCAAGTTACATCTCGAAACACTACTGCACTGATCCTCCCACAGCTGAGTGATGCACAGGTGAAGCTAACAACAGCACATTACTCAACAATAAGTTTGAGGGTTTTAGGGTTTTACAGTAAACAGGAGAATGATACACAGCAAAACATACCACAACATTGGAGTAATTAGACGGAGAACTGGTCCAACGCCACAGATCTGTGGACACTGGTCAAGGACTCACACGTCCACGTGTTCATCAGTCTTTGTCAGGGGCAGAGTGAGAGGATGCTGAGGGAAGCGGATGGCCTCGCTGTTGCGCCTCATGTAGGCGTGGCCGCTGATGGGATACCACATCTCTGTGAAGGTGAGGTTGGCCACGGTGATGGCGCAGCGCCCCAGAACCTTGAAGCCTGATTTGCGATAGAAGGGAACGAGGAAGTCTTCACACATCAGCACCGCTCGGCGCACGTTCGGCAGACAGCGCAGGTACTGCAGGTAGCGCCACATCAGAATGGGACCTTTGCCCTGCTGCCTGAAGGTGCGATGGACAGCCAGGATGTGGATGTGGACGGTGGAGCCACGGGGCTTGTGCAGAGTCAGTGCTTCCTGGGACAGTAGAAATATGAATCATAATTGTTGCACAGTTCTCACCTGCTAATGCCTTTTAGGACTGAAATGGAAACGCTGAGACGTTCATGTCTTACTGTAGTGAGTCTGTCCTGGTCCCAGAGAGAACCAATGATAAAAGCCACCAGCCGGCCCTCCTCAAACCAGCCCATGGACAGCTCTGGACACAGCGTGAGGAAGTGACGCACCTCATCCAGATGCAGGGGACACTCACCTGACACCGAGATGAATGCTGGGAGAAAGAGAGATAGAGACTGTCCGTGCGCAATAGCTTTGGCACAACTTTTACGCACGCGGTTCCTGTGCTCCACTCACGAGAACACGAGACATCAACATCAATTTCAAGAGAATAAAGAAAAGAAAAACCTGCCCACGTTATAGTTGAACGCTTCATAGTTTAAAGTCGGTCTCTCACCTTCTCGCTCGATTTCAAAGACGCTGATGGCATCTTGCGTGTTGAGCGGGCGAACTTCGCTTGCGGGAAGCGTGTGTCTCCTCTGGATGCCGGGAGAAACGGCAGGTGATGGCTGCATTGGTTTGATGAAAGGCTGCGCGCCCACAACGGACATCGTTCGATTTCACTCTTTTCACCTCAGAAACGCGTGGTGCCGCTGAGCAGGTTCGCCTCTGCCGAGCCCTGCGAGGAGACAGAACGACCCGAGTCCGTTTTTATGGCCCCTCTCTCCCGGCTGTGATTGACCCGCTCATTTGCATTTGAATATTTGTTGTTAGTGCATGAATGAAAGTCACGACTGTGGTGGACAATTTGCTGAACCCGATAATTAACTGTGTGAAACGCTGTCTGTTTGTTTTTGTCTCTAAAACTAACAAATCATTTTCACTGAATCACTTCCATCTTATTTATGGAAAATTGCGATTTGCAGTGAATTAAATGTGAACAGCTGCGCCCAGATTTATGTTCCACTATTCAATCATGCGGTTAGACAAACACATCTACAGGCTAATTAATGAAAACAACAGTCGACTGCACACTTTTCAATGTGGCACTTACCTATTTGCCGGGTGTGCGTGGGAGCCTTCTCTGCCCTTTGTCCTGCTGCACCTCACGCCTCTTCATTATGAAGTGATTATTACTATGAGTCACGTGATGAAGGATTATAGACGTTGTTGACACGTTACCTCCCTCTGACATCAACTCATTTCACTGCCAGCTCTGCACATGTTGGGTTGTTGGGTTTTATTGATAGATTTTGTGTTTAACACATCTAACAGATATTATGTTAGCATTGGTCAGAACATGGTGGCTCTTTGAGGATGTCTTCGCTTCCGTCTTCAAACATATTTAATCACTTTCAGTTTCCATCTCAGGCTTTCCAACAGTCTGACAGAAATACAACAAGCGTCATATAGAAATCAAGCAAAGGGACTATTTGTGTGAATATTGGGATAAACTGGACACAAAGCAACACATAAAAATGCAAAACATCTGCATAGAAAGAAAGAAGCAAAAAGCATCACTAAACATAGGATGAAGGAAAGATGAGAGGAAGAGAGAAAAAGTAGGTGAGATGACAAAGACCTCAAGACAACTGCACCAAACAGAACATTGGAAAAGGAAAACACGACACGAATGTTTGACTCTTTCTACGCTTTGTTTACTCCTGGTTTGGTCAGGTGACACTAAAAAGTTGTTTTTGGAGAGTTGGGACTGTGTTTAGGTCATTCATGCCTTTGCTGTGTGCTTTCCTGAAGTCTCCAGTGTTTTTCTGACTCGACTCTGTTATTGTGAGTGATTTCACAGCAGTGAAGTACGATCAGAGTAACTTACTGTGATTTTGTCATGTTTGCTGCAGGTATCAATAGAGGAAGAGAAGGAGGCGTCCAGGTTTCAGACCTTATCGATCATATGAGATCCTGCTGCTGCTGAGCTTGTCTGTGGCAACAGAACTAACTGGATCCATCTCAAAAAGTTCTGCTGTCTCATAGTATCATGAGATACTATGACGTGTTTTTAGTCACATACTATACTATGACGTGTTTTTGTGCATGTGTGTTTTATTAATGCAAGAAGAGTGACTTAGGCTCTATAGAATTTAATTCTAAGTAATAACTCATGAACATGTCAACGAGCATAGGTACAGTTTAACAATGTGCAATACTGAGCATGTGAAGGATGAGGAGTTTGTACTGTATACAATGGCAGACATATAAATACAGTTGGTGTCTATTGGATTGTTTTAAATCTTCATAACTCAAGTATAAAAGTTGTCAATAGGAAAAGTCATAGCACCCATCTACGAAGAAACTGCACTGTCCCCATGTCCATCGTCATCGCAACAAGAAAAGCTCTAGGGAGGCAACTTTCCACTAGCATCTTATTTCATATGCAGATTTCTCACTATTATGAAAATACTTTCATGACTTTATCCATGGTTCTATATAAGAACATATATGTGACACAAACTGGTTCAGAATTGAGTAAATAAAAGGCACAGAAGAAGAAGCAAGAGAACAAAAGGCGCTTCAGCACTCCCTCAATCATTACAAGTCGACACTGACCTATTGTCAAACGTTAGAAATCACTGAGGCAACAAGTCACGTTTCTAGATTTATAGGCAAGCGAACAATCCTGGCGCAGGACCAGACAATACCACTGTCCCATTAGTATAACTAAACATATTGATATGATGACGTATGTTTTAGATAAATGTCACATGGTTGTTTGCTTTCGTCATAAACTCTTCCTTTAAATGTTGCTGTACTTAAAGTTTGGAAGCATTTTCAACAGATAAATATCATTGGGGGTTCAACTGCTGGTGTCCGCTGAGGTTTCAGGTTCAGGGAGGAGATGTGGTTTGGAGATTAGATCCATCCTGGTGGGCTGTTGATGCACGCGCTGATGCAGCCAGAGGGAACAGAAGCCAAGAGAACAAGGCTGCTGCTTCTTTCTACTCCGTCTGTGGAGCTGGTGTCTCATTAGCGTTGTTGTCGGTGATCTTGTTCTCCAGCTCATCGTCAGACAGGAGGTCCAGGGAGGTTCCCTCTACCTGCAGCTGACGTCGGCCTGCGCGACTGGAGGAGAAGCTGATGGGGCCTCCACGCCTGCAGGAGGAAGAGGAGCAGAGCACCATTAGCCGCCTGAAGACAGACATCAGCTGTTCGATGAGATGTACCTCCATAACCAAAGTAATGGAGGAATCCACAAACGCGTGGCAGCAACTTCCGGTGTGTTGTGTTGTCAGACTGGGTGACTTATAAACCTGAGGCGGTTCTTCAGTGTGTGGACCTCACGGCTCAGACCCTCGCTGGCCTCGGTGGCGTCATCCAGCTCTCTCTGCAGTTTTCTGCGTGACGCGTTGGCCCTCGTCGCCTCCTCCTCAGCTTCTTCCAGCTGACGCTTCAGCTGCTTCATGCGCGAGTTGGCCTTTTCCACCTTCACACAGAAAACGCACGTCACAAGAAAGAAACACGCAGGGTCGTGATTGTGATCTGCAGAAGGATGAAAACGTGAGTGGGAACAAGGTACCTGTTCTTTAAACTGGTCGGCATGGCGACGCTCGTCCTCCACCTGCATGCAGATTTCCTTCAGCTTCTTCTCAGTCCTCCTCACCATCTTGTTGGCTGCTGCTCGCTCCCTTTAACAGAGAGATGTCACCTTATAACCTATGACTGTTTGAAATGTCTAATTCAGTTTCAGAATCACGTGATTGTTTCTCACTTTGCTTCCTGCTCCAGCTGCTCCTCCAGTTGTGCTATCTTGGCCTCCAGTGCAGTGATGGAGGCCTTGAACCTGTTCTTCACAGAACCCTCCAGCTCGCCCAGTTTGGCTCGCAGCTCCTTGTTTTGCCGCTCCAGCTGCTGCCGAGCGTTTTCGCTCTTCTGGGCCGTGCTGCGTTCTGCACTCAGTTCTGTAGTCAGCGAGTCCACCTGAGGGCCAACAAGCAGTAGCAAAAACGCCTCAGCAGACAATCAGCACTAGGATTAAATCTGAATCCTAACATGCTGTGGAGGGACGCCGCCGCGTCGTACCTGCATGGCTGTCTTTCTGAAGCGGTCGTTGAGTAGCTCCATGTTACCCTGCTCCTCCTCCAGCTCCTCCTCCAACTGGGCGATACGAGCCTCCAGCCTGCGCTTCTCATCCATCAGGGCAGACCTGGAACACCACAGTGTTAAGCCATCAGAGAAATGCTGATACCTCCACTGTATTTTGTGTGTGTTAAGTTTCACTGTTTCGTAAAACTTAACTTAGGGGTTTGGGTCAGTTGTGGCTTCACTGCTGCATTCACGTCCCAGTTGTTCTGTACTAATGTGGTGTCAGCTGGGGGCGGCTAACTTACTTTCCAGAGGTACTGTTAGAGATTTCATCTTGCAGCTCATCCCGTTCCTGCTCTGCGTGACGTCGGCCTCTTTCAGACGCTGCTAGATCCTGCAGAGAAAGGTCAAAGGTTTCTTCTGGAGCGGGACCTTAGCATGAATCAACAGCCAATGGGCCAAGTATAAAGACCGACACCCTCTCACTGTCCGGTACCTCGTGTAGTTGTACAATCTCAGCCTCCAGACTCTTGAGTTTCTTCTCGTTTTCCTTGGATAAGGCAAAAATATCGTCTCTGGAGGCTCTGGCATCTTCCAGCTCCCTCTGGTAGTCCTTGACCTGGGCCTGAAGGGGACAATGTGTTGCTGAGGATGCTGCTTACTGTGGTAATGGAGTGAACCGGACTAAGACGTAGGTCTGTACCTGTAACTTGCGCAGCTGTTTGATGGCTTCATCTCGAGCCTTGTTGGCTCCTTCTATGTGACTTTCTATGTCCTTCATATCCATCTCCAGCTTCTTCTTGGCGGCTACAGCCAGAGCTCTCTGCTTCCTCTCATCCTCCAGCTCTGCCTCCATCTCCCGCACCTGCTTCACCAGGGCTCTCTTCTTCTCGTCGTTCTGGTCATCCCGACCCTGAAGGTCTCGTTCATACTGGGCCTTCATGGCCTGCATGTTGACCTCCAGACGCAGCTTGGCATCTTCTGTGCCCTGCAGCTCATCCTCCAGCTCCTCCAGCTGAGTCTTCATCTCTTCTAGTTGCTGCTCCAGCGTGCGCTTGGACTTCTCCAGCTCATGGACCTGGTCGAGTTGAGAGAACCAGAGTTGAGACTGCTGTAGTACTGCTACAGCCAATCATACTGTAAGTGCAATGTTGATGTCCACACTCACATTCTTGCCCACGTCGTCCTTAGAGCTCATCAGATCCTCCATTTCAGACCGAAGCTGCTTGTTAATCCTCTCCAGCTCCTCTTTGGCCTCGAGCGCCTCATCCAGCGCTCTGGTCATGGACAGAGCTTTGGTCTCCTTCTCTCTGGCCTCAGCTTCAGCACGGTCACGCTCTTCAGCATAACGAGCCGAGATGCTCTTCTCTTCAGCCAGCATCTACAGAGGACAAAGTCAGATTTGAATTTATCTCTCTATAAATGGGTAAAAAATATATGGCTTTGTTAACCCAACGAAACGCTTCTCACCTGATCAAACTTCTTCTGCTTCTTCTCTAGGCTGGAAACGATCTGTCTTTGGTGATCCAGGTCCACAGTCAGATCATCCAGCTCCTGCTGCAGACGAGTCTTTGTCTTCTCCATCTTTTCAAAGGCGATGCTCTTCTCTTCCAAGCGCTGGTTGGCTAGCTCCAAATCCTTGACCAGCTTCTTCTTTGCCTCCTCCAGGCCCTCGATTGTTCCAACATCATCCTCCAGCTTCTTCTTACTCTCTGAGAGCTTTTGACAAAAACACCACCCATTCATGAATGAATCTAGCTTAAATATGTTTTCCTACACCAGAATCCACGTGTCCTACCTGAGCCTGCACGTTTAACATCTGTTTCTCCAGATTCTTGCGCGCCTCCTCATCCTCCTCCTGCTGCTCCTGCAGAGCGTTCTTCTCCTCTTCCAGCTGGCGTATGCGGCTGCTAAGGTTTAGTTTTTGACGGGTCTCCTCCTGGAGCAGCTCCTGTGTGTCTTGTAGCTGACTCTCTAGTCCAGCAAAGTCTTTGGCCATCTTGATCCCCTTTCTCTCTGCGTCTTCCAGCAGGGAGGACACATTGTCCAGCTCGGTCTGTGTGAAAAGCAGAAAACCAGGTTGATGGTCCACTGGTCAAATCAGAAATCATCAACAAATGGTCTAAAGTCATTGGTCATGGTACCTTCTGCAACGATCTCCAGGCGACCTTGCAGAGGTGTGTCAGCACCACAACACAAGACAGTGACCTCAGCCTGGGTGATGGACGAGTTCATGCCTCGAATATATCCGATAACATCCTCAACTGAGACTAACAGCTCCCCAGTTCCACAGTTAACTGTGTTTGCCAGCCCTCCTCCATCAACTCCCCGGGTTGTGTAGCTACACCTCTAAACTGGACTCACCTGTAGTTTGTGCGAGCGCTCGGTCAGCTCCCCCTTGGCTCTCTCACCCTCCGTGGCTCTGGCCATGAACTCTTGCAGTTGGGCCTCTAGTTTCTTCCTCTTGTGTTCGGACTCGGACTTCGCCTGCTGCAGACTCTTGACTTCGCTGGCCAGCTCCTTGTTCGCGGTCTCCTGGCTCTGCTTGGTTTTTTCCAGGTTGGCCTTGAACTACACATAATCAACAAGAAACAGCAGTGTTGTGAGATCATGGAGTTGCCAGTCTCTGCTTTCTCTCTGGTAAACAAACCAAATCACATTTTGTAGTATCAGGTCTGTGCTTCATATTCTAGCTGTAGCTCTAAGGACGGTTCGATGGTTAGATCATCGTTTAGTCTTATTTCTCTGCAAAAATCACCCGTCGTTGTTATTCAGTACCTAGTAGCTGGTAAGAAGGCAGCACTGGAGGTCACATTTATGAATCATCTGTTCAGGAACAAGAGTAGAAACATACTTCATAGAGTAACGTGTGGGTTCTGTATGGAGTTACCCGCTTGGCTTGCTCCAGCTGTTCAGACAGCTCCTCTAAAGCTGTTGCGTGCCTCTGTCGCATCTCCTGGATCTGAGCCTCATGGTTTTTAGTCTCCTCTTCGATGGCTTTCTTCAACTCTGCAACCTCTTGTTCACGCTTGGTCCTACCAAGAACACGCACCCAGAGATCTGAAGTCTTCTGATAACGTAACATTATCTGTCCATGATGTGGACATCCAGGTAAAAAGCAGAGTACCTCAGCTCCTGCTGTGCAGCCGTGGTATCAAGGGTGTCCTCCAGTTCAGTCTTCAGGGCCTCGAGCTCTTCACTCAAATCTCGCTTCAGTTTCTCTGCCTTGTTTCGGGCCAGCTTCTCTGACTCCAGGTCCTCCTGCAGCTCTGAGAGCTGGGCCTGCAGCTCCCTCATCTGCTTCAGAGCGTTGTTCTTCTGGCTGATCTCGTCCTCACCCCTGTGAAACAAGGGGACCATTGAAGGATGTGAAAACCTCAGACTGACAGAAGACACTACAGAGTAATTGGAAAAATAAACATTAAGACTGAAGAACTACTTCTTTTAATTACTGACTGAAATCACACACACGTCACTAGAGCCTCTTTTTTAACCAAGAACAACGTGGCTGTGGTACAACTGGAGTAGAATTATTATGACCGTATCATGTTTATTTGCCAGCTCAGAGGTGTCCTGTCTCCACTGGGTGGTGTCAAAGATTCAGACTGCATTTTAGTCTACACGGTCTCATTCTACGCATCACATTCGAATGCAGTGAAGCGTCTGACGGGGGGATGGTGCTGTACGTTATCTGCAGCCTCGTCTAATAAAATATGCCATGGAAGCAGGTGTGAGTGTTTCTTTGGGTCATTCAGTGCAGCTTTACATAAGGTACCACATCCTGACTCACATCACGAAGCAGAATCTCAGTGACTCATTATAAAACTCACGACTCACACGAAGCTACGTAATGGCTGGTATTCCTTACGGAGCCGTTTGTGGTCCTTGTGTCTCCTACCTGGCCTGCATCATCTGCTGCTCTTCTTCTTTCTTGCTCAGCTGCACTTTCAGCTCCTCTATCTGAGCCTGCAGCTCAGCGATCTGATCCTGGAAGTCGGATGTTTCCCCATCCAGCTTCCTCTTGGCCTTCTCTAGCTCCTGACGAGTCTTCTCCTCCTTCTTTAGCCTCTCTGAATAACAAAACAAGAAAACAAGGTCAATAAATCATCTTGGTGATAATCAACTTCCTGCATGTTGCTCTTTGTGTCACTTCTTTACCCTCCAAGTCGACCATCATCATCTCCTGCTTGTTCTTAACCTTTCCCAGGTTCTTGGCCTTTTCTTCCTCCTCAGCAAGCACAGAGGTCATCTCATTGATTCGGTCCTCCAGCAACTTCTTTTCCTAGAGAAGACACGTTTGAGCAGGCTAACACACAACTAGCTGTAACTGTCAGAGCCCTGTTCTCCACCTCCATTCAAACCCATCGACTCTGACCATCAGAGCCGCTCACCTTGTGAAACTTGGAGTTCTGGTCCTCCAGAAGCAAAATGTCTTCTTCATACTTCTTCATTTTGGCCTCAGCTGTCACCTTCTCCAGCTGCAGCTTCTGCCTGGCAGCCTCCTCCTCATCCAACTGTTCCTCCAGATCCTACATCAACGTGTTTGGTCATCAAACACATTTTGCACCAGTCTGAAGCATTTCAAGAAGTGAATGTAGTCGTGTGATTGACCAACCTGGACATGGGACTGCATCTTCTTCTTCTCGTTCTGCAGGCTCTGGGTCCTCTCCTCTTCTTCCTCCAGCCTGGACTCCAGGTCATGAAGTATTTCTTCCAGTTCTTGCTTTTTAGAAGCCAGGCGAGCTCTCATCTCCTCGGCCTCTGCAAAGAGCTCCGTCTCTGCCTGCAGCTGCTCAGCTAGGATGTTCTTCTCCTCCATTAACTGCACATACATATGTTAACGCATTTAATTAAGAAGAGACTTCTTTAGACTCTGACCGTTATGCTACAGAGCTTTGCTGCCGTCTTAACTGACCTGCTGGTGTTTCCTCTCCATCTCCACCAGCTCTCCCTCCACCTTGGTCTGTTTCTCCTTCACCTTGACCAGCTCCTCGTCTTTAGCCTGCATCTCCTCCTCCTGCCTGGTCACCTGCAGCAGAGGCTTCACCTGCAAATGTACATGAATGGATGTTTCAATGGAAAGTGTAACCATTGATTATATGAAGCACATGTAAAACCAAGCATTTACACACCTTGGTGAAAAGTCTCCACCACTGCCAGTGACGCAGCTTCAAGTAGGCAGCGCAGTTTCTCTGGAGAACCTTCAGAGCACTGAGCTGCTGCTGCTTCTTTGCAAAGGCCCTGAAGCATCAGAGAATAAGAAAACCAGGAACTCAATGCCTCAGTAAGACCTAATATTGTCATACAGGTGGTGGTGCTCCAGATCAGACAGGGAGCCAACGCTTACTTGCGAGCCAGGTATCCTCGACAGACGGCTTGGAAGTAAATGATGATGTCTGTAATCTTCAGGTCCCTCTCCTCCTCCAGGTGGGCCAGGACTCCAGCTCTGAAGAAGATTTTACTCTGGCCGATACGGAACAGGTTCCCATCCAGTTCCAGGGCCTGAATCTATGAGAGGGTGGGGTGATTTCAGTTAAAGCTACAGATGTGAAGTCAATGAAACAACAATGATCTGGGTCTGTAAACTCCTTACCATCCTCTCACAGGCCTGCTTTCCATCCATGAAGCCTTTGGGTATGGCGTTAGGAGTGAGGATCTCATACCTGGACGCAGAACAGTCACATATATTATTACAGACTAGGAATTAAATATGGTGGCAAGTTATTTCAGACATTCTTCTTCTTATTATTTCAGATAACTTAACAATGGGCCAAATCCATATGTGTCTACTGTGACATCAATGTTTTCTCAAATATAACGTATGTAGCTTCATATTAGCTGCTCTTTACAAGTTTCACTGAAGTTATATAAATATATATATAATATATGTCTGTGTGTCTAATGGTCTCATGGTAAAACAATGATAAAACTACCTCTGTCTGAACTCCTGGAAGACGATGCGGTTGGGGAAGCCCTGTCTGCAGATACGGATCCCCTCCAACACACCGTTACACCTCAGCTGGTCCAGAACCAGGTGTGGGTCCAATTTACCAGCCTGGGGAAGTTTAGGTTTAATTTGTGGTAACTCCAAACAGGACTAATGCAGGACTGGTGCCCATAGAAGCAGCAGTGGTACTGCTCCTACCTAGCACTCCTACTAGTTTGGGTCTCACCCTTTTCTCATGGTTGGGGATGATGCAGCGGACGAAGTTAGGGTTGGTGTTTCTCAGCGTGGCCATCAACTTGGACAGCTGCTCCTTGTACAGCTGCCCCACGGTGCGGAACATGCCCTTCTTGGTCTTGTAGGCGGCACCGAACGCCGTCTCGTTCATTCCTGCAACCTGGTCCAGACCCACGATCCGGTCGACTGGTGATGGGACATCAAATATTCATATTAATGGAGGGATATGTGCAGTGACTGACTGCTGTTTTACATGAGGAGCCAATTCCATGTAGAAAACAGAAAAGCCAGAACAGAACTGGTTGATCGTTTGATCCAGATGAAAAGGAACCAGTAAGTGTTGACGTGCTCGGGGGGTTTTGCTCTTTTCTGTTTTTGTATTCAAGCATGAAGACGAGCGTTACAAAGGCGTCCCACCAGCCACATTGCACTGCTTTGACATGAGAGAAAACATCTGGCGAAGGCACAGAGCTGCGTTTTTAAGTGGTTAAAATTGTAATATTTTACTTAAGTTGGCCGCAGGACTTTTATGTAGTTGTAGTATGATTTACCTTTTTCCTCTTACCGTTGTTTCTGATCATATTTTTAACAGCTGTTGGAATAATTACGGTGGCAGTAGACCATGAGCACTGATGAAACTAAGATTTTAGATATGACAGTGGACCAGCCATGCAAAGCCAGGGGGAGCTGTTCAAGGAGGGCACAGTGCAGCCATGACACAGGGAACCCGGTGAGCGCTCCGGTGCAGAGGATGAGGAGAAACCAGTGGGACACGAAGTGTTACTAACAGTCACCTGGAGCTTCATGGAGCCCAGACACATTGTCATAGAAAGAGGCTCTCTGAAACGTCTGAATGTCTACAGCAACAGAGAGACAGGCAGAGAAAGACGACAGGAGAGTGAGAGGGAAAAAGGAGGAGACACACATACTCACAGCAACGCACTACGATTAGCTGTTAAAGACGAAGTTCATCACTGCAGTACATGCACGTTATGAAGCCAGAGCCAGGGTTTAGAGCTGCTTCATCTTCCATTTGATTGGCTTGTAATTCCAAAATAAATAGATGTCTCATTCAAGTATTCAGTATGAAGACTGTGCTTCTCAATGAAACACTAACATGCTCTCGCTGGGGGAGTAGACACAGGATTAGCAGTTAATCGGTCATTCAGCTCTGAGAAACGTGTCCCGGCCGTAGTTTTTAATAAAACTCAGACAGGACAGATTAAGGGATCAGGAATAAATTCTCCTTTAAATGCAGTGTCAGTGGTAAAATATGCTCATCGCTAAAATCGCAGAGAAACTTCTCCATAGCGTGAAAGTAGAGCTGGACTCACCGTCCTTCCAAAGCTCAGCCACAAACTTGTCGGTGGACTGGTGCAGCAGCGTGGCCACGTTGTCATTCAGCGGATCCATGTTCTTCATCAGCCATTCATCGGCTTTATAGTCCACCTGAGACACAAACACAAGCAGAGAGGCGGTTTAGAGCAGAGACGGAACGTTGGGCATCCACCAGCCTGAGCGCACCTCCACAGCCAAATCCAACCCTGCTCTGATAACACACAGCAGGGGGTGCAATGCGTCATTAGACAGATCTGGCCTGTATTCAGAGACGTGACAGCTTCAGCTCAAGAGACAACGTTAAGTGAAGTTGTGCGAACATGTGATGTCTTCACGGAAACATGTTAACGCTTCTTCCTTAACTATAGAACAAAATAGATCTTTATTGTCTCTCCAGTCCGTGCATCAACAATAAATTAAGTGCTAAAATGACTAAATTAAGTAAATATACCAAAAAACAACAATCATGAGCACACACATTTTTTTTTTTTCCCATGTAGTCTATTATGCAGAGAAATCCTTAAGTGACATTAATATGACAAGAATTCAAGTCATATTCAGTGAATTAAAGTCAAGGTTTAACATCATCTGTCCAAACATACAGACAGACACCAGTCAGGTCAGTTGCCTGTGACTGTGTTGCTGTGAAGAGCTCGGACCTGGGCAGAACCTAAGTAATTACGCTCTGCTCATTCCTCATGTCAGGTTTTTCCATACGTGTTTCATCAGAGCCCTGAAAAAGCAGACTTGCACACACACAGGAAAATAAGAACAAAGTTAACATTTTATGCTTCTTATCTGGCTGACTGAGGTTTTTTTATCGGTTTGTCACGGCAGGGCTAGGCTTTAGACACGACTGCTGCGCTGCGTTTCCTTGTACGCATGGGCAGAACGGGGAGAAGGAGACAGTTAAGCCTAATGAAACAATCACTGCAGGGTCAAACAGGTTTCCCTCCTCTTATCTGTGGAATGTGGTGAAGTCTCATTTTCTCTTCACAGACGGTGCTGCCCACCAAAACAAAGGTGAAAGTTGAAAGCATCCGTTATGTAACTACCGGGCACCGAAGACTCGGTCTCACACCAATGTGAACCAGATGTGGGTTGGCTGCCGGATCAGTACAACAACTGGGCTTTTGTTTTCAGGCACTGACCTGGTTAACTGCACCTTAGAGGAGCAAAGTCTGTGCTGCAGAAACAGATGGAGGCTATGATGATGTGAGGCTATAAGAGGAGCAGGAATAATGGTTTTAAAGGACATCTTGATTTTTTTTCTCCCAAGATCAGAAGCCTGTTAAAGGAGTGGTTCCCATCAGCTGCCATCATAGTCAGTGTAAGACACTTCACGGGCCTGAAACACATACCCTCCCTGCGTAGTGAATGATGCAGAAGTCAGCTTTGTCCTTGAGCTGACGTGGTTTCTGGAACTTGGTGTGTGTTCCCTGCTCCTGCAGCACCTTGTCTACAAAGGTCTTATCAGTGGCCTTAGGAAACCAGCACTCCTCATCCAGCAGAGCCAGAATGCCTGGAGGGTTAGTCTGAAAGGACGAAGAGACGCAGTTCATTGAAAGAAAGATCTCAGTCAGATAAAGAGACACAGTCACACGCAGAGTAAGCACTGACCGGCCTCTCGATGAGGTCGATGCAGGGCTGCAGGTCGAGGCCGAAGTCGATGAAGCTCCACTCGATGCCCTCCCTCTGATACTCCTCCTGCTCCAGGATGAACATGGTGTGGTTGAAGAGCTGCTGCAGCTTCTCGTTGGTGTAGTTGATGCACAGCTGCTCGAAGGAGTTCAGCTGTAATAAAAACACAAAGCTGCTTAGTAACGTCCTGTGCAGCTGTTCTGCCAAAGCTATTATGTAAACTGAACCAAGCCACACAAGTGACATCAGCTCATTAATCCAGGTAAAGAAGTTAAACAATGACTGCCAGGGAATTCTGCGGAAGTGAGTTTGTCACTGTCGGGACCTCAAAGATCTCAAAGCCAGCTATGTCCAGGATGCCGATGAAAGATGCCCCCTGGCGTTTGGTCCTGTCCAGGGCCTTGTTGATGCGGTGGACGAGCCAGCGGAACAGCCGCTCATACGTGGCCTTGGCCAGAGCTTCAACAGCAAAGTCAGCCTGAGGAAAAAACAAACAGTGCAGGAACAATGAAAGACAAAACTAATGGTGCAGAGCAGAGCAGGGTATTAACACCGTGCTGCTGTTCTTCAGGAACCTGGAGCAGTGAGCTAAACACATATGATGCAGTTAGCTGAGCCGTTACCTGTTCTTTGGTCTGTGCTTTCTGAACGTAGTCTCGTCCCACTTTGATCCTTGGGGTGAGGATAGCTCTAGTGAACTCCATCACATTCATCCCAAGCAGGTGGCAGAGTTTCTGTGCAGCTGGAAGCAGTTTCACTTAGTGATGCAGACAAAATCAAATATGTATTTTCATTCACTCATCTTCTACCGCTTCTTCCCCATAGGGGTCGCTGCGCTGGAGCCTATCCCAGCTGGCTATGGGCGAGAGGCAGGTTCACCCTGGACAGATCACCAGTCTGTCACAGGGCAAATATGGATTTTCTTTGACTATATTCAAAAGTTCAATTCAAATTTCAAATTCTAATCCGAAAGTGTGACTTTTGATATTTGAGCTGCAACCTCTCTGTCCAAGGTCCAGGTTGCAGACTGCTGTCATGGCGCTGACAGAGACGACAGGACGTACCTACGTGGGACTGAGACTGCTGAGTCATGACTGACTGTGTGTGTGTGTTCTGAAGCGACTGGATGGAACGTTTACCTGTGTTCTCTGGCATGGAGGCCTGGTCGGTGTTTCTCTCTTTCTTAAAGACAATGTTGCCAAACTGCAACACTGCAGAGACCACCTTCAACATACCTGGAGGAACAACAACACTTGACTTCATTAGAGGTGGGAAGTTATGCAACAGCAAAAGGGTACGGTTTGCATCGTTTCGTTCTTATATAAATCTCACGGTGAACATCTTTGGCACACTTTTTCTTTCACCTGTATCTAAAGAGAAGCTGAACATGACTCACAGATAATCTCGTCGTGAGAGAAGCTCATGATGTGCATGGCCTCCATCGTTTCCTGGAAGTTCTCCTTGTCCTGCTGCCCAGGGATGGGAATGTTACCATTGGACAGGAAGCGGTAGTTGTTGAAGCCCTCGAGGAGCAGGTCCGCTGTGGCAGGAAGGCAAGTAAAGATGAGGATAATCTAACTTCAGTGCAGGGTCTGTGCTTCTGGTGAGTACAAATAATTCCAGGTTTGTAGTTTGTTGATGTTTTTCTATAGTTGTGCAGTGAATTATACCGATGTAGGAGTTTCTCCTAAAAGATAATAGGTGACAAGTGACAGGAGTCTGCACATCTGTCTTTAAAGCAGCAGTCAGACACTCACTGCGGAGATGCTCTCCAGCTCCTGCGAGCAAACGGTAGAAAATGTGGAAGGTCCTTTCGTCTTTGGCCTGTCTGATCGCCCTCGACTTCTCCAGAAGGTCTGAGAGGAAAAGTTAAGGACTGATTGCTAACTGCTATGTTGTAAAATGACACTGCAGTGCTAGAAGAAAATACCACAGTGGAATTAAATCCATATGTAATTTAATAATACATGTACACTTTCAATAAAAAGGATGCTGCATTGAACTAACAGTTAAAGAAAGAAAATCCCACAGCTCACTGTCTTCTAACTGTGGCCCACAACATCAAACAAGCTGAAGCTTAGAAGTGAGGATACAGGTTTCAATATTGGCGCCAACAATGTAGCCTGTGACATCAAAGTTGATTCTGATGAACTTCCCCTGCAGGAGACAAGACATCATTAACAGCTATGAACTCATCAGAGGTTGAGTAGATCATGACATCAGTCTGTTTGCTTCTACCTCTGGGGGCTGGGGTGATTTTAATCAAAGCTTTATCCCACAACACAGGGGGCAACAGCTTGAATACATACACACCGTATGAAGTACGGAGCAACAAAACGGAAAGGGGGCCGCTAAAAGTAGACTGTGGAGTAAATCGTTCGTTCTGTTGAAGGATCTGTACAAATGTTCCAATTAGAAGAACAATCCTTTAAAGCATCCAGGAAACGTGAACTCACGAAGCGAGATGAGTTGTCATTTTTCACCGTCTTGGCATTGCCAAACGATTCCAGTATGGGGTTGGCCTGCAGGAGCTGGCGTTCCAACTCACCCTGTGAAGAGAGACGAAGGCATCAGAATCTACTGACCGACATCTATGATCCTGGCACCATGGAACGACTCCTTTCTCTCCATGGACCTCTTTTTTTGTTCCTGCCAAAACGTACACAACTTGGCAAGACTAGATAAAATCTCTGTAACAGAAGCTGGAGGAGATTGAAGCCAAGTCAAAATGCAAAAGCGATCAGCAATTTATCATGGCTCTGGTTCTTGGCTCACTTTGTTCTGCTGCAGTACAGTGTGATTTTTAAGAGAAGTCGACACGCCGAGGGGCCAAGACAACCAAACTGTTTGACAGAACTTGTGAAGCCACCAGAGAGAAACGCACTCCAGAGTGTTTCACAACATGACCTAGAACAAATGAGTCTGAGCTGATGAGTGAGGGGCTTGTTCTGGCCTGTGTCTGTAGAAAGATTCCTTATGTACACCAGCAGCACCATGATGACTGCTTCCTCCCACATCTCAGAACCTGGCTAGAGCTTTCCCTGTGGTACTTGCAACCTCACATTCTCTTCCCTATGACACAACGGTCTCTGTCCTGGTTCGTGGCACTGGTTCAGAAAGAGCGTGTCCATGCGCAGCGCGTCAGGCTCCAGGATACGCCCGCTCTGAACCGCAGCTTATCCTCAGCTCCAACGGACTAGATCACTGGCCAGTGACCACTGAAAAAACCAGGAACGTGAGACTGACAAATTGCCGTAAAATTCACATTGTCCTAACCTGGTGAAGAACTACAGTCTCAGTCTAATCCCACAGCACAAGGAACCTCAATTAAGGCCAAACTTACATGCTATACACACAGTGATGTTTCCCTCCTGTAAGTGTGTGGGCAGACACACAATCAGATCTAAACCTTTTATGCCTTTTAAGGAAAAGTCCTCTTGCAAAAAAAAAAAAAAAAAAAAAAACATCTTGAAAACAAATTTGCTTTCGGGACGGACTCTGCAGTGTGTCTTGGCCTCGTACAATGGCAGTAACTCCACTGCTGGAAAGGAGAACCACAGCAGGTCCAGGGTTTTCTGACTCACTGAGCTATGCTGGTTCAATCTCTCTGGACACAAACGTAAAGAATGACACGCGTTTAAGAACTTTACTGTAGCATATTTGTCTCTGCGATATGTGTGTACATGCAGGAACAGACGGGCTGTCACTGCTGAACTAGGAGCTGCTCCACCTCCACATTTCATTACATCCCTGTAGAAGGACAAGAATAAAGAGCTGCTCCCATCTCACTGACACATGAAAGTTCTGTTTTCCTTCTCTTCCACGTTCGCCCCCTTCCAATCCTCGTGTCCCACACTCCCTCCATCCCTTCACCTACATTCCTCTGGCCTGCGCTCAGGCAGCTGTAATGCAAGGCAGGAGGAAAGCAGCATGAAGGTCAGGGTGGATGGTGTACCCCGGCAGGAGAGCAGCGCTCACAGCTACTGACGTGCAGCACACCGTGCTAGAAAGCATTCATGCTGATTGAGTGTGATCAGAGCTGCACGTTATACGAGTCAGTTCTGTTTTCATTGTAACCAGATTAGAAAAAGCTTTGAAACATCAGATGTTATTTTAGGGGATAGAGACAAAAAAAAAGCTACCAGACATATTAAACAAGACAGAAAATATCAAGTTCAGCTGGAGCAGAAATGTAGAACGCTATCAGAAAAGTGTTTTTATATTCATTCTGGGAAAAACAGAGATTAAAATCTGAAAAGCCAGGCTCAGGCGCGAGCCAGCAGGCTGTAGCCTGAAGCCTGAAGTAAGATGATTGGAGCAGCTGTGGCCGTTCCTTTAAAATCAGTCAATTTACAGTGAGGACTAACAAACCAACACAGTAAGGCCAGACAGAGTTAGTTATGCAGGTACGAGCTGTTTATTTGTATATGACGTGTTTCTAATAAAACGTTTAAATGTCCAGCTGCTCTATTAAACCAAACCAAGTACAAAAACAGCTTCTATTATCATGGGAACGCTGGTTTTATGCTGCATTGACTGGGCTTCATAACCACGTACAGACACTGAGCCAGCACAAACAATTAGCTCGTAAAGAAAGAAGCGCAAGTTAGTCTGTCAGCGTCGTTACAGAGTTGAGCGAAGGGCATGCACATGCATCCACACACCAGCACGGACCACACACTCTTTAGGAGAAAGCAGATACACTTGCCTGTAGCTTGAACGCTTTGGGAGATTCGGGCTGTTTGTTATGAATAAACAAATGCAAGTGTTAAAACCTGAAGCCACAGAAAACCAGTACACAGCTATCCCAGCGCTGGCTACAGCCACGGGCAGCACAGTGGCCAGTCAGGCTAACTCCTAACTAGGACACAGTAAAAAAAACAGTTAATGGCAGTAAAAGTTTAACTCCAGTCAACATCACCATGCAGCTGCTTATTTCATGCAGAGTGACACGTTGAGCTTCTACCTGCATGAAGTCAGTTTTTACTTGAGGCCATTCCCACAGCTTATTAAGAATATGTATTTTTTTGTGGTTGCAGAAATAAGAACAGGACAAATGGGGCTCTCACAGGAATGTTGTGGTCTTTGCGTCCCTTGTGTGAGGAAGCAACGTGGGCCAGGTACTGGATGACCTTCTTCGTGTTCTCAGTCTTGCCAGCGCCCGATTCACCTCTGCAAAGACGAAGCAGATGCACGGAGTGAATATACACGTGGTCAGACCGAGGCGGAGACTCACTTTGACCTGGATTTCACGTTTCCTTTTCTTTACCCCTCCATTCTTTACAATCATTGACACAAGCTTTAAGTTGTGATGCACGCCCACATTTCATGAAATACGCTAAGGTTTGCAAAGTACAGACAAACCCTAAACCAAAAGAGCTCCTACTCATTATTATAGTGGTCAGGACTGATTGAATTAACCCCAGAAACACCAAACAGTGGTAGAAGGAAAGGTTGTGTTGTTTTCTAAATCCAACCATTCCTCAATCAGTGGATTTTACTGGAGAACCCTGTGGTTTGCTGGGCCAGTCGCCAGTGTTTCCAGGCTGTTTTTGGGCTGTGTGTAATGATAGCTGTGCTCAGGCACGGCCATCCACAGCTCCCACAATCACTGAACCCAAGCCAGCAACACTGCATCCAGCTACATACCAGTGGCTTTAGTGTAGCTGGCCATTAGCTCTCAGCACATAGAAGACTGCAGCTCAGTCTGGCGCAGCAAAACGTAAGAGTCCTCGCTGTAGGGCAGAAGCTCAACATTATGTGTCAGGTGAGATGCACAGCTGGGTTTGGTCTGTCTGGGTAGTTTCATAGTGAAATTCCATTTGAATTTTTTTTATTCTTTCCTTTTACTGTCAACTAAACCCTCAGTTCAGTGAGAAACTCCTCCAACATGGGCTCCACTAAGTCCATGAAGTTTAACCAGATCCAACAAATTTAATGTGCTCCAGCTTTTTCTGCAATGCGTCATGATGTCCTCTGGCGACCGGTTGTGTTAGTCAACTTTGTGCACATCCACGGTGGATTACTGTGTAACATGATCATCATGACTTCCTGACAAACATGGTAAGATGACAGAAAATGTCCACATGCTCCATCCGTCCAAGGAGAATGAAACCAGAGCAATGAGATGGCTCCACTACCACCAACAGGGGTGTTTTTTTATAAACATTATGCAACAGCTCCTCACGGGCAGCTTCAACCCGAGCCCTGCTGAAAGACTGTGGCGCTTAATTGCACTCTGCCATAGAGGATGAAGGCAGGGCACCAAACCACACTCATAACTCCCTCAGTGTTGAGCTGAGCTGCTGCACAACACTGCATCCGCAAAAAGCTATTTGAAACCAGTCTTTAAATAAAACCCAGCAGGATGATGGGATCTGGCCAACTGACGAGGAAAAGATGAAGGGAGATGGGAAAAGGGTTGGATCACCAACATAAAATAGGTCCAGGAGCAATGATCCTCACATTGTAAAAATAGTGAGACCTTCCTTTTACTTGAGGCAGTAATCCCACTAAATAAAGCTCTATAATCTAGATACACTTCATTATTCTAATACTAATACATCACTTTATCAAGAACAGAGCAAGCACCTGTCCTAAAGGTGAATCAGAACAGAATGCTCCAGGAGGATCTGACTTCTAAGGTACAGGAGCAGGAAATAACAGGGTAGTAGCAGGTTGTGAGGTTTATCTTGATCCCTCACCTCCTCCTCCCCTGATTTTAACGGTCAGTGAAGTCCTGGTTTAATGTGTTTCATATGGTTTTACACATGGAGGAAATGGAAAGAGGAGAAGACGGGGAGGTGAGACAACTAATGATGACTGAGCTTAACAGAGTTGCAGTACTTACGTGCAAAGGATCGACTGGTCCTCACGATCTGTTGAGAGAAAACAGAAGAGTCAGCAAGTTTCCTCCTTTGGTAACAGAATTCCAATAACCACACAACTACTGTAACTATGCTGAATGAATGCTAAGGTAATATTTCCCAAGAATAGCAGGACATACTGAAAGTCACATTAATGGACATTACAGACGAGTAACCAAAGCTTTCACTGGACTTCACACAGAATTCAGGTGAGGGGATTAGCTTTGGTCACTGAAGATGGTGCCTGGGACTCAGGTGCAGAGGATCCACAGTAAACAGACTCATTTACCGGACTAATGCTTCTGGCAGTCAGAGACATTCAACGCCTGATGTTCAGGAAGCATGTTGCCAAGAAGCCATGCGCTGTTACACAAAACATGACCTACGCAACATGTACATGTGTCGTCTGCGTCTCTTTCCTGTGAGAAGCTTCAGTTATAATGCATAATTACAAAACTATGTGCTTGTGTACAGTGTGAGGAGAGACACTCTTCAGTGGGTAGGTGTCAGCAGCACGGACCTCAGCTGTCACATCATCTGTATCGTAGTTTTGTGACGGTGCAGACAGCTGAACTCAGATACTAATACATTTCTGGGGCTGTGTGAGTTCTCAGTATGTGCTGACATTCAGGAGGAAGCAAAAAGACTTTTCATTTCCTGAAAAAGACAAATCCGGGAACACTTTCACATTCCTGAAGTCAGTACAAATAAAAAGAAACGGGTCACCCATTCCACACACTAACACAAAAACACACAACACACAACACAGAAAACCAGTAAGCACTGCCATAGTCACTGCTTCTCCACTTAGTCCTTCCTAGTTGTGTAGATCGGCCAAAATGTCCAAACATCTTCACTATGACCAGAACAAAGGCCTGTCAAAAGAGAAAAACATCCTCGGCGCCAGGTCCGATGTCTAACGATGGTAGAACGTAGCATCCTTTCTCCCAGTGCGACTCTGCTGCTCACACTAGTCCAGCAAAAAGTGGTGGTCAAACATACTGTCGACGCTTTGACGTTGTCACTCTGCTCTGGCACGATCCCTCTACGCCAGCAGGTAGCGCTAGTCTGCAGTTGGCATTCGATAATGGAAGGTGGAACTGAGGACTGAAAACACAAGGCAGTTGAACTACGTTTACCAAGCCTGGACGATTAGTTAGTAGTATTATTAGTTGAGCTACGTGAAGTCAACACACACACACGTCTTTGCACGCACCAGGTCCGACACTTACGCACAAACACAGGCTTCATTCTGCTTAATAATACATGATGACAAAGACTCCTCACAATTAGAAAGAAAACATTGTGCATCTGGAGGCCTGGTGGAATTTTTCCTCTTTTGAACAAAAGTTTTCTCTCTATGCAAATTGAAAGCAGACGAGCTACAGCAGAAATATGCACAGTGAAGTAAAACTAATGTACGAGTTAGTGTAACTGCTTACTCTGCTACGTCTTCCCTGAGGAGGAGCCAAAGTCTGATTCTTCTTCTTGCGTGGGGTTCACAGCCACGTTTAATCCTGAAGCTTATCAGATGCATCTAATTCACATTTTCACACAAATCCAGTGTTGCTGGACTGACGCACGCAACAATGCTTAACACCACGATCAAAACCAAAAACACAATCCATACAAAGTAACATCTACTCTTTATGATCTGTGTGATTTAACTATTTGCTGTGTGAGCTCAGGTTTTTCTCATGTGATTGGAATCTGCAACAAATGAATTCTGTTCTGTTACAAATTGACTGTTTAAAACATGGCCATCACAAATTCCCATCGAGTTACCAAAGTGCTGCTTTGGTATCTTAATAAACAGCATATGACAAACACTAATAAACAGGAACACTGTTAAGAGGTCGTTATAAACTTTATAATTATATTATAAACTTCAGACAGAGTTAAAACATGACCCCACAGACGTTCTGTAATAAATGAAAGAAGGTGGACATGCTTCCATTAGAGCTACACTCCATTATCAGGCCAGCAGTTTTAACCCAGGCCACATTTGCCACACCTCCTTCACGGATTGCTCCTTTCCTCTGTCGGGCTAAACAGAAAAGCAGATACTGGCGTAAACTGATGTCTACTCAAGCTGCATGTCCACTTTTCTGAACATACTTTCAACTAAATAGGGACCACAAAAAGGTCCAAACCAATGTTAATGTTATATTTGCCAGCAGCTTCAGCGGTGACGTGTAAATGCAGTGGGGAATTTGTCTCTATGCTGCCACTTACTCTTTGTGTCCAGCGTGTAAATTGCTGACAGTGTAATATTACCTAGCTACTACCTAAGTGTTACTTAGGTGCAACAGTAAAACTACCTTTGATTATGGACAACGTTCCCACCACTGCTTCCAGGTGGTCGGCTGTGTGCATCCATCCGGTCCACGCTGCCATCTCTGCCTTTTGGCAGCTGCTGCTGCTTCCTGCATTACCACAGCAACTGCTGGGTCTGTTTACCCAGGATGCCATGCTGGCTCGGTGAGGTGGACCAATCACACTAAACATGCTTTTCCCTTCCAGTTGCTCATTACTGCCTCACTAAATCTTTACCCCCTTTGTGTTTTCTCTCAGTTGCTCTCATTTCCCTTTTCGCTACATGAATGGTGTAAAGCCAGATTACTCAGACTACTGAGGTGAGGGATCTTACTGGAAACAAAACCTGCTCTTTAGCACCAGCATCTGGTTTTAATTTGATCACCTTATCACCCCATAACAACTCACAGCCAGTGACTTAGGTGATGGTAATGGGAGATGGAAATAAGTTAGCGCATTCATTCATCAGGCTTTAGGTTAGACCACAGTCGAGTCTCTGTTCGGATAGTAACACGCAGGTTTGAACGACAGCACGGGAAAATGCATC
Source organism: Macropodus opercularis (assembly GCA_030770545.1). Lineage (NCBI taxonomy): Eukaryota > Metazoa > Chordata > Actinopteri > Anabantiformes > Osphronemidae > Macropodus > Macropodus opercularis. Next base: position 16,444,381 of record CM061096.1, on the reverse strand, counting down.
TTTCAGCTCAATTAGTGCTGCAACAGTTCACTAAAGGGTGACGCTTCAGCTCTACTCGAGACTGAGAGCAGGCAGCCCCAAAACCGATTCATCTGATAATGTGATGGCCATTTCCAAACCTTCAAATCTAATCAAGCCAAAGAGGCAACACATGGATTTCCTCTGGTGTAAAGCCTGTGTTGCACTACAGTTTCCTCTGCTGCTAATAACTGATCCCCCTGAGGATTAAACAAACCTTCATTCTTCACATTCCAGAGCATTCCCTCTCTCCCCATTCTTCACAAAAGCCCCAGTTGTAACCATAACCTTAACCTGGTACTACAGCGGTACCGCTCTCCTGGCAGTGCCTCCGTTCACGGTTCTGTTTTCCACTATATGCAACTGATCTTAGAACCAGTCAGTTAAGTAAATTAGCTCTTTTGGGCCCTTAGTAAAGGATTGAGGGCTTCCAGCCACAGCCACCCAAGCCTTCAGTCCTCACTGTGGCTCCAGTTCAATCCAAGGTCCAAAATGTTAATGTTAAATGTCAACTTTGTGCATGCGGCTCAACTGCTGTTACATTCACACTGCTCAGTAGGTCTCAGGCTGGTAAAACCTACCCAAGAAACTAGTGATAACACTGACGAAGCTCACCCAGAGGAAAAAGTGACACCAGCCATCTCAGCTGCCGTGACGACAACGTTCCGCTGAGGAACACACAGCTACAAAAACGATTTTGAATGTTTTCAACTGGAAATAACACATTTTTTCCACGCTACATCTCTAGCTCACACAATTAGCTTCATAAAAGGAGTCGTAAAATGCGACTGAGAGCCACGGCAACCACTTCACTCACGTTAGCAATCCTGAGCGATAGCCAGTGAGCTGCTCGCTCATAAACTACTGTTACATGTGGTAAGAGTTACTCACAGCTACACACCCTCTCGAGGAATATGGTAACTGCGTTAGTGCAATGATAATGTACTGTAACAGGGGCGACATGCCAGAAGCACCAACAGAATCCAGATCCACAAAGTGAGCCAGAGCTCATTCACATTCCCAGACAGAGGAAGTAGCAGTGGGCCTGATCTGGGAGGTGCTGTGCTCTGTCAGTCCTGCAGTGTAAAACTGCCACTTTAAACCTTTCGTAACAATGTGATAAGACACAAATGAAACCCTGTTAAGCAGAAGGCTGTATCATCTAGCTGCACATAAACACATTTACAAGAAATCTGAGCTAGTTGTCACTTGAGGATTATTTTAATTTGCTTTTGGCATTTAATCAGTGCAATATAACTGCTGCTACCACTGAGTTTACTTTAGCACTTGGCCATTTGCAAATGCTCAGAACATTATTCGCAGCGATGCTGTTAAGACAGTTGCCACTTTGACATCGTGTGTGTGGTGCAGTTTCGATGCCCCTGGTTCCCCTCCTAAGCAGCACTGGGGCCTCTCGGGTGTGGGGGCGTTGTTTTCGGCAGGCAGGCTGTGGAACAGAGGTGACATTAAGGGGAAATGAGGGGCAGGTGAGCATGTTTTCACTTATTATTGCCTCAAGTGTTTCATGACGTACTGCAGTTCCACTTTGGGGCAGTAATACTGTATTATTATATTGTGGCACATTGTAGCCTGAGCCAGAAGGCAGCGGTGGGAAGGGATCAGACATCAGAATGAAGGGGAGAGAAAGATATTGTGAAAGATATTCCACCGTGACAATGGAGTAATGATGGAAAAAAGAGAACAGGAAGAGAAACAGGAGTTCCCCAGCTATAAATACGCCTGTTGTCTGTCACTGGGGATAAAATCCTATGGGTGTCTTAGCACTTCTGATTCAGCTTCAGGGCAGTGATAACAGTTGGCAGCTGACATCACAGACAGAAATAGTCATCATGGGTTGGTGAATGGCCCCGCCCTCTCTAAATGGCAGCAGCGTGTGAAGGGACCACCTGGGTGAGTGTGTGATGGTGGACTGAGATCCAGCAAAACAGAGTCATTTACACCTAGAGCTTCCAGCAATAGAGCATGTCTGACCTTTGAGCATCTCATTCTCCGCCTCGGTTTCCCTTTTTTCTTTCAGATCTAAACTAAGCACCACAGAAAACATCACAGCAAAGATTTGTCACATGAACGACGGCTCATCGCTACTGCTGTACGATTACGACAGCGACATCGTCATCCTGCCATCATCTTCAGATACTAGTTTGCCACACTGTGGCAGGCTAAGCTGGTTTTACATCGTCTACTATCAAACATCACGGAGCGGTGAGAACGATGTTTCTAATCTCATTCTGTCACAGAGTGAGAGTGTTTAAAGTTGTTGTCCTTTAATATAACACGTCATGAAGGAGCTGATGTTTATTTTCCCCACGAGCCACGTGAATCAAACCGGTTTGAAGGTCCAGACTCTTGTATGTCGAAGCCTCTGAGCTCCGCGTCCTGTGGGCTCGTGTTGGGCCTGTCAGCCCGTGTTCAACCGTCCGGGCTGTTTTCTACAGGGAGCATTCAGACAGGCTCTTGGACTCCTTCCTTTCCTACGTCCCACAAAGCACATTTTTCAAATGCTTCTGACGCAGGGGTGAAATGAAAAAAGGGTGTGAGGGGAAAAAGAGGGGTAAGAAACACCAAGCACCAGAAAGAGAGGGAGAGGGGGAACAGAGCCAGGCTTCACATGTTGTTCATGGAAAGGACAGAGCTGGACTGGTGTGGTAAACACACTTGGCCTAATTAGACGTCTCTTTGAAATTGAATATGTGTATTCCACTGCATCAACCACAGCTCATGTCTGTGCTGAACATCCGTGCCAGTTTCGAGGCAGAGGAGCTGAGTGTCAACGAAAGAGAAAGCGTAGCATCTGGTGGAGGCGGGACTGAGACAGTCTGAGTACGTGTATGTTTGGTTGCTTCAGAGGGACGAACGAAACGACAGATAACGGACAGAACTACCTCCACAGGCCCGTCACACACTGTGCAGTTCAGAATCTAGAAACACAAAGATCAGTCAGACCACTGGTTATTAGCCTGTAGCAACATTCCAATCATCTCATTAACATTTACTTTAAATAAGCACAAATCTGTTGTCTTTAATCTAATTTCATTTTTTACGCTTTTCCAACACCAACGCTTCTCCATCAGAGTCTTTGAGTTTTCACAGCTGAGGATCAAGGTGAGATGTTGAAAAGAGTAACCTCTCGTTGCATGTGTGACCTCGAGAACATACAAGGCAACGGCGATAGGCTCTGAGTGGGAGCCGAGAAATCTCTCCAACCATCAGCATCTCTACTCTTAGTAAAGACCCAAAATAAAGACTGATCCCTTTATCACACAAGCCTGGAAACTACCGTTAAATCCTGAAAAATCATCTGTTCTTCGTCTTAATATTATATCAAACCAGTATATTTTACTGTGCCATTATTCATTAAACACTATGTTGCAGAATTGAAGGAGTAGTAACCTTTTCAAATGACTGTAGCGTCCTGCACAGCAGCATGTCTACAGAGAGGGTAAAATTAGCCTTGTGCTGTTGGGTGTTGCCTTTGGGCCAATGAAAGGGGAGTGAAAGCAGTTGTGGGAGATATGGCAGCAAGTTTGGCAACATAATCGATTGCAGATGTCAGCCGACGGGTGGCTTGTTTGGGCCACAGTGGTTCTTTGTGATGGCTCGGCCCGCCATAATCTAACAGGACACGGCTGTTTTGGTGTGTTTATGCTGGCACCTCTAATATCGCAGCGCTAAGCTCTGCAGCTCACAGGAATCCAGACACACAAAGGAGAGCAGAGGGCAAAGAGTAACCGCGAATGACTGAATCCCATGGAATCACAGAACAAACATAATACAGTCAATCAGCAGCAAATACAGGTTAGAGGAAAGTTATGAGACAGACAAGTAGAGAAACAACTGTGCGAAAAACAAATCTAGCCATAAAGCTTTACCACTTTGGATAAGCGCCAGACTTCAAGGTACACGTGATTCAGTTTTCAGATTAATGAACATGTCGTCAGTTGCTCATTGATCTGCTGCCATCCTCTCCAACCTGCAGCTGGAAGGGTGTGAGTGTCCGTGTGGGGCAGGGGGCAGCATCACTCAGGTGACGATCTGCTGAGCTGAGGCTTCTGGAATCAACACTATGTGTCCTTCTCGTGACAACATTCTACTGCGAGGGCAGCGCATGGCAGCGGCTCAAGCGTAAGTCATCTCCACACAACCGCTCTCAGCTGGACACACGCACACACCGACTGGCTGGCAAGTGTTGACTACACACCAGCTACAGCTTTGCGTGTATGGAGGTGACTACAGCAACCCTGGGTCTGGTTAACCAACCTGTACAGCTTTTCTAGCCATGGCTCTATTCTGGCCTGGAAGGAAAGATGTCTACAGGTGGAAGTGCGCAGGGGAATGAAACAATAAATCTGACCTGATATACGAGCCCCAAACAGAAATACGATTTGATTCTGTATGAATTCCACAGCTGCCTGCCATTAGGAACACATCTGCCCATGTGTTTCTGAGTGACTGAGACACACACGAATGCAACCATACTGTTCACAGGCATTCCCATCACTCATCTCCTGAGTGCAGAGCACAGATATTCGTCCTGAAGCCCAGGAAAAGTCCAGACACACACACACACACACACACACACACCTGTCTTGTCACTCAGAACCTGGGTGTGTCCTCCACCAGCCTGTCTCTCCAGCCCTCGCTGCCCCAACAAGGCCTCATTTCCCAGGGAAGAGCTCTGTAGCTCCAGGCCTCCCGTCTGCACGCACACTCTCAGAGCCCTGGTCCCAGCCCCCTTCAAACTGCACAAAGCCCCTATTGTGAGGCACAATGCTGGCCGCCCCCTCGGCCTTTCCCTTGTACCCTCTTCTCTGCCCCCCTTGGCTTTGCCTCAGCCTCCGTCTCTGCTTTTCAGTCCTATTTGCCTTTTTCTCTATCCTATAGTTTCGTATTGTGTCTGTAGGGGTCTTCAGTCCCTTCAGCATTCAGCTCTTCATCACCTCTCTCGCCGCTGGCTGGTTTTCCTTCTACACAGTGTTCAAAGACATGTTTCACTTATTCAACTGCTGTTTAACTGTGTAATCTCCTTCCTGGCCAGATAAATGGGAGACATTTCATATGTTTAAGGTATGCTTGCAAATAGGACACAGCAGCTGCCTTTCTCTGCAGAGCTGTGAGATATTCTGCTGTTAACAAACTTTTAATGTAACATTAAAAGCTACATATGGAGGAGTCACATAGATCCCATAGTCTCTAGAGAATGTGTGAAATGGCTCCACACCCTACAGCACTCACACAAGAGCGTTCCCTAAATGGTTGAGTAAATGCAATTAAGAAAAGTACGACCCAAAACAAAATAAGCGTTGGAACTGCAGCTAAAACCAGTAGAACAGCACATTCTTCATCTGCTTCCTATAGTGGAGATACCATAAAACACAGCATGGGTAAGAAGTTGGTACCAAATAGATTTTGAACTACCTAAGAGTAATAGCACACATCTAAAATATGCATTTAGCTCCTTACTACTGAGACAAACTTGTCTTCTCTTCTTGCCTGAAGGTTGTACGGCTAGATGTGGGTTTTGCTAATAGACTCATACACTTTTTAAACTTGACTGTTGGTATTTTTAGAAGAATGTGTACATGTTAAACAGACTTCATTATTACTAGGCTGAGATCCAAGCAAGGCCAAGGTGCCTCCAGGCTGATTTGACTTCATCTAATCACAACAGACTGCGTACACTTACACCATGCATTCCTTATTCCTTACGCGGAGAACAACACCTCTCTACACCTGAAGTCAGGCGTAAACAACAAACAAAGGTCCTCACATCGGCATACCTAAAAAATAATACATCTAAGCAGCAATGTTAGCAAATGTTGCCATCAATGTCTGCGAGATAAACAAATGCCAGCTAAAAGGCTAAAAGGCAGGTTTTTGCTTTTCTCTTTGTTTAGCTACATACACACATCTCGTGCTCCTAGTGCCATCTGTGCTGCGCCATAATAACTCTGTGGTAGTGACTGATATGATTCCTGAGAATTCTCATTGCATCGGCTTTTCTCTCGTTGTCAATCTGCAAACCAAAACACACCCATGTATGTATGCGTTATTGGTTATTCTCACCTTAGGGAATAAAGCCAAGCCTGCTGTTATTGAGAAAGAGTTACTGCAATAACACCGTACAACGCAGTGTGTAACTATGCCTAATCTGTCCTCTAGAAAAACAGCAGCATGTGCCAAAAGCACAAAAAAAGCTAATTAATAAGAGCAGTGAAAAATGAATGGGAAATGGTAAATACACAAAACCAAACACTGAGACACAGGAAGCATGGACATCTGCCAGTAAGCAAGTCTGAAAAAAAAAAAGAAAAAAAAGTCTGATGCGATGCAACAGTCAGTTAAACAGAGGCGTAACCATGGCGACCCTGGCTGTATCCTGACGGGGGACCGATAAGGAGGTAGACATTACACACACTTGTCCTCCTGTGTTTTCTGAACAAATGGCAAGAATGATGGAACCAAGCAGACTGGACCACCGCAAGGCTTCCAGCAGAGCAGCAGTCTTCGTCTTCATGTTAAGTGAAAGACGAGCTTCAGGTTTGTGGAGGATTTTCCTCTTCAACCTTCCGAGCCAGAACATTCTGGCTGAAAGAAAGAGGACTAAACAACTGGTGAGTAAAGCAGGGAAAGGTGGTAATAATGAGATAGGCTAGTTTCTCTAGATACGGAGAGAAGAATGAAAGCAATTACATAGACACTCTAAATAGATGCAGCTTTTCTCTCCCTGAATGGGAAGGTAGCCAAGTTAAACACTGATAGAGATCAGTCAGTAACACACAAAGTATGTCACTGCTGCCAGCAAGTCTCCAAATGACCCCTTTATTTGAAATCTCAGGGGAAAGTTGCTTCAGTGACGCACCCTACTCATACGTCCGGCCGAGGGCATTGGGCTGCATGGAGGACAGCGACAACCTGGCGGTGACTCACTGTGGGGAATTTAGCACAGCATGGTATGAAAAGCTGGAAAATTGATGACCTCATTCCCCTGAGTGCCTTTCCCCAAGAAATGGGGTCGCAGAAAAAGAATGGTGGCACAAGAGAGGTGTCCCACATCCACACAGACGCTGTGTTGACAACAGGACAAGATGCGATTCATATCATTATGTTCGAAGAGTCTAAAAGCTCTGGTCTCTCCAGTCAATCTCTCACCCAACATGCAGCCAGCTGAGACAGGAGATCAGAGCACAGCCTGAGGGCAAGCAGTGACAGGGAGACTATCAGTCAGACACAAACTGTGGCGCTTTACAGGTCATTGGAAAATCACAGACAATGTCACATCAGGGTTGAAATGAGTTGGTCTCATAAAAAATAAATGACTGTAGATGGAAAAACAACAGTAAAGAAGCCAAAAGCAGAAGCTGCTGCTCCGCAGTTTGAGAGTGGACACAGGCCGTCTACACACAGACAGACTTGAATAAAAGTTCTGCTTATCACAGCAGTTTTTCTAAAACAACCAGTCAGAATCCGAAGTGGGTCACACGTCTGTGTCTTCTGGGTCTCGTTTCGTAAATGTGCTGAAACAATCCAATTTTGAGCAAGAGCACACAACATGTACAGATGCATCTGTAACCTGACAGGACCTTTCCTCTGTGTTTGGGAGCGGAAGCTCAACTTAATGAGACCTGTTCTCTCAACGTCTCCTCTGACTGCGTGTACAGGCCATATAGTACATAAACCCCATCCCAACTGTCACTGACGAGGTTCACCCTGGACCAGTCCTTCATAGGACCACATATAGAGAGAGACAACCATACACAGTCAGGTACCGCCACCAGTTAACCTGACTGCATGTCTTTGTGGGAGGGAGGCGGAGAACCCACAGAGAACCCGGGAACCCTGTGTTAGCCACTGCACCACAAAGAGGGACGTGCTTTTCTTAAATAATGAGATGAGTATGACAACTGAACAGTCGGCTCAAAAAAACCCTCATTAGTTCATTTCTATTTAAATTATGACACAGATCCAGAAAGCTACACAAGAAATGTATGTGCCAATGATGAAGCTTAGAAGAGAATATTCATCTTAATGCTTTGATACCAAATCCACCGTGAGGAGCTGATGATGTTGAATAGGTACTTTTTTTCCATTCCCTGCTGCAGACAGTGATGCCACATATTCTTAACACATCAACAGATAAACAGCAGTACAATAACCTCTTAAAGGAACTAACACAAACTCAATTGTTCCTATTTTCAATTCCAGCACTGTGACCCACAGTCACCTTGTCATACCTTGAAGCATGCAGCGGTACGCCGTTTCTGAAATGGCATAGATGTGTGGAGGCATCTCATGCCTCTTCTTCCCTCGGTACATCTCGATGATGTTCTCTGAATAGATGGGCAGGTTCTTGTATGGGTTGATGACCACACAGAAGAGGCCAGAGTACGTCTGCAATTACAGAAGCAAACATTTGAATTAAAAACACAATATACAGCAAGGGACAAAGATCTACTGCAGTTCAAAACCACACAACTCCTGCTGGACAGAGAACACGAAGGAATAACAAAGACTTGTGGTGCAGCAAATGTTAAACTTAGTTTCTTATTAGTGGTGGTGCGTCTGTGTAGTGTCTGATCTTTCCACACAGAGTGTGAAGGATATGAATGTTGTTTAACTATGCTGTGAACTGAGCAGTCAGTGAGTAGTTAACAGTACACACTGCAAGTGCAACCAGCTGGTGGATTAGTAACAGTTTCGTCATAGATCAAGTAAATGTTAATCAATTTGTTTCTAATTAAACACATACAGACAAATAAAAGCATATCTGATGGATGTTAGGAAGCAGTCAGCCCAACGTGGCTCAAGACCTGAAGGATGAAAGGCAGCAGGCTCCCAGTGGCAGACGGGTTGGTTGGTTCTCTCTCCATACAACAATATATGTTGAATTTCTATTTACAACGAGCACTTGTGTTTGCAGAACTTGAAAAGGGGAAAAACTAGAGGGATGAGCTGAAGTGTTCGATTCATCGATTCGTGCTTCTGACTGTGAATCTGCAGTTTCTAAAATAGTGAATGTGCTCTGTGGACTGAAACCTGTAAACTGAGCTAAAGTGATTCAATATTTTACCCTCTTTTGTTATTTACCACAACACACTAAAATCCCCAAGTATAATATAATGACGATGTTAATGATTCATCTCCTAAAGTCCAGATCATTTCTATTCAAAATTCAATGTCGGTTAACAATTAAGATTAAGTTAACATTTAGAGCCGAGTTGGACTCTGGGAAATGAGGGAATCAGCAGCCACAGGTTGACAAAGGGCCTCAGAAGACGCACGGTGTGTTATGCAACAGTGAGGACAGTCAGCACAGAGGAAAAAGAAGGTGAGGAAGGACAGCAACGATCCAGCTGACAGCGCTCTCCAAGGTCCAGCCCAGTGGAGAGGACGAGGTGAGACAGCGGGCTCTGCTCTCAGCCTTCCTGTAAACTGCTCCCAACCTGACGGGAGCCATCAGAAACAGAGAGCCTGCCGAAACTCTAACTCTCCACTCTCCATTTTTGAGGCTAATGAAAAATTTATTCTTTCTTATCTGTCAACTGAAGCTGCAATAAGTAGAAGAGTCTGCACAGCTGCAGAGAGGAACCTGGACTGTAGGTTCGATGTGGACAAGCACATTTTATTCACTTCTATATTTTATTTAAGCACAATTACCAGTGTTGCTAACAAAGTACACGACTCTGCCAAGCTGGCATACATGGCCCAGTTCAGAGAAGGTGATATTTCCACAGTGAAATCAGATCCAGGGGTGGGGATGTCATGGCCTAGTAACAGCTGAGCAACACACAGGCAACAGCAGACACAACAGCCGACCCCATCTGGCATCTGTGGTCAGGCAGTGTGTCTACGAGGATCCTTCTCCACTGCCGAGGCTGCAGGAAGCATCGATTCGAGTGTAGTATGCGATTCGCTAAGTTAGCACTTCAGAATAAAACATAATCAACCAACTGGGACGCAGCATCTCAGATCACACTGGTTTTACTTTAATAGGCCAGAAATGTCTGGTCACTAAATTTTACAGTGTGATTTCCATGGTCCTGTTATCTGCTGGGAGTGTGGGAAAGAGCTGCTGAGGTCCGGACAGACACTGAGCAGCAGCAGGGCTGAAGTGGGCGGCAGGAGACAGACAGACGGACGACTTTTTGCCATGGAAGAATGCTGAGGCCTTCTGACAGCTGAGGCTTATCTAACAACACAAAAGCCTGCTTGTAGCCCCACTTGTGCAGTGAAGACTACTGTGTGACACTGTGGTTAGTCTGTGATTCACCTCAAAGGCAGAAAGCTGCTACAAAATAAATGAGTTGGCTGATCAGGCTGACTGACTTCACACGGATGGAGCTGAGCAGACAGACCAATAGGACAGAGGCCAGGAGCCTGAAAAAGTCTTATGGTTTCAGTTGATGTCCAGTAAATGTGAGGTCTGCTTGATGCTGCTAAATTTCTATCAGTGCATGTTGGAAGAAGCTGGAGAAGGAAGAGGCTCAGTAGCACAGAGGCACATGCTGATGCCACAGAAGCATGAATCAGCTGCAGAATAACTGATCGGTGACTCATCGAGTACAGCAGGTGCTGAGCTGGGCTTCGAATACCCAATTGGTGATTTATGTTCTGTTTAGGAACAAAAGTTCCCTCACAATTACACGGTGTTACCTAATATTTCCTGCCTTGGTTCATCTGATCCAGCTTCTTGTAGACATTTTTGAAATTACATGCAGCAGGAAAAAAGCGGGAACCTGCTTAAGACCCTTACTGAACATTAAGCAGAGTTACTGTGCATAGTAAATATGCTGTGAACTCACTGTAGCAGACGGACTCTAGAACGGCCACACTGATTTAAATACGAACGTCTTCCCAGTCACCTCAAATAAAACCACAGCCCGGGGAAGGCATTATGACATGGCTGCAGTAAATGCAGCAGCCCTCTCAGGGGGTAAGACAAATACACTGGAGAGGGTTAGACCATGGCAACTAAATGGGAAAATTCTCTTCCTAATAGAAAACCAACAGAGTCACACATGTTTTCAATTTGTCTTCAACAAGAAATTAAGAAGCTTTGAGGCAGATCTGAACCACGAAAGAGTAGAAACCATGAAACTACGGTATGTGAGAGAGAAGACGGGGAAGAACTGGCGAGAACTAGGGAAGCCCACACGTTCATTCAAGACATATGGGACATTTTATCTTGTGAGAAGGATCTAAAAGGCAACCATTCCACAATCAGAGTCTCTCTGCCGACGTACAACCCACATGCTATTCCTGGAAAACATGTCACTAAATAGGTCAAGATCACAGCTAGAACATCTGAGAGCTGCTTCTTCTGAAACTGGATTATAAGGACAGTTGCTTTGCAGTGATGCAGATCATTATAAACTTCAAGCACATTTGATGCTGGGTTTCATAAAATAATGATAAAGGGATATGTCTTATAGACATTGGCAGCACTTCACTTAGCCTACAACTTTAAATTGATCTGACTGAGTGAACCAACAGGTTTCAAAACTAAAATGCAGGTTAACAAAAGCATTCTAAGATAAAACGCTTTTAGTTTCACTGGCCCAGAAGAGCGAGAAAGGTCTGACCATCTTCAGTGGGAGCTCAGAGCAGGACAAATGGAAGAGGTATGGGGGTAATAACCCTTAACTAGAGGTACTAGACGGTGAGGAAATCCAGTGGAGGGAAGTCTGGCAATGGTTAAAAACGGAAAGAGCTCCGCCACTCACAGTGTGCAAATATGTGCAAGTGCGTTTGTGTCAATATTACAAATATCAGATCCCACTTTCACATAAGGACGCTAAAGACTGCGAGTAAGAGCCTTATAACGTTTATATATGTATGTCGTGTCAGCCAACGGGTGAAATTCAGTCTACAGCTGTGAGGACCAGGGATCTGTGACCTGAAGTTCATCATTCCCCCATGAAGAAAGTATAAACTGTTACAAAAACACAGACCAAGTCTAAATCACTCACATATATGAGCCCAGAGTAGTAGCGGTCCTTCAGGTTATGCAGCACGGATGCCTCGTTCAGGCAGGTGAGCTCAGCCATGTCTTCCACTTTGCTGAACTTGGGCGGGTTCATCTTCTGGATGTCGTCCTTGTTGATCACCACCTTCTTGCCGTTCTCTGCCAGCTCTACCAGCACCTCCTCACCTCTCTCCTCTCGGACACTGGCTGCCTCAAAGCCATGGCGCTCGGAGGGGACCCACACCAGCTTCTTGGCGGTCCAGTCGGCCTGGGTGGCTGGGTTGTAAACCACAGCCCGGTCCACAAACAGGTACCGCTCCGGGTCCTCTTGGCCACTCCGATGCGACATCTTATCTGGGGTTTACCAGAGCAACGTGGCCACCTGGAACACACAGGCAAAATACACTCGGGTCAAGATGAGCAAACCCCACTGCACTTGTTTTGAAGCGCTTGCCTGGGGATAATACAGTTTCAGTCTTCCAGAATAATCACATTTAGAGGCTGTCTTTCATCTACAGTGGAGGACAGCAGGGAAACACAGAGGGGAATTCATGAAAGAGCCTTAAGAATGTTCCATTGGTCTCCAATATGAAGTAAAGAAATAACTACAACAAACTTCTTGCATCGCATCAAAATTTTAAAGCACTGCAGAGGTGAATAATGTCGTTTTCCTACACTGTACTTGTTTGCTGAGGGAACTAATGTTTCAATCATTAGTGACATTTAAAAGCTGCTCTGCGGAATAACGACACACTAAGCGGCGGCCCGTCCTCAGGCAGCTGTAGACCAGCGCACTGCGCACACTGCGTAGCTTGCTGCGTTCTCGGTCGTAGCAACCAGCGCGTTACTAAGTCATTCCCGTTTCTCAGCTACGTTGCTTTTCTCCCCAGCTCCGTTACAGCAAATAAAAGCATGTCGTGCATTAGCTGCGCGTCCTGGTGTCACTGGGAATAAGTGGAGGGCAGCAGGGAAACGCGCCTACGGAATAGATGCGAGGCCTGCGCTTCGCAAAGTCTCCGGAAATCGCCGAGTGAACGAGGGAAGACGAAACGCTACCGAGGCTCGAGCCCCGTTTGCGAATATCACCGTTACGCTACTACAGCAGGTTCACAAACCCGCAAAACGGGCGAAAAGAAGTCAGCGAACGTATATGATGCGGTTAAACAACGTAAATGTAAACGCTGGAGGTTAAAACGCAGCAGAGACGACCGTTAGAATTAAATAACGCCAGAACAATTAATGTTAGCGGGCGGTTAACGTGTATTTTAACGCAAATTAATGCCGTGACGCTAGCTTAGCACGGCTACGTAGCATCCCGACGCCTCGGCGTGGACGCGTCAGCTGTCACTGCAGCGTGGAATGAAAAGTTACTGCTTAACTTAATGTTGAGTTCAGGTAAGTTTCCACTGCGCCCTGGGTCCGTCCTCCCCTCAGCGCCGGTGACGGCGCCGCACTCACCCGCCGCTGACTAACGGACTCACCTGGGTAGTGAGCGGCGCAGCGGTCGGGTCCTGTTCACCGAGCTGTTGACGCGACTAGCGGCTGCACACGATTGAAATGCAGCGTGTGTCTGGGCTCCGCTCAGCTCCGCAGGCTCGGGGCTGCCTCTGCGCGGGGGGCCCCTCCTCGCAGCGAGCGGACCGCTGCTGCTCCCGCCTACGGACTGTGCTCGCACACAGTGACCGCGCGGACCAGGACGCGCCACCTGAGAACACACACACCTGCGCGTAGCCGCTGCCTACGACGCAGTACAGGGCGCCTTTAAACGCTGCAGCTGGACGGTCCGGTTCCGTTTGCGGTCCGTCTCGTCCCCTCACGCATCATTGGCTTCCACAGACCAACCCCCCAAATTTACTGCAAACCAATGACACGCATGAGGGAATAATTACTGCAACTTTACGTTACAAACAACCCGCAGTGCCCGCTCCAACGTTCTGCTGCCTCCCAGCCTCAACTGCAAACAAACCACAAGCAACTAGTTTTCCTGCATGTGCACCATCCACTCGGTTAAAGCACAATTCACGTCCTCTCCTGTCTGAAAGCGACAGCAGCACTGAAGTCATGCAATCAAAGCATCCTGCCACAAACACAAGGGCCTTGGTTTTACAGTGGCATTTTATTATGAATGGGAAACTCATAGGAGCCAGGAAAAGTGTTGGCGGTAATTAAATAGTTCGCTTCCACACTAAATGGTGGAAAACATGCTGTCATCATTGTAACGTTTTTACATCACAAACAGTAAAGACAACGTATGTTGTGGTTATGTACAGTGGGTAAACGCTGGAGCTTCAGCGCCGTCCTCTCCAGGCTCCTCCACCCCTCATCATCTTCCCTGCTCCACCTCCTCCTTTCACTTTCTTCCTCACGCCACTTGCTTGCTCGGTGTCATCCTCGTCGCCATCTCCTCTTTTGGGCCTTTTCCTTTTATCTGCTTGCTCCTTCATTTCCTGAGGAAAACCACATTTTTTGTGAATTTCATGTTTGACTTTCAATACACAACACAGCCCTGTTAGTTTTAAGGTCCTCTGTAATTAACAGACGTACCAGCTTGGCAAATCTCTGCGCCTCGCTCACTCTCTCCACCAGCATCATCACCTCCTCCTCCTGCGTAGGGAAAGCCGGTAGTTTCTTCCCAATCAGAGTTTCGATCCGCTGGAAGAGCTCCACGTCATACCTAAGGTAATGAAGGATGCGTCAGCTTATTGCAGTTAACCACTGCAGTTTGAAACAACAGTTTACAAGCATTAAACCAAAGGAAATGTATTAATGTAGTAAAAATAAAAATATAATTTCATTAGTAAAAATTAAACCAATCTTACTGAGTGACAAAAGTAATAGACTTCCCCGATCGCCCTGCTCTGGCTGTTCGGCCAACTCTGTGGATGTAATCCTACAAGGGCGGAAAGATCCATTCAAATCAAATCACTAATAAACCATCAAATGAACCAGCAGCATTAAATCCAGCACCAGGTACCTTGGAGTGAGTGGGGATGTCATAATTGATGACGCAGTCCACATGAGGAATATCCAGTCCTCTGGATGCCACATCGGTTGCCAACAACACAGATCGAGACTTACACTTGAACTTGTTTAGCGCCCCGAGACGTTTATTCTGAACAGAGGATGAGCCACAGTGTGAATATACCATTAAATAGTGAGGAGACACTTTCAGCACTGACAGAAGTGATTCTTCATAGACTAACTATGTAATTACATTTTATGTACAGGCTATAATTCTAGTCATTGAGGAAAAACAATGCAGAGCAGCTTGTATGTACCAGCTGAGGATCATAATTTCATGTCAAATGTGGTGGAGAAAACAGAAAAATAAAGAGTACGACAAAACCAAAAGAAACAGAGCGAAAGTTATTTGACGTGCTCGCTGTGACTGCAACCAGCAGTTGAACCAAGACTGTGAAACTCTAAACAAGCTGGTTTCGATCCCATCCACATTGTAAAAAGACGCTCAGGTCTCTCTCTCTCTCACTGACTGGGGAATATGTTTGGCCAAAGAACTAAGGACGGCTAGCATCACAGCTAATGAAGAAATGTCTAAAATAACCTGTTTTAACTTTTTTTTAGAGCAAGCTGTGGCCAGAGCTGATAGGAGATGTACCACTGTCAGTGCAGATAAAGGTGTTGGTACAGGCAGCAGCAGCAGCAGCAGCTGGACCCCACAGATGCTTTGTACCACCACGCTGCCATCATGTAAACATTAGCAACTGTTATCAGTGGTAGAAATGTGCTTGGCTGTGAAATGGCCAGGGAGGTGAGAGAGGTGTATGTGCTGATCTGTTCCTGAAACTCTACCTGACTCATCTGTCCATGAAGAGGGATAGCAGTGATGCCAAGGTTCCTCAACAACAGCGCCACCCGCTGGGCACCGCTACACGTACCGCAGAAAATCATAAATGAGTTACCAGCCAGCTCGTTCAGGATGGACACCAGGTAACAGTCCTGCAGCAAGAACACCACATATATTACCACAGCGAGGCCAATAATGAAGATAAGTGCTGTTAAGATCTGGTCAAGTCTGCTGCTATTTATCATCTCATCAGTGATGTTCATGGCATGTTATTTCTGAACATTATAATGAAAACACTGTCTAATAAGCATGGTGTTCCTTTATATACCTTGTACTTTGACGGTATGAAGATGTAGTACTGCTGTAGCTTGTCTACTGTGGTATATTTGGTAGACACAGCACACTTCACAGGATCTTTCAGAGCAGCTCTCTGTAGTTTCTGGACCTGAATAAAAAGAGTAAGAGAACAATGTGCACACACCACAGTGGAATGATTTGCTGGTGTCTGCAGCTATTTTGATTTCTTAAGATGCCAATATTAGAAGAACAAAGTCGAAGCAATCGTCTACCTTTTTGGTCATTGTGGCAGAAAATAAGAATGTGCGTCTGTCTCTGGGAATCACCTTCAAGATTTTATCCACCTGGCAAAAAATGTCTTTGTTTTTATAATTTTGTTCATATACTCCAAGAACAAAATCACAATACAGTTTTTAAATCAAACATTATTGGAACAGTTGTAGTGAATGAAGATTTGCCATTGAAGTGTTCCTATTCACCTCAGTCTCAAAGTCCATGTTGAGGATTCTGTCCGCTTCATCCATGACCAGGAACTTCAGAGCTCGTAAGCCGAAGCCCTTGGTGTTCTCCAGATGGTCTATGAGGCGACCAGGTGTCGCTGAAAACGCATATGTATGTGTTGTTGGTCATCCTTTTAGAGATGTAAATACATACGTAACTCTTACTATCCTTCATAATAATACACCTCTGTTAATTTGAGTAATGTAATACTTGCACTGTCTGTATGAACAACAAATAATTATAGTGTGAATATATAACACAGCAACAAACAAAATACTGTAGTTTCGCTGAAGTTCCTACCAATAACAATGTGAGGTTTTTTAGCCAACACCAAAGATTGGGACATCATATCGATTCCTCCGACAATAACAGCTGCAACAAAAACGAGAAATATTACAGTCACTGAAACGCTTCTCTGTACACTACTACATAGAATCAGACACATACCACACTTAACACCAATGCTGGATCCCAGGGCCTCAAACTGCTCTGAGATCTGAAATGCCAGCTCCCTAGTGGGGGTGAGGACGAGGGTATGAAGCCGCTGGGGTGAGGCCAGCAGTGACTGGAGAATAGGTAGAGCAAAGGCACCAGTCTTTCCTGAACCAGTCTCTGCCAGGCCGATGACGTCCTTCCCTGTTGTTGAAAAACGCGGTGTAACATCAAAGCATATACTTTAGAAACGCGTGTACACGTCAGCTGTTACTGGCGCCACTCACCTTGCAGAGCTACTGGTATGGCTTCTATCTGAATCTTTGTCGGGCTCTTCCATCCCAGCTGATCACAAGCATCACACAGGACATCAGTAACACCCTGTCAAAGGTGAAATGAATAAACAACGATCTTTTTAAAACGCCGACAAGGTTGTTAAACATTCATCTAAGCTGTTTCGACGTTTACAGACGTGTATATTTTAAACGACAAACAATTATATATGCTACTAGCTTACTGTAGCTACCTAGCTAACGCAAGCCGCAAACCTTGTAGCCACGCTTCTGTTTTCTTCGTAGTAAACAAGACAAACTTACCAAATCCCTGAAGGTCTTTGTTAGCTCTTCGTTTTCATGACTGTTCTCCTCATCGTCTCCAAAACTTTCGCCAGTTTCGAGCTTTTCACTCTCCGATCTGTCCGCCATGCTGCTCGTCGCACAAACGTGTCGTCGACAGCTCCGGGATGCGCAGGTGCGGAACCGGACTAAGCCCAGTGGATTGTGGGAAACGTTGTTTTGATACGTTTTTTATCGTAACCGTTCCAGAATTCTCAGTGAACGTAAAGGCCAACCGACTGAATGAAAACGTAAACTTTTTAGACTTTTGCATTTCTATAAATTGTACACAAGTCCACAAACTTGTTTTAGCTTCTGCCACATCTTGGCTCTCAGGACCAAGTGATCCTCTCATTAAAGTAACTAAAATCATTCTGTGAAATAACCGTGTAGATAATGCAGCATTCACCTTTGAGTTGTACTGCTGCAAAACCGTTTCCATAAATCTATATATCACACTAACACAAAGTAAAAACAGTTCTTTTTATTCAGCTAATGGTTGACAAACATTTTTGTTTCAATGACCAAATACTACGACATAAACTGCTGATGATAAAACGAGAACACAAAAATGCTTTTTCTGGTCATAGTAAATGACAAGTTTGGAAGAAAAACACAATCATGAGCGCAGTGTAGAGCAGAATGCGTTTGAGTTGCCTACTGGAATAGCATTGAACCAAGGTTTCAATTAAATATATATCCACTGTGTCAATTCAATTCACGCTGTTTTAGATCCAACTTATCGCAGTTGAGATCAAATAAAGACGGGCCTGCTGCGCTGTAGCAGCTACACGGAAACATGAGAAAAACTACCACTACTAGTCTGCACAGAAAACACGTGAACTCTTCCCCACAAAAAGCTATAGTGTCTCAGAGGAGTCCCTCCATCTCCCTCATGAAGGCTTCATACACCTGGTCCTTAGTCTTCATGCTGGGCTGGGTCACAGCACCCATCTGGGCTGGGTTGATGAAACCCATCTGAGCAGCCGTTGCCTGCTGTTTCTGCCCATGACCAACTCCCATGCCTTCATCTCCCCTCCTTCCTCCAACACCAAAGCCCGTTTTCTCCAGAGGCCCTGCTGCTGCCCCAGGCATTACGCCGCCCTTGTCCCTACGCACCCTCAGTGCTGTGGGCACAAAGCGGGTGACCTCCGCTTTGGGATTGATGATCTGGGGTTTGGCAGAGATTGTGGCCCCACCGGAGCCCGCACCAGCGGCCAGGCTGCCTCCAGCGGCTGCGACAGAGGTGAGGTTGGCTCGTTTTTCGATGGTGGCCGTGTGGTGGTGACCAGGGGGGTTGCCGGCAGGATTGCTGCCCGCGGCTGCAGTCCCTGGAGGAGGGGGCATTTGCATGACACCTGGTCGCATAGGCATAGCAGGCGGCGGCATGTTTTGTGAACCATCCTGGCCAGATCCTGGGGCTTTTTGCCGCTGAACAATGCTGGGAGGAGCACTAAGCACATTGGTATTGAGAGGTGGTGGGAAGAGGGAGAGTGGTGGGGCAAGAGGACGTGGAGGCCCTCCGGCTCTGGGAGGAGGTGGCGGGATACCTGAGGGCAGACAAACAGATGCATTTAATACGAGACGTTCCTCTTTGCCAGTTTACCTTTGTTTTAACTATCAGACAAAAAAACAACACACAAACACACAAATTCCTACCTGGTGGTGCAGGGGGTTGTAGTCTGGGAGGGGGTCCACGTGGTGGGGGGCCAGGAGGGAGACCAGGAGGGGGGCCTGGTGGGGGGCCAGGGGGTCGACCTGGTGGAGGTCCAGGAGGCAGAAGACGAGGCATTGGGCCCCTTATACCTCCAGGCATACCCGGAGGCCTCAAGAACGGAGGAGCACCTAAACATAACGATTACATGTTCTAAATAATGGATAGTGGCAAGATAAAAAGGAGGACCAACGGTATTTCAGCTACAAACACATGACTAACCTGGCGGGGGGCCAGGAGGGGGGCCGGAGGGTGGACCAGGAGGTCGCATAGGAGGAGCTGGTGGGGGGCCCAGTGGTGGGGGTCCAGTCATGGGTGGGCCTTGCAAGTGTGGAGGTCCTTGCTGTCCAACTGGCCCAGGAGGAGGGGGTAGACGCTGGTTAGGCATAAGTTGGGGCTGGTTGTCCCCTGACGTTCCTCCGTCCTCAGTGTCTGAGACGTCAGACTCATCTGTGTACTCCTCCTCTACCTCTTCTTCCTCCTCCTCTTCAGGAACTGACTGACCTGAAAAAAATCAAAGACACACAGTGGTGTGTTATCAGAAATAGCAAAAGTGTAAAAGCTTCCTGAGAATACAGGAGTAAGAAAAGTAAAGTGAAGTACCTGCCATCCTTAACATCATGGCCTGCAGAGGGGTGATAGCCTTGGTCTTCTTCACCAACCTTTTCTTCTTCCTCTTCCCCTCACGAGGTGCCTCAGCAGGTATATCAGCGAAACGAACACTGCGACCTAAAAGAAAAATAAAAGCATGCTTTTTAAAAAATATTCAGAGCACAAACTGTACCATGACAATGCAGTCACTCTTCAATACACCCCAACATTGAAGTTTTCTGGACTGAAACACTCACCAGAATGTCTTTCACTTCTGTCCTCTTGTCTTTCCCTGTCATCATCCTGCTTGTCCAAACTCATCCGCTGATCACTGTCTCGACCCCGGTCTCGCTCATCCTCACTGTCCTCTTCAGAATCACTATCATCGTCATCGTCTAAGTCATTCCGATCATTGTCGCTCTCACTGCCACTGCCTCGATCTCTTCCAAAATCCATAGCAGAGTCCCTATCTAAACCAGGAATGGAAGGCTCTGTAAGAGAACAATTTGTAGAAATTAATACACACCAGCAGCATCAAACTTCTTTGGTATTACTGACAGAAAAACGAGCACATATGACCCTTGTGTTTGTGCTACCTGTGTCTGTGCCATAACCTCGTCGAGAAGGAATGCCATACAGTGCCAGGACCTGTGGAGGGGGAGGCCCAGGTGGGGGACCAGGGGGCTTCTTCCCTGGAGGTAAACGTGGGACAGGGGGTAATGATGCCAACACTGATCCAGACGATGCCGACAGAGGTCCTTTACTGAGAAATATAATAAAGCAGAGCGAGAATCAGTAAAATCATACACTGCAGAAATTATTAACATAAACAGGTCAACATTTACCCAAAAGTGGAGGTTTTCTTCAGGATAGAGGGAGGTTGAGCTCCTGGCAGTGGGATGTCCTGGATGTGAATATTGGAGGGGGCGTGGGGCATATCTGGTAACGGGATACTGTCAACTTCAACGGACTCCGCATTCTAAAGGAAAAAAAGAAGGGACAAAAACAATAACTACAAAGTCTGCAAATGTACCAAAATAACACAGAGGTTTTGAATTTTATGGGGGGATTTTACCCAAAGCACAAAGACTTATCTATAATTAACATTTAATTGTTTTAGTGCATGCAACTGAAACTATTTTCACATTTTGCATGTGAACCTGCTTCACCCATAAGACTGACATAAAACGAATCCCTTCCCTTCTACTCAAACACATAAGCACACCTTGACAGAGTCAAAGTAGAGAGCCAGTTGTCCACGTTTGGTCTCATAGTCTAGTTCCAGTTTGCGTAGCTCCTTGTAGGTTTCAGGATTCTCTCTCTCATAAAGATGGACAATACGTTCAAATGTCTCACGCAGCTTCTTCCTCTTGTCCCTCAACACCTTCTCATTCAGCAGAGGCTGCTGGACTGGGTTGAACTCTGTTTGGGTTAAAAAGAAAACATCTTTCATTATTACTGAATGATGGTCAAAACTATCCAAAACCAGAGAATGTAAAAATGGTAAAATTGTACGTCTTCAGATTCGACTACACAAGTCGCTCGCTCACCCATCTCGTCCAGCTTCTCCATGTCTCTGATGATCTGTCTGGGGTCCTTCATCTTCAACACTGCTGCTCTCACCATCATTCTCTGCTTCTTGTTCTAGTAAACGGAAAATATTAACACATAACATGACTGACACATCAAAAATGAAAGAATAGTTTAAAACACTTTAAAGACCATAGGTACCTTTTTTAACTCCCTCTTCCTTGCTTCTTTTCCTGCCGGGGGGAAGAAGTACATGACATTAGCATTCTGGAGACAGATGCTAACAGGGCAGAGGTCGGCAGCGGTTACTTACTGGCTTGGTCGGTGGGGTTCATAAACTTCCCACTCTTGGTGGAGGAGGTTGAGCGTCGCCCCATTTTGTCTGCGCGTCTCTTTCAACCTGTCAAATGTAAAAATGTCAGCAATAACAGATGGAGTTATTATTACAGCACCAGTGTGTATTTCCATTAGCTTCATTTGACAATATCAACTTTCTACAGTTCAAATACACGTTTAGGCAGTGCTTTAAATACACTTTCCTAAAATACTGTAGCGGATACAAGCAATACTAATAGCAAATACTTGTACCATTAATTAAACAGCAGGTTTGTAATCTGCTTGTCACAATGCGCCTGCTACACCACTTTCACGTCAGTTTGAGACACTATGCACAGATTAATAACCGCATGCCCTGCTGAATATGACGGCTTGTTAGCCAGATGGGTTATTAAACAGACCTCTAACGTCTGTGTTCGTTTAATACACCACATCCCGAGGCTGTGAATTATCTAATATCAAGACAACCACGAAAAGCCCAATATAAACCCCTCTAACGCTTAGCTAAGTGTTAGCAAGCCGTGCAGCATTTGGCTACAAAGTTAGCCGCTAACGTTAGCTTAGCGTATGCTGCGCTTGTAGACAAGGCCCCGTGGGAAAAAGCCAAAACGCGACTTCACCTCTTAATCAGAAAAACCTCTGTAGACCGCACAGGCCTACGCGCGCACCACTCGGTGCGAAAGGAGAAATATATTAAGCTGAGAAATCCAAAGCCGCCAGGACGCAGCGACTCCGTTAGCCGATCGCCATGTTTACTGCACCGCGGGCGAGAGCGGAAGACGAGAGTGACGTCATCAAACAGGGCCAGTGTAGTAGTTATAAATCAATCGTATTAATATTTACGCGCCCGGTTGATCATATGTAAATTGCCAACTGCTTTGTTTGAAATGCTCTAAATGTATTTTGTACTGATATATTTGAATTTCATCCACTTTGCAATCTGCCCTCGCGTGGCCACGTTTAGTACAACAGCAACGTAACGTCCTCAAGGCGAAGCGGGCGCACGATTACTGAACTGTCTGAGCTGCTGCGACGCTTCCTCCAGAGGATGCTCCACCCACACGAAGAACAACAACAACAACAACAACAACAACAACAACAACAACAACAACAACAACAACAACAACAACAACAACAACAACAACAAATAATACTTAGCCTTGGCTAAACACGTCGCATTTTAACCACCAGATGTCGCCACCTGCATTAGTCGTCACCTTCAATTACAACAAAGCCCAGACAGAACAATAACAATAGAACTGCTTGGACAGATGCTGATGAGGTGAGTGGGAACCACACAGAACAACACAGGACCATACAGAACTATACAAAACCACACAGAACCACAAAGGACCATACAGAACCATTCAAAACCACACAGAACCACACAGGACCATACAGAACCATACAAAACCACACAGAACCACAAAGGACCATACAGAACCATTCAAAACCACACAGAACCACAAAGGACCATACAGAACCATTCAAAACCACACAGAACCACACAGGACCATACAGAACCATACAAAACCACACAGAACCACAAAGGACCATACAGAACCATTCAAAACCACACAGAACCACAAAGGACCATACAGAACCATACAAAACCACACAGAACCGCAAAGGACCATACAGAACCATTCAAAACCACACAGAACCACAAAGGACCATACAGAACCATACAAAACCACACAGAACCACAAAGGACCATACAGAACCATTCAAAACCACACAGAACCACAAAGGACCATACAGAACCATTCAAAACCACACAGAACCACAAAGGACCATACAGAACCATACAAAACCACACAGAACCACAAAGGACCACACAGAACCATACAGAGCCATACAGAACCACACAGAACCACACAGGACCATACAGAGCCACACAGAACCACACAGAACCACACAGGACCATACAGAACCATTCAAAACCACACAGAACCACACAGAGCCATACATGACCATACAGAACCATACAGAACCATACAGAACCACACAGGACCATACAGGACCACACAGAACCATACAGAGCCATACAGAACCACACAGGACCATACAGGACCATACAGAACCATACAAAACCACACAGAACCACAAAGGACCATACAGAACCATTCAAAACCACACAGAACCACAAAGGACCATACAGAACCATACAAAACCACACAGAACCACAAAGGACCACACAGAACCATACAGAGCCATACAGAGCCACACAGAACCACACAGAACCACACAGGACCATACAGAACCATTCAAAACCACACAGAACCACACAGAACCACACAGGACCACACTGGGCCATACAGAACCATACAAAACCACACAGGACCACACAGAACCATACAGAGCCATACAGAACCACACAGGACCACACAGGACCATACAGAACCATACAGAGCCATACAGAACCACACAGGACCATACAGAGCCATACAGAACCACACGGAATCATACAGAACCATACAGAACCACACAGGACCATACAGGACCACACAGAACCATACAGAGCCATACAGAACCACACAGGACCATACAGGACCATACAGAACCACACAGAGCCATACAGAACCACACAGGACCATACAGGACCATACAGAACCATACAGAACCACACAGAGCCATACAGAACCACACAGGACCATACAGTACCATACAGAACCACACAGAACCACACAGGACCATACAGAACCACACAGAACCACACAGTACCATACAGAACCACACAGCATAAAGGCTACAACACTCCTGATGCAGACGTAGAGGACTGAACTGAACAGCTATGAACACAGTGGAATCTGACTGGTTCCGGGTCTGGGTTGGGTCATACTCACCCGGGTGGAGGGTGTCATACAGTAGCTTCTGCTCCTTCCTGCACATTGAGAGCCTCTGGTACCACTGTTCTGTGGAGGGTTGCACCTAGGCAGAACCAGGCCCGCTTTGCTCTGGGTCAGGACCACTTGGCACCGCCGGCGAGTGCTTGGCGTTGGCGCGCATTCAAGAGGAAGTTTTTAACGTTCCAACTCGTGGCCTGATTCTTAACAGTAATCATGCAGCAAGAATGGAATGAAACCCGCAGCCAAGAGAATTCCCCCACGCTGCTTACCAGAACCAGACCTGCTGTTCCCAACATCAGTAAACAAACCACGCTTCTTTTCCTTTTGTTTGTTGAATCAGCAAAACCTGATCATATTTATGCAAAATTAGGAATAAATTAGGTGATTTCATTTCCACCTCTGACACATTGTTTAGACTGCTGTTATCAACTGAATGCTGCCTGTTCTGTGTTCGTCTGCTGGCTCTTGTTCTTCTTACTCTTCTCCAACCTTTTCACCTCGAGGCCAAGAGACACTTTAAGTTTGAATAACATTATCTCCACAGCCAAGAATTTATATTCACACCTAATAAAGTCATCTCAAGGCACAAAGTTCAGGAGCTTCACGGGTCATAGACAACACAGCGGTGATGGTTTCCCTCCCTACAAAGTCCAGGCAGCATCTTTTTTTAGAACAGAGAGACTGACAGCATGATAAGTGATCTATGTCAACAGAGGCGCTTTGTGTTTGCTTGTTCTTGTGAAGGAGGTTCGACAGGTTAAACACAACATGCACAGCATGATTTAGACGCTTTCCATACACGTAAGAAGCGGTGTCGCCATTTTCCTCCAAACTAAAGCAGAACCAGCATCTGATGGTTGAAGTTTAACAGATTGCAATCGTGACTGTTCTCAGGTCAGTGACCTGCAGACACGCGCTGTGATTTGGGCCCATTCCTCACTTCTCCCGTCCAGCCTCTTCTGAACAGCTGTTAACCTGCACGACTTTCAGCTGGTTTGGTTGTGGGTCAGAAAGCAACGAATTATTAAATCAAAGTTACGCTGGAAGAGTTTGGGCCTGTCTGACCTACTTTCAGCGTCCAGTCCAGTGGTCATGTCTGTGTCATGAGACAGAACCGAAGCTGCCACTTTATGAAACCACTTTTCTTGGCTCATGTCTTGAAAGCTGACAACGCGAAGATGAGTTTCAGTCAATTAACGTCAATCACCGCTTTCTTCAAACGCTAATAATACACTGACAACCAGTCCATCATTCCTTCCAGCCGACCCAGAGCGCTGCCAGGTTGCATAAGCGCAGCGAGCAAAAACTGGGTCTCAGGTTTCTGACTGGAGCGTTTCCCAGCAGTGACATTGACGTAATTAGGCTGGTGTCATAAAATTGCTACAGCTTCAGTTGTGGTGTAATTATATCATAACATTATATAACACACGAGGCCTCAGCTCAGTCTCTGTCCTGTCGGCTCCGTTCGAGGCCGATGGCCGCCCACACTCTCTATACGCTGTGTTACACATCAGCAGATAATCATCGCACACGTGACTCTGAACTTTACGGCAACAAAGCAGGAAGAGAAACAATCTGAATTTAACACACCAAGAGTCTATAATGTGACGTTTTTACCATAACGTCAAACGTCAGCTGGGTTTCTACCAGTAGAGCCTCAGAACAAAGACACAGATTAACCATCACACAAAGAAGTTATAGTTACTTAAACATAATCCAGTTATTCTGATGCAAAATAAACATAGTTTCCAGACGAGTAGGTTTCTTCTCGGAACGATGACATCTGTGCCTTGTTTATTCACTTCGGCCTTTATCCGACATAAGCTCAGCCTATGAAGGCGCCGCCGGAGCACGTGCAGAACGAGGCCTGTCGGTGACCCGCGGGACATCCAGGCGAGGACGCGGGACCACCTTCAAGCCTCCCAAGCGTCAACCAAGATGAGTTTTGACCTGTGGTCTCATGTTCTCTCAGTCTGGCACAAAGTAATGAAGCATATTTGCTGGTGTTCTACTCGACTACGACCCTGCTGACTTTTAAATGAGCCACTTGGCCACAGATCTGCACGAATATCACATCATTAAACCTGACAGCAGGTGGACTGTTCCACTACACAAAGCTCCCTCACAGTCTTCCGGGCCTCATCTGGCTCTGGATGCCTGGCTTTGTTTGTTGCTGGCAGCTGTTGTGAACTAACCTGTTCCTGCTGAACCCTCTAGCACAAGGAGCAGCAGCGTCTGTGAGACTCGCGCTGTGTTGGCGGCTTTAACCTCTCTACAGCTCTATCCCAGGGTAGAAATCACAGAACCACAAACAGAAGCAGCTGAGCTACAGCAGAACTTTATTGTTTACATGAAAACAGCAACAGCTGATTACAATCACATGTTTGAGAAGCAGTTTGTGTTTACAGTAATTAGCTCAATTAACCAAGAGAATCATCCAGTGAAGACCCCAGTAAATACTTAAAACACATGATTATTATTGTTTACTTTCACAATTTTCCCTTTGTATGTGTATGTATCATCATTTCCTGATGATGGATGATGAAACTGAATCATCACATGACGCTTAGTAATAGTGAACACGTCCGTGTTTGTGGGGTCATGGGTGCATGTAGACACAGTTCCTGTTTCCCCAGGTTCCCATCCTGAAGTCCAGCCAGTTGCTGGGAACATGATTCAGCATCGTTGCCTCCTGCTCCTCGTCCTCGTCGCTGGATCCTGCCGAATGCTCGTCCTCTGAGCTGTTGGTTCCGGTGCTGTCTCCCCGCTCTTCCAGCGCCTCTCGTTCCTCGTCTTCCTTCCTGAGGTGGCACAGGCTGCACACCCTCACCCGCTTGGTGGGGTGAATGTGGTCGATCACTTCTCGCAGCTTGGAGCAACCGTCACAGACCAAAAACCCACATTTTCTGCAGTGGTGGCGCCGCCTGCTCACACCGAACTTCTTGAGGCAGCGCATGCATTTGTAGGAGGTCTGGTCTGGGATCCAGGAAGAAGCGACTTTGGGGCTGGCTTGGCGGCTGCCGCCCTGCAGCAGGTTGGCCCTGTACAGATTGATGTGGTCCATCCAAGCCCGCTTCTCCTCGTACGAAGCGGCGGACACAAAGAAGGACTTGCGAGGTGTACAGATCAGCCACTGGTTCTGTAGCTCCTCTGAGTCCACCACATCCTCCAGCAGGACGTCCTCTGAAAGGGAAAGAACTGTTACACACTCGACGGTACAAGCCAACATGTGATTCATGGACGAAACACTGTCTGAGCCAGTGAGAAATATAACAGTTGTCTAACGGATCCCGTCAGACAAAATGTCAGAGAAGCGGAGGAGCTGCTCACCCAGAGGGACGATGTTCTGGTTCTTGTGCCAGCGGCTGTTCAGGATGATGGTCCCGTACACCAGCACATCATTGAAGAGAAAGAAAACCTTTGTCTCGACCTTCCGACGACTCTGCTTCTTCAGCCGGCCCTCACCTATCAGGACCCGACCCGGCTGGTACAGACGCCTCCCTGAGGGGCCGAATGAATGCTCCACGGCCCTGATGCGCTTACGGTTCTCCTTCTCAAATCCTGCCTGGTCTGCCATAGTGGTTCAGTGTCTGTGGCATGAACGAGGTTGTCAACATAGTTTTTGATAGGCCTCCAGGCTTCCTGGTGACGCAACAGGTTCCAACAGAAGAGATGCGCTGTGAGTGGCTGTGGACGCTGTGGGATGGGCTCCAGCTTCCCTGTGACATGAAGACACAGCCTCCATTTACCTCAGCAGCGGCAGCGTCTGTCTGTATTAAAGCCAGACACGGCGTTTACAGAGGTTACGTGATCAGAGACATCTCATTTATCTTGTGACATGAACATGTCGTTGCTATCATTTATAGTGAAACAGAAGACTCAGTCTGGTTTGTGTCTGAGTGGCAGCAGCTATGAATTATTCAGTTCTTCATTATGGAAAGAGTAAAAGCAGTGGGTCATAAATGGATCTTTAACAAAGGCCAGTTAAAGCATCTCCACTCAGTGTTTACTGGCGTTTACGAAGGCAGCTCTGCTACCTGTTCAGAAACCAGGAGCCATAGGCAGCAATACGCAGACGAGCAGCTGCACTAAAGCCTGGAGAGTAAAAGCAACTTTCCATCAGCTGTCAAACCCTCAACTGAGTCAGGCCAGAGGCGCTTGACAGGAAAAAACAACAACGAACGACATTCTTCTGAGAAGCTGACGCGATGTGTGACGAATGTAAACTAGGCTTCGAACCAGGAAACTCCACGGAGGAGGAAGACTTCAAGGTTTTGAAGCACCTTTTTTCTTTCTTTCTTTCTGATAAGGAAATAAATGTAACACAAAAAACTGAATAAGCAAGAGTTGAGCTGATTTACTTCATTAACACAAGACAGAATGTTTTACTCTGTAAGCCTAACAATAAAAGATGAAAGAGAGTGAAGAGTTTAAATCTGTTCATCTCTGAAGCTGAAAAGCTCGTCTTCACGTTCAGTATCTATAAGTTTAGCTCATCTCACCTAAACACGTCCAACTTCAGTTAAATTGTACCTTAGCAGGACTGAACCAGGTCAGATTTCAAATCTTAAGTTTACCAGGATTCAGAAAATACAAAAGTTGTTTTATGTGTATCCAATGTTAAACAACTCTGAACAAAGTAGGTCTAATGAATCGAGAGCCGAAGCACCTGAGTGTCAACAGGCTTCATCCAGCTCATTTGAAACCCTGCACACAGCAGAGCAATCCAAGGATCCAAGGATCCAAGGATCCAAAGAAACCAAGGAAACCAAGGATCCAAGGAAACCAAGGATCCAAAGAAACCGAGGAAACCAAGGATCCAAGGAAACCAAGGAAACCAAGGAAACCAAGAAAACCAAGAATCCAAGGATCCAAGTAAACCAAGGAAACCAAGTAAACCAAGGAAACCAACAATCCAAGGAAACCAAGGAAACCAAGGAAACTAAGGATCCAAGGAAACCAAGGAAACCAAGGAAACCAAGGATCCAAGGAAACCAAGGAAACTAAGGATCCAAGGAAACCAAGGATCCAAGGAAACCAAGGAAACCAAGGATCCAAGGAAACCAAGGATCCAAGGATCCAAGGAAACCAAGGAAACCAAGGATCCAAGGAAACCAAGGAAACCAAGGATCCAAGGATCCAAGGATCCAAGGAAACCAAGGATCCAAGGAAACCAAGGAAACCAAGGATCCAAGGATCCAAGGATCCAAGGAATCTCCCTGGGACCACGTTTTTAGTCCCCCAAATGACGTCTGTGGATCCTAAAGCTGGACTAGGATGTAATTGAAGAGTTTAAGCTGAGGACAGTTCTGTTTACGCACAAAGTGAAATTAGAGGAACCAGACGCATAGTTTCATCTGTTTTCAGACACTTTATTATGAATTCAACAGCATGAACATAAACAATAACATTTGATTCTAATGACTCCATAGGTCAGGTGCTTGTGCTTACTTCACAGTTAGTGGTGATTTGGTAATAACATGTTAGCAGTAGATACATATATATATATATAAATAAATGATTCCCCCTGGGATTAAAGTGACTTTAGCTTCTGTTCTATTAACTTGCTCCACACTGATCACGGTATGGAGGAGTGAGGTCGCAGGTGCAGGGGTCCAGGCTGGCAGCCGGCCATGTGTCCCCAGGTTCCCATCCTGAAGTCCAGCCAGTTGCTGGGAACATAACTCAGCATCATCGCCTCCTGCTCCTCCTGCTCCTCCTGCTCCTCGTCGCTGGATCCTGCCGAATGCTCGTCCTCTGAGCTGTTGGTTCCGGTGCTGTCTCCCCGCTCTTCCAGCGCCTCTCGTTCCTCGTCTTCCTTCCTGAGGTGGCACAGGCTGCACACCCTCACCCGCTTGGTGGGGTGAATGTGGTCGATCACTTCTCGCGGCTTGGAGCAACCGTCACAGACCAAAAACCCACATTTTCTGCAGTGGTGGCGCCGCCTGCCTGCACCGAACTTCTTGAGGCAGCGCATGCATTTGTAGGAGGTCTGGTCTGGGATCCAGGAGACGGCGAAGTTGGAGCCGGCCTGGCGGCTGCCGCCCTGCAGCAGGCTGGCCCTGCACTCTTCGATGTGATCGATCCAGGCCCGCTTCTCCTCGCGCGACGTGGCCGACACAAAGAAGGACTTGCGAGGTGTACGAATGAAAAAACGGTTCTTGAACTCATCGCTGTCCTCGACGTCCTCCAGCTTGACGTCCTCTGAAAGAGAGAGATGGTAAAAGATGTAAATGTCTGCAAGATGGTAAACAGGTGAGTTAGCTTTGATGGACGGGTTCACACCTCTAGGATGTGACCTGTCAGGTTCTCTGTGCTCAAATCTTTGGTGCCGTTCATGTCTTAGTCTGCTCTTAATAAAACCTCATCTCTGCTAACAGCTTTCAGCTGCTCACCCAGAGGGATGATGTTCTGCTTCTTGTGCCAGCGGCCCCTCAGGATTCTGGTTCCGTACATCAGCATATCGTTGAAAAGGAAGAAGGCTCTGGGCTCCGGCTTGCGACGGCCCTGCTTCAACAAAGTCCCCTCTCCCATCAGGACCCGACCCGGTTGATTCAGGGGTCTTCCGGATGGCCCGAAGGAATTCTCCAGTGCCTGGATCCGCTCCCGGTTCTCTCTCTCAAGCGTTAGCTGGTCGTACATGTTAGTCTGAGGCTTGAACCCAGTAGACGGCTTTTATATCATCGCAGCAATGCGACTGTGGCGTGAAGGCAAACCTGCTCAACAAGAAACCAGAGGGAGGGACGACGTGGGCAGAACCTCAGGCTGCAGATGTTTATAGCTTAAAGGGAATTATTAATCAGCAAATAATGATACAACATATGTAAAATAATTATTTTAAAAGCTTTGAACGTTCATTTTATTTCACAATGATTTCACTTCATTCTGAGGAAAGAGTTTCCTGTTTTTTACGACCTTTGTTCAAACGACGCAAAAGACAAATCAGAGTTTCCATCGAAGATGTTTAAATAAAAAACAACGAATCGAGGAGCAGATAAGAAGCAGCTGAGAGTCTGTAGGAGGGACCTGGAAAGAAAACCTGATTCCACGTCACAAATGATACAACGATAAGACGAGTCCAGAAAAGCTGCAGCGACAGACGCGATGTTGAGCAACTTCACCTGCTGAAGCTTTAGAAGTGAACCTTAGCTGTATTTGAAACTTAGCTGTATTTGAACCTTACCTGTATTTGAACCTTAGCTGTATTTGATCAAACGAGTTGAACACTGATTGAAAACTATAAAACTAATCTGGGTGAAACAACATGGACGTCATCAAGGCCACAGCTCAGAGGATGAACAGATGAAACCTGCTCAGACACAGCAGTCGACGGTGAGACGTGCAGAGAGCGAGTCCACATCACTTTTCTCTTTCTTTAACCAGTAAATCTGCAGCGTCTCTGCTTCAAACCATCGATTCCTCATAGATAAAGGCCACGTTTCACTATCTGACCCCAGCAGGGCAGCGAGCGTTTGAGATTCAGCTGAATAAACTTCAGCACGTGCAGAAGCTGAACCAGGTGTGTGGACTCACACATCCTGATTTTTGCACGTGCATGTTCGTGGGCTTCTATAATTTTCTGTATTTGTTTATTTCCTCGTCTGTTTGAAGCAAGGAGAGGTTTTTAGCGTTTTGTCGGTAGATGTCAGACGTTTGTGTGACTGTGTGAAGGAAAACGCAGCTGGACTCGATCACAGCGACGCCGTCGGCTCCACATCACCAACCTCCTCCTTATCAGCTCTTATGTGGTTTATGGCATCGCGATTGTTTCTTACTCTGTTAGTTTGTGTCTTAATGGCGTCTACACGTAAACAAGCAAAGTCAAACCCAGCTGACAGCCTTCACAGGATAAACCTGTCCGACCACATCTTCCACTAACAGCCCGCTGATTAGAGCAAGTAAACACAGGATGTGCAGCGCAGCGGTGAGCAATGAGGACGCGATCAGCCTCCATTTAAAGCTTGAAAAACACACAAACGGTGGAAATTCAAGCCATTTTCATAAACAGCAGCCTTTTATTTAATGAATTCAGCTTCACTCGACTCTACAGGAAGGAAACAGGGTTTAAAAGTCGTCTGTGGACAAACCAAACCGTGAAACATTAGCAAGCTGGAGCCACGGAGCAGAGCCGCAGCATCTGCAGGAGCGTCTCTACACACACGGCTCCACCAGCATCATGTGCAGAAACACATGCACACGAGCAGCTTTAGAACCGAGGGGAGTGTTAAAGTTATGGTTGATGAGGAAACTGACTCACGGCCACAGTCACGTCCCTTAAAGCTGCAGGAAGAGACGCAGAGCTGGAGCAGGAGGCCGGTGCGTTCAACGAAGAGCGGGCCGAGCGTGAGACGGGGTTCTGATCCAAGTCTTTGTCTTCTCTGGCGAACCGCAGTCATTTCCTACTTTGAAGAGCGACGTTTAGAAACGTGGAGAGATATTTTTACACAGCGGTTCCCATTAAAGCGTCTGGAGGCTCGTAAACGGAGGCAACGTGTCATGCAAACAGTTTAACATTCACCCATTTCAAAAACAACTAATCTCTGGTATTTTACTGGGGTATTAGCAGGCGTTTCACAGCTGAGCCCCCTTCTCTCCGTCCAAACCTGAGCCTGGGCTGGAATTTCACTGTCTGGCTCAGTCCTGCCTCGATGCAGGGACAAGCTTCAAGGACTGAACTTGACTCGTGCACATCTGTGACTTCAGCCAAGTCCAACATGACTCAGCGTTTTTGCCTCCTGAGGCTGCTCTGTGAAGAGCCGTGCCGTCAGATCCATCAGGGTTTCAAACACTCCCACACAAACCGAACGGTGACGTTGTGCAGTCATTGTCCGTGTCTGGTGCGTAGACGTTAAATGAGCCACGAGCAAACCATCAGATGAGTTTTCAAAAGGCCACCAGCCTGTAGCTGTGACGTAGGGTCAGGGCTGGAGACCGTTAGCGGCGCCGTGCGGGCGAGTCACAGGCGTCGAGGCCCAGTTCGATGGATTCATGCTTTCAAGCATTCAGAAATCATCATTTCCACAGCGACGGCAAAAGGCCGTTAGAGGTGGTGAAACACAGCGTTATTTCAGCTTCTTTCAACATGTTGCAGCGTTATTATCATCAGTAATAGGAGGATATGCATCAGTTTTAACGTTCACGTTCACTCACTTCCATGTTTACGCTGTTTGCTACTGTGACTCGATGTTTATGTTTCTCTTGAAAACCAATGAGTCGTCTCTGAAAACCAAACGCCCCCATGGCAACAAACAGCCCAAACAGGATTAAGACAAAACCCAGAGAAGGGAATTAAATTTTTATTTTCCAAGCACAGGAATCGGGCTGAGACTGGATACGTAGGCAGGCAGCAAGCGTTGCACACGAGGCTCGTGCGTTGGGAAGGTGTGGCACAGAGGACGATGCGGGTCACCGTGAGGCCGGATTTCAGAAAATGTGTTTTCTTCGTGGATGCTTGGATCCAGAAGAGGCCACAAAAAAACACAAACACATCAATTATAGAAACGTGTGGTTTGTGGAAGCGACAGATTCACAACGCGGCGAATGTGACGATGCTGCGTTTGACAGACGGACACTGTTCAGTATCGGCGAACTCTTTGCGGCGACTGTTGTCCGCCGAAGTATGCGTTGTAGGCCTGCTGAACGCCGAAGCGGTAGGCGTAGCTGCGGCAGGGGTAGTAGTCCTCGCAGGTCTCCGCACGCCGCTCGGCCGGAGTCTTGACCTTCCTGCACAGAGAGGACACACGTCAGAGCAGGAAGAGCAGCCTCTGGGTTCAAACGCGTCTACGGGCCTGCGGTCTGAGCTCTTACCTCCTCAAGCCGTAAAAGCGGTTCCCTGGGTGGTGTCCCAGCCCCCTCCTCCCCTGGGACCCGATGAACAAGTGGGCTCGGTTCGGCGGCACAAACAAGTCTGCAACCACAAAACGTTACTGGACAAACGTTGAAGCGCCTCAGCTGGAGCGAAGCCGGAGGCGTGTTAGTGGCGGCGGGCGGTTAGACGCATGCATGTTTTTCCTTCAGTAAGAGACAGCAGTAAATCACCTTCAGTCGATTCTGTGCTTTCATGAGAGTCTACGGGAAAAACATGGAATCGGTTAATCATGAGTGATGAATCAGATGCTTTACAGGCTACTGCGGCGTGATGGCGAAGCCATGGTGTCGGTGGAGGTCGGTACCGTAGCAGGCGCAGAGGGCGGCCGCGGCACACAGCGCCAGAAGCTGGAGAAGGCTCCTCATCCTGGGGCTCGTCTGCCACAAGAGAGCAGAGTCAGAGAAGGAAAGAACCCAGAGACCCACAGCTCAGGCAACATCAGTCTGCAGCTGGAAGAGACGCACGAAAAGCTCTCGACCTCGACTTCTGTTTGGAAGATTCCTTTCACCATCAATGGCAGCTTTCATTAAATCCCCCGACACACACACACACACACACACACTGGAAGCTCAGTGGCCCCACAGCTTGGCATCAGAAGAACCCAGAGTTAGTGTGTGTGTGAGACTCTGGTCTCTGTTGGTTCCTGCTGATGTGACGCTGTCAGAGCAGAACCAACCTCTGGCTTCACGTTCACTAACTCGACTTGTTCTAGTTTCCTGTAGCAGAACATTTAACTGCAGAAGTTTAGAGAGTTTGACGTGTTTACAGTCAAACTTCACCTGCGTTGAACAGATTCTTTCTGCGTTTACTCACCGTGGACGTTCTGGGGTCTGGATGTGTGAATTCTCTCCGAGGAATATTCCTACTTCCTCACAGCAAGGCTTTTATACTCACCTCGTCCTCCCCCTCCCCTCAGCCCTCGCCCTCTCTCCTCCCTTCTCCCTCTATCAGCCTCCTTTTCCATCATTTAATAAGAGCAGGCATTAGCTCACTCTCTCCCGACTCCCACTCCTCCAGAACGAACGAAAACAAACTGGGTAAACAGAGCGACGTCCAGCCTGCTCCATAGCAGGTATGTAAGAATATTCAGTGCGGTTTGATCACAAGCAGCCTGACTGGGCTCCATGTTTAGCTTTTGGCTTCAGCATTAGAGCATCAAACCACGGCTTCATTCCACTACGAGCAGAAACACGGCGGACGGCGCAGAAGCTGCAGATTCAGAGATCAGTCCAGGAAGAGACAAACGAGTCTTATGCTCAGATGCTGGAGGTGACGCTCCTCAGCGGCTCCAGGTCCAGTTGACTGACCTTTACCCACAATGCACTGCAAAGCCTAAAACTTTCTGAGACCAACACTTTTCAGTGAATCTTTGCTGACATTTTTGTATCTCAGGGCAACAGCATCGGTTTTACTGCGTGGATCATGTCAGACGTGACCTCGTTAAGTACACAGAAGTGGTTTCTGCCTACGGTAAACGCAGCAGGAACAACGTCCTCTGTGTCGATCTGCGACTTATGCAACACACCTCCGGACCTGGACTGAATAGCTGAGCCAGCGGTCAACAGACCGGAACAGGGGAACGGGCCTCAGGCGTAAACACGCAGCAGCAGACAACAGATTCAGACACAACGCTGGTGGTGTGGTCGTCCTGCGTCTCCGCTCTGCTTCTCTGCTCCTGAAGTCAGACCCAGACATAACAGGACGAGCGAGGGAAGGTGAAGTGATGGCGTGGAAACCGTGACGCCCTTCTCTCTCACCGCCTCACGTGCCTCCTCGTCCCGTCCTGCTGTTCGGGCCTTTCCAGCAGGGAGTGACTGCAGAGCAGCGTGGGTGGCTGCCGGGCACATCTGGACACCTGCACAGCTCCCAGCGTGGATCTGCAGCCTCTGTCCTGGTTAAAGGCTCGTTTAGAAAGCGCCGTGACAGAGGAAGACTTTCAGGATGAGGGCATGACCTATGAAAACATCTGCTGAACCTGTTTGGACAGGCTCTCGTTTCCCTTGGTGGCTGGGCAGGTGGCCCTCAACACACAAACCCCGTGTTTTTCAGGCTCCCTCCCGCCTCTAGCGCCTCAACACAGTGGAGGCTTTAAGGAGCGAGTGAGTCAGATGGAGCTGGTGAAAACATCATGTGATGTAAAGTCGCTCCTCTGCTCCGTCAGACTGTCGGATGAAGGACAGACATTACTCAGGACCGAGCCTCTGATGCTCCCTCACGTGTGAAATTCGCCACATGAATGTCGACAAATCTCCATGTGGATTTATGGCTGGTTCAAACCACTGGAATCCTGCATCGCACTGCAAATCAGTTTCAGGAAAAGTGGGTAATCTGGTGAAATCAGCTCTGTGGTTACCATGGAGACGAGGAGACACGCTAATGCGTCACACCCAACCATACAACGCGGTTCCACTGGATTAAAGCCGTTGAAGTTTTACTGGGGATTAAAGTTAGAGGCGTCGCCTGTCAGCCCAACTCCAGCTCTGCCTCCCCTCAGACGAGGCAGTGAAGCAGGCTCGGGGCGAGCGGCCACCTGCCTCCACCGGTCGGGCCGTAGAACCACAGAAGGAGAAGCAGAGGTTTCACAGGACGGTTCCACATTCATCAGACGCCTCCACTCTGAGTGTTTAACTTTACCCACGTTGGTCTCATCCCGAACATTAAACACACTAAATGATTTCAATGAGAATACGAACTGTTCTCAGCTCTAAGTTTTATGCTGGTTACTCCTCTGCTTTTCCCAGAAGCTACCTCTGCCAGGCGACCAGGAGCCTCTCACAAAGATTTGTCGGGGCGAGGGGACGGTTGGCAAGCGGCCGAGGAGAAGCTTTGTCGTGCTCCTCAGCTGATAAACCAACAGGACCAGTGATGCACAATCCACAACAAAGCCATAAGAGCCAGTCATGCACCTCGCTCCTCTCCTTCTCTCCTTCCCTCCCTCTGAGCTCTGCGTCCTTTCCTCCTGGCCACACGTTCCTGCTGATTATTCAACGTCTCTCTGACGAAGTTTAGAGTCTAAACTTTGTGGCTGAGGCCCGTTTGGATCCGCGACACTCTGACAACAGACAGACCGTCCTGCTGAGCTGTTACTGTGGCCCGGGTACGAGACAGACGACCAGTGAATGGAAATCAGCTCTAATCCCTGGTTAGGTTTTATTTGATCTCTGCTCTGTAAAATATAAGTTGCTGCTTCAACTTGAAAATCAAAGGCGTTGCTCAAGGGTTCGACTTAAGTTGTCGTTGTGTTAACGATCACATCAACCATCACTTTAATCACGACAACAACCTCTGTCACAGCTCACGATGTCTTTGAGTCCTGGGTTTAATAAAACTATTTCAAGCTGATCCCGGTTCCACCCCAGCTTTCCATCCTTCTCCTGCTGCGGTTGCCAGAAGTGTAATCACACGCGTGTCACCACCAACACGTCAGGCCAAGCAGCGAACACACTGAAACCGAGCGGTGACCCACAGGCATCCAGAGGCAGGCGACGGGGAGCCGCGGGTCCAGAGGATGCACCCGGTGGCCCCGAAACGACGAGAGCACGAACAGGATGAGGAAAGAAATAAAGGAAGAGCGAGGAACGAAAGGAAGGAAAGACAGGAAGACAGAGAAAAGACAGGAAGACCCAGAAAAGACAGGAAGACAGAGAAAAGACAGGAAGACCCAGAAAAGACAGGAAGACAGAGAAAAGACAGGAAGACCCAGAAAAGACAGGAAGACAGAGAAAAGACAGGAAGACAGAGAAAAGACAGGAAGACAGAGAAAAGACAGGAAGACAGAGAAAAGACAGGAAGACAGAGAAAAGACAGGAAGACCCAGAAAAGACAGGAAGACAGAGAAAAGACAGGAAGACCCAGAAAAGACAGGAAGACAGAGAAAAGACAGGAAGACAGAGAAAAGACAGGAAGACCCAGAAAAGACAGGAAGACAGAGAAAAGACAGGAAGACAGAGAAAAGACAGGAAGACAGAGGAAGGAAACCTCTGTGAACCTCATGGATCTGACCCCAGGCCTAAACCTGAACATCTGCATTTGCATTCGTGTGTCTCAA
This sequence comes from Macropodus opercularis, assembly GCA_030770545.1. Classification (NCBI taxonomy): domain Eukaryota; kingdom Metazoa; phylum Chordata; class Actinopteri; order Anabantiformes; family Osphronemidae; genus Macropodus; species Macropodus opercularis. The sequence continues at coordinate 16,405,795 of CM061096.1, read as the reverse complement.
CTTACACGGGCTGAGGTTCTGGCAGAGCCCTGGACCCGACCCGCCTCAGACCCGGCTCAGACCCGCCTGCTGTATTCACAGCCTGCGTTGTGCTTGCAGTCTCTGCTGCGTGAATCGTGCGCCATCTGCAGGCGCACAGCAGACCTGCGGCCACAAACCCTGTGTTGCCGGACGCACAACCGCCTCCTCTGAGCTGCCAGCTCTCACATCGGTTCCTCGTCTGGACCCGACGGCGCCTGGGGAGCAAAGGTCAACGTCCAGCAGCCTCGTCACAGGTTCCTTTGTTGCTGTTTGTTCTTTCGTGCTCGTTTCTGTTTGTGCTTCTTCGTTTTAAGTTATGTCTCTACAGACGTCTTTCATCCTGTGAGTTTGTCTCTTCGCAGCTGATTTTAGATGATGTTACTCTTTCATCAAATCTTTGTTGTTGTTTTGTTTGAAGCCTTACGTCGTCTCTTCGTCTCTTCTTCTCTATTATTTTTGGTTCATGTTTGTTTTATCCATGTGAAGGTTTTCTGCACATTTTGCAGCTGGAGCAGAACTTTTCAGCTTCAGTGTGAGCTTCAAGCTGTGGATGGAGACTCAGAGGAACCTCCATCTCCTCCATCCTGTCCATCTCCTCCATCTCCTCCATGCTGTCCATCTCCTCCATCTCCTCCATCCTGTTCATCTCCTCCATGCTGTTCATCTCCTCCATCTCCTCCATCCTGTTCATCTCCTCCATGCTGTCCATCTCCTCCATCCTGTCCATCTCCTCCATCTCCTCCATGCTGTCCATCTCCTCCATCTCCTCCATCCTGTTCATCTCCTCCATGCTGTTCATCTCCTCCATCTCCTCCATCCTGTTCATCTCCTCCATGCTGTCCATCTCCTCCATCCTGTCCATCTCCTCCATCCTGTTCATCTCCTCCATGCTGTCCATCTCCTCCATCTCCTCCACGCTGTTCATCTCCTACATCTCCTCCATCCTGTCCATCTCCTCCATCTCCTCCATGCTGTCCATCTCCTCCATCTCCTCCATCCTGTTCATCTCCTCCATGCTGTTCATCTCCTCCATCTCCTCCATCCTGTTCATCTCCTCCATGCTGTCCATCTCCTCCATCCTGTCCATCTCCTCCATCTCCTCCATCCTGTTCATCTCCTCCATCTCCTCCACGCTGTTCATCTCCTACATCTCCTCCATCCTGTCCATCTCCTCCATCTCCTCCATCCTGTTCATCTCCTCCATCCTGTTCATCTCCTACATCTCCTCCACGCTGTTCATTTCCTCCACCCTGTTCAGCTCCTCCATCTCCTCCATCTCCTCCACCCTGTTCAGCTCCTCCTTCTCCTCCACCCTGTCCATCTCCTCCATCTCCTCCATCCTGTCCATCTCCTACATCTCCTCCACGCTGTTCATCTCCTCCATCTCCTCCACCCTGTTCAGCTCCTCCATCTCCTCCACCCTGTTCAGCTCCTCCTTCTCCTCCACCCTGTCCATCTCCTCCATCTCCTCCATCCTGTCCATCTCTTACATCTCCTCCACCCTGTCCATCTCCTCCATCTCCTTCATCCTGTTCATCTCCTACATCTCCTCCATCCTGTCCATCTCCTCCATCTCCTTCATCTCCTCCACGCTGTTCATCTCCTCCACCCTGTCCATCTCCTCCACCCTGTCCATCTCCTCCATCTCCTCCACCCTGTCCATCTCCTACATCTCCTCCATCCTGTCCATCTCTTACATCTCCTCCACCCTGTCCATCTCCTCCATCTCCTCCACCCTGTCCATCTCCTCCATCCTGTCCATCTCTTACATCTCCTCCACCCTGTCCATCTCCTCCATCTCCTCCACCCTGTCCATCTCCTCCATCTCCTCCATCCTGTCCATCTCCTCCACCCTGTCCATCTCCTCCACCCTGTCCATCTCCTCCACCCTGTCCATCTCCTCCATCTCCTGCGTTCCACCCTGATCCTACTCTTGTGAGCACAGCTTGTTCCTGAGGCAGTTTGTTTGCATGTGTGCTGCTGGTTTTATAATTGCACAACGTACAGGATGTATCATCGTTTATGGACTCTGTGAAGCATTAATGAGCACGTTACGGGACGTTGAGCCACCCGAGGGCCCAGTAACCACGAGGCTGAGCAGACTGAGCGTTTACGAGCTGCTTCAGAGGCTGGAAACGTACAAACGCAGCATATCATTCAAACGTACGCGACGCTGCGTGAAGCAGGGACGCATCCACACGCGAGATCTGAAATGTGCAGCAAACAGATGTTCAATCACACGTTCACTGCGTTTCATGGTGAAGAAACGTCTGGACAGCTTGGCCTTCGCGCTCCTCGTTTCTCCTCTATTCAACTGCTTGGCTCTAATCTGCCGTCGCTCCTCATAGCTCTCTGGTCTCTGAACTCTCGTTGGTTCTCATGCTGGACGCTCACATTTTCCTCCCGCGTTGTCATGGATGTGTCTGTGCTCCAGCCTCGTCCTTCGTCCCATCGCGACTACGTCAGACTCTGTGATTCGGAAGCAGCTCAGTGGAAGCTTTGAAGCCAGATTCCAGCTCCTGCCCCTCCCGTCCAGATCCTCGCTGCCTCACCTTTCCTGTTTGAGCTCTGCTTCACACCCACTCTGAGCAGTTGGCTCCACTACTGGCTCCGTGGGAAGGGGAGGTTTTGCTTCTCCTCCCTCGTCAGGTCAGGGTTGTGGAGCCCTCACACCTCCCCTCAGCGTTTCATGCCAACGTTGACGCTTCCTGCAGCTCAATCAGTCAAAATCCAACACGTGAACCATCACACGCAGTGTTAAAACACGTAGGAGGCTGGAAGACGAACCAACCGTCAGCCTTACATAAGGCTCACGCAGCGTTAAGGCTTCAACCAGCTGATCTGGCTTCTGTGCTAATCATAGAATGAAATGGAAAACAAGCGAGGAGGTTGAAGGCGGTCGAGGACGGACTGCACCCAAAGACGGAGATGCTGGACCAGAACCCGGAGTCTGAGGGATGTAAAGCCCCAGACTACACCACAAGAAACAGGAATGTAATAACCAGTTAATTGTCTTTGCACCAAACGGTCCAGTGAACCCTGAAGCAGCCTGGCTCCTGCCTGCGTCCTAGTAATTAGCATCTGATTCATGAAGCTTTCCAAACACTGACAGAGCAGTCTGTGAACCCAAACATCAGCAGAGTAATGAAAACTGCTGGGCTCCCTCCGCTGCTGGACGCGTGGAAGCCTGGCGCTTCCTGTGGGACTCGCGTCTCAGCGCTTCGTTGAGATTCGGGCTTTCACTGGCTGGTGAACACGGCACGTTAGCAGTCGTGTGCCCACACGCTGACTGTATTTGGCTCTGGCTCGCTCTGTGATCCCACTTTCACATTCAAAGGAACATGGACAGTTTGGCCCGGTGTCAACCTTAAACCTTATGAACGGGTTGGAGCGGCCGGACATTCTGTCAGGAAGCCAAACCCGAAGGAGGCGTGAGACCCAAACTGTTCCTGTCACTTAAATGCTTCCATAAGCCTCTGAAATGAGATTCAGGTCAATCCGCCCTCCAGAGGATGCAGCATCCAATTACTGGCCTCTTACATAACAGAGCGCACAGCGGAAAATCCACACTCTGATGAACAACAATGAAAAAGGCCAAACAGTGCCAGCGTGAAGAAGAGAAGAACGAATGAAACCCTGCGGACGCTTCGTCCGTGCTCAGTGGCACCACAGCCCTGAGGGCGACGGCTCGTTTAGCTCTAACCATGTTCTCTGATCCGCGTCCAGGCTCAGAGAGGTCAGGGCCGCGGAACGGTCGCCGTGCGGCCCGAAGAGAAACGCGGTGGCCGCTGCCTCGAGCCTGGGGTCAGAGGTCACGAGCATCAATGAGTCTGTGTCTCAGTGCTGTTGTGTCCCAACGCTCTGAAACTGTCCAACACAGTAAATATGGGTCTTTCTACAGACTTCGCTCTGATCTGTGTGACTCACTCCAATAAAAAGAGCTTTTCATGGCAGAAAAGGATCAAAGCAGGCGACACTTCCTGAATTCAGGCTGTGTAAATACGCTCAGATATCTTCCCTCATTTCTCTTTTAATATTCTTATTTGAGCTTATGATCAATGTGTCGATGTTTAACGCCATTAAGCTCAAATATACGACTTTGCCTGGAACATGAGCTGAGCTCAGTGTGGCATCAGAGACTGTGGCTGGTTCTGTCTCACGCGTCCAGTCGTATCGTTGAGACTTTCACGGGTTCCTACAGGACGGATCCAGCGTGTGGTCGATGGTGTTTACATACGTGTGACAGGCTGTAAATCGTCACACACTGTCCCAGTGCTATTTAAACACTTAATCTGATTACGAGCATCAGCCTGAGCCTGTTGTCCTCACAGACGCCTGACGCCTAAGGTGCAGATGTTACTCATTGAAATCGCTCTTGGTTCTGACTGGATCACAACGAGATGGTCGTGTGTGGCTTCCCGTCAGCTCTGTGGTTGTGTCGCGACGGTTTCTCCGTGTTTCCAAACAGGCTGAGCCGGGATCCTCCCCTTAGATCAACACTTTCCACCGATGGAGCCAAAGCTTACGTCATCACGCCAGCACAGAAGACGAGCTGAGCGTCTCCGTTAAGCTGGTTTTACTCAGCTCCTTGTCTGACTGAAATCAAATCTTTACAGTTTTCAGCCAAATCGCGGCGGTTGCAGCCGGTTGGTGCAAGAGGTCACACGATGGGGTTAATGGCGACTGTAGAATAAATACACCTGCTCTGAAAGATCCAATTAGTGCGAAGGATCAAAATCAGGCTGAAAACGGAACAAATCCTCAATAAGGTCGTTAAAAAAGGTCCCAACGAGATCAAAGTTACTGCAGCAGGACGTTAACTGTTGGTAGTGACAGACGGATCTGTCTCAGTCTAAATGCTGCTGATGTGAATCACCTGCTTCAGTTCGAGCCTGAAGTTCCTCAACAAACCTTGTTTATCGAGGGAACGTCTACAAGTTTGGACTTGACTTGTTCAGTGTTTAGTGGCTACGTAACTAGTTGGGTAATATTTCTTTGGCACGTTCCTGCACTTTTACTTGAGTGTCAAGTGTTTGTACTTGACGTTGCTTTAGTCCCTCCAGGAATTTGTGATTTCTGTGTCCCGACTGACTCCACAGTCTCCCACAAGCACCTGAACACGAGCAGCACTGAGCTAAATGCAGGTGCTGAGCTTTACAGGGATCAGCCCGACGAAATCCTTCCAGATTGATCTTTAGCAGCGCCTCCCTGCCACGAGGGGGGAGGGGGCTCAAGAAGCCTGGATGACCTTGGTTGCAGGGATTAGAAGTGAAGATATAAAAGCAGGACGCAGACAGCAGACACTTCATGAACTCAAGGAGAAGAAGGAAGCAGCTCTGAGAAGAGATCGGCGGTGGCTCTCTGGATATCTGTGACCACAGGTAAGAGCTGAATGCTGCCATGGCGCTGAGGGAAAACAGGATGAGGATGATGATGGTGATAATGGTGGTGATGATGGTGATGATGGTGATGATGATGATGATGATGATGATGATGATGATGATGGTGATGGTTTTAACTCAGGATTGTTTGCTTATAACCAAGATCAGATTTGAAAAGTTCAACAGCTAAATGGATACAAAGCTAAAGTCCAGTAGGAGAAACAACGTGAACAGGAGAACAGGTGCGTTGACGTTGATGTTTCTTAGCTGATGACAGGAATCCCTGAGTCTGAGGCTCCAGTTACTGAGCAAGAAGCTCAATATGCAGAACTACAGTCAATTAACTGACGTCAGCCGCCGATGAGCTAATGGAAAAGTTGATGGTTAAGAAAGTTCCTCTCATTGCACAACATGCAGTTAGTCCAGGGAGGCTTGGATTAGAGCTAATCCGGCTGTTTAAGGTAATCTGTAGCGACTGGCCTCCAGAAGGAAGGAAACAGGATTAGCAGGGGATGGAGGCTAACTGATCTCTGATGCACATGTCTTTCAGACATCCTCAGCAGAAATGAACGCCAGCCCCCCTGCAGGAAGTGCCCTGGCCCCAGGTGGAGCAACTGGCCCCACCACTCCCAAGAAGGGGCCCCCCAAGTTCAAGCAGAGGCAGACTCGCACATTCAAGAGCAAGGCCCCCAAGCCAGGCCAGAAGGGGTAACGCTGCTCTGTTCCTCCTCAGCCCGTGGGACGCGCTCCGACGCTCGGACCCACCGCTGACCTGTCTGACCTGTCGGCTTTATTTCTTGCAGCTTTGGTGACGATATCCCCGGCATGGAGGGCCTGGGCACAGACTTCACGGTGGTGTGTCCATGGGAAGCCTTCGGCGACATGGAGCTCAGCGACCTGGCCAAATACGGCATCATTTAAACCGGCTGCCTCCTGCCTTCCTCGTGTCCTCCTCTCCACCTGCCTTCCGTCCGTCTCAGCTCGGCTCGCCGCGATAAGGCCGCCGGCCGACCCCCTAACGCCCTCTCGTCTACCTACCTCACGCTTGGCTCCACTGAGTGGCTGCTAAGCTTAATGATGTTCTTATTTTTATATTATTATTATGATACGATACTGTTAACAGTATATAAGCGCCACACAAGACGAGAATACTGACTCTGCTCCCCTTCTCCCCGCTGCCCTCGTCCATCTACAGCAGGCCCGTCTCCCTCCACCCGTCCTCACCCACGGCAACGGATGCAAGCAAAACTAGATGACACTAGCTTGAATTTGCTTCTAGCTGTCTATTAAATGTAGACGTCCTGTTCCACCTCGTCTCCCGTCTCACCTGTGACACGTTGCTTCTCTTTCAGTCGTCGTTGTGTTTTCTACTCTGTGTGCGAGGTCACTGTAAACACCAGCGGATGTGAGGTGTGAAACGCAATGAGCCGCCTCGCGGTCATGGAGGAGCAACTCCCCTCCACCCTTCGTCCCTTAGGAAATAAAAGCACGTACTGTACGATTTGTGTTTGAGGCACCGCACCACAGACTGTACTGAGAGCTGAGCCATAGCTGCTGTAAAGTGTGTTTATTTTTAGTACTCACGTTGTCCTGGTCTTTTTTTCTGAATGATAATACTTCACTGGCTGATCACATCATCTCCAGCAGGTTCTGGTATTAAAGGCAGCGAATCATCTCACTCGCACCTGGAGACACGTAACATGAAACAGATCTGCTCAACTCAAAGCTCACATCACATCAACATTTACACATTTAATACGTTGCTACTACTGATGCATAGTTATGCACAGCTCGACTTAAATGCTAATATTAATGTGCTAACATTTGCTAAACGGAGGCATGCAGACAGTTATTGAGGCGCAGGGGCTCCAGTAAAACACCAAGCACTTCCTACAGAAGCGATATTCCGGAGCCACTGAGGTTTTTAGAGATCGCATGCAATCATCTTTGTAATGAATGAAGGTCTGCGTTTAGCAACGAGAAGCAAACTGCAGGAGGCAGTTCAAGGCGGTGGTGGATTTAATGTCCAGGGTCAGCAAACCACCTACTGGGGCTTGAGTTCGACCCAGTCAGAAGCTTTGCAGAAGCGTTTGTGTAGTTTCCGTAATAAAAGACATCATCTCCATCTCCAAAAGCAAACTAAAAACGGTGCCAGTGTCTGCTCTGTGGTGTCACCTAGACTTTGTCAGGAACATATAATAGAAGAGGAAACGAAGGCAGAGTCTCAGACACAGAAACAGCCTCTGGTTTATCAGAGCGGCGCTGGAGGAAACGAGCTGCCATGATGATAACGTCCAGTGTCCTGTCCAGTAGCTTATGGAAGAAAGGCGATGCAGCAGATCAGACCATTACAGTCTGACTCAATACGTGGTTGGTGGAAGTCCGGCCTCTAACTGATTGCACTGATGAACCCAGTAAACGACGGCATGCTGTGATTGTGGACACAGAAGCAGCTGAGATGCGAGCAGGGGCGACCTCCTCGTCACTCCACGACAGCCCCGGTCCCGTCGGCAGCGCTGCCGAGGAGGGAGAGTCACTGAGGGAGTCTGCAGCCAAGGGAGGCTTAATGAATGTCAACAAACAGGGCGTGTGCGTGAAAACGGCCGTTATTACCACACACGCTCGAACCCCGTGGATCCGTTTCTACTGTAAACATTTGCTGCTGAGCTTCAACTTCTCTGACTGTCAGACACCTTTTAGTGCCTCCGATACAGATCATGCAGTTTCTGGGACAAAGCGCGGTGAGTGAAGGGATGAGGCCTCGGGCTGAACCCGGAGTCGCACAGTTCAGACACACCCTGCAGATGCGGGACCTGTGCAGACACGAGCGGAGCTTGTAAAAGCAAACCGTCTCCCCCTGCGGCGGACGCTGCCTTCAGCTTGTTGTTGCTGTGATTCCCAGTAACTAAGGCGACGCCTGGTCCCGTTCCGTCTCCAGGTGAGTCAGCTGGACTCGCTTCTCCTCCCTCGGAGCGTGTTAGACACTGGTTCGTTATCTAGAGACAGGATGCAAATTCATATGGGAAACAGCTTCATCAGCAGGGAGGAGCGAGGGCTTCATCACCTGCAGGTGTGCAGGCCCCACCTTTCATTAGGGAGGGACGCAGGGAGTCGAGGTGAAAACAGTCCCGTCTCCAGCTTCACCGCCTCCTCGAGCTCGACTGTTGCCTGCAGAGGAATGGACTCGGCGTCAGGGTCCAGGGCGTCGGAGTGAACGGGACTCAGGGACAGTAAAGGTACGTGGCTCCGTTTCGTATGGGCTCTGTCGTAGCTGCCAGCTTTTAAAGCTACTTTGTGTTCGTGGTTGAATAACCGCAGAGAAACGCGCTGATTGACTCATATTCAAATGCTTCATGGCCTTAATATCAGAATGGAAATAACCTCCTGGATTTGATTGCTTCACAAATCTCTGTCTACTCCATCTCCCAACCCACTAAACAAATGAAGGCAGGGGTCAGGCCACAGCGGCCTGGGCCACGTTCAACGTCCGATAAGGCTGCTAAAGGTTATCTTGTAACATCTGGAGCCCAGACAAAAGCTGTGTTTTGTGCTGGAGGAAGCGGCGAGCAGCTATCGCTCGCTGCGATCTCTCGCTGCGATCTGGACGGGTAGGAAGCAGCCTCCTTCCTGCTGCCTGTCCTGGCCCGGCTCGTGTTCTGGCTTGTTCCTACACTCCCTGCTGCTCCGCACCTCGCTCTCGCTGTCAGACCTCTCGCCCTGTTTCTTTTTCCACGCTTCGACCTCTGCGTCGAGCGATGTCGGTGTGCTCTTGTTTGACGCTGCTGCGTGTTTTGCTGACGTGTGGCTCTTGTTTCAGGAGAGAAGACCTGCTGCCATCAAAAACAAGGTGACAAGGGTGGACCGAATCTTCGAATATGGCCCGTTTCTCTGAGAGGCTCGCGCTCGCCGTCCTCCTCCTCGTCCCTCTCTGTCTGTGCCAGTCAACCAACATCACCTCCAGCCCTTCCTCTCCAGACTCGAATCTTACTTCTCTAAACGGCGTCCCAGGCTGCGGCACCGGGCTGCAGCCCATCTACAGGTTCCTGTGTGACCGGCGGGCGGCGTGGGGCATCATTGTGGAGACCTTGTCCACCGCAGGCTTCCTGTTCAGCTTCATTCTCCTCTTTGGCCTGTTGTTCTGGTCGCTGTGTTTCTGTGCCTCCTCCAAAAAGCAGTGCGGCCGCATCGGAGGCCCGGTGGCCTCCATGTGCATGTTCTTGTTGGCCACAGCCGGGATCTTCGCCGTCACCTTCGCCTTCATCGTCCGCCTCACGCCACAGACCTGCCCCACCAGGGTCTTCCTCTTCGGCGTGCTCTTCTCCCTGGCCTTCTCCTGCCTGCTGGCCCGCTGCCTTGCTCTGCTGGGCTTGGCGGCTGCCCGGGGCTGGGGGGAGCCCGCCATCGCACTGGGGCTTTTCACCGTGCAGGTGATCATCGCCACCGAGTGGCTGATCCTCGTGCTGGTCCGGGACCAGAACCCCTGCAGCTACTCCCAGGAGGAACTAGCCATGCTGCAGATCTTTGTGCTGTGCCTTCTGGCCGTCGGCTTGATCCTCTCCCTGCACCTCATGTGCCGCTCCTGCTCCACACGCAGCTACAGCTACACCGGGCCCACCAACCAGCTGGGGCGGGTGCAGGCCACGATGCTGTTCTTCACGCTGCTGCTGTCCGCCGGCGTCTGGGTGGCGTGGATCACCATGCTCACCAGGGGAAACGTTCAGGCGGGCCGCCGGCCGCAGTGGGACGACCCGGTGCTGAGCATCGCCCTGGTGGCCAACGGGTGGGTGCTGCTGATGGGGCACGGCTTAGCCCAGCTCGCCTTCCTCTGCAGGGGTGGGGGCAAATCCCAAGACGCACCTCTGACCTTTATCGGCTGGACCAGCCCCAGCGGTGAGAGCCCGGGACTGGCCGGTCAGAAGGAAGGGAAGGAGAACGGGAGCTTCGAGAACGACAGCGAGAACCGGAGAGGTGAGTGTCAGCCAAAATACACAAAGCTCACAAAATGTGGCGTGTATATGGTTACAGACATCACAATGCATTCTGGGTAAGGGCATCAACATGATGTCATCTATTCGCTTCTTCGAGGATGAGGTTCACGCTCAGGTTCAGTGAAATTATTGACTTTTGAACAAGGTTTTCTCTAATAACACCTAAACTCAGCTACTCTTGTAACACGATGACGAGAACTGGACCCTTTCAAACGGAGACTGTGAAACTAGCTGCAAGTGAAAACCGCACATCAGTGAAAAGGAAGCAGAGGAAGTGACCCAGTGATTTCTAGACAGAGCCGAGCGGCGGCTGCAGCGTCTCTGATAATGAAAGCTCACCGCCTCCAGTAATGAGCTGTGACTGTATGTGTCTCCCCTCAGGCAGGAGAAATGACCCGTCGCTGCGGTCGCCCTACGAGTCTGGCTTCTCCATGACAGTGAGTAATAAACCCAGAGGACGAACAATCCAGCTCCACACACCCTGCAATTAAACACGCCGACCTTTAACTACTGGAGGCAATTAGAAGCAAGTCATGTTGTTATAAGGAGCAGTTCATCACAGCGACAGGATGATGTGTGTGTGTGTTTCAGGAAATCGACCCAGAGAAGGATTACACCATCCCTCGACCTCAGACCACCAACTACAGGGAACCTTACGATGAATATTACGCAGAAGATTGATTGACAACACAAACCAAGACCAGCTCATGCTCTCGTCTGTTCCTCAAACAAAAGAACATCTGCTGTTAATCTTCTTGTACAGATGTAAATATGTGTGATGTTGTAAAGGCTTTAAGAGGAGGACGACTCGGTGCTGAGGCGTCTGGTTGAGCTGCTAAGAGAGGAGTGAGAGGAAGGAGAAGAGACTCTGAGCTCCGTCACAGCACCTGACCGTTCGTTTGGCGCCGAAAGGCTTACAGGAAAAGACAAACTGGTCTTTTTGTAAATTCTTATTAAATGTCAATAAAAGATTCGCCTCTAAAAGCCAGGACGCGTCTCACCCAACCCTCGGGCAGTAGCCCCACAGACCCACCACCAGGGGGCAGTGCATAGACACGTTTAGAACCGCATCACTATGGAGACGGAACCGAGCCGCCAGGTGCCGCAGAGAGGTCAGAGGCCCCACGAGACAAACACACACGTGTAGTCGCGGTGTCATCGTTTCCTGGGATGCCATCAGCAGAATTTACACAGAATTATTCAAACGGGCTTCATGACGCACGTTTGCTCCCCAGCCTGTAGGTCGACAAAGGTCAGAGCTCGACTCGAACACATCCCCTTGTCAGGAACGCGTCGTTCTATCCTCCCAATTAGTCTGACTTCAATTACTCAGACAGAACATGGCATCAGATTGGCAATTGGCCTCTTGTGGATTAGAGCAATTAGCAGGGATATGAGGTTTGCCACCACATCCAACCTATTTACAGCCATTAACTCCAGATGCAATTAGAGATCGTTCCACATTGTTCCCCTTGGCAGCCGTGACAAAGTCGGGGGCGGCTGAGGCTGCAGACCATCTGCAGCATCTGTCCTCGATTCTGCCTTCAGCCAAACCAGAGGAAGATAAGACCCCGAGAACTGGGGAGGAGGCAACAACAGCGCTTTCTACCTGGGCACGTGCTCGGACACCTCCTGTAATCAGAGGAACAATAAAGATTCAACCACCACATAAAAACCAAACAGTTTTATTATATACATTCAATAATAATGAAGAATAAACAGAAAGCAGACACAAGATGGCAAAGAAAACCTCAGTGAGAAAATACGTCACTTATCGAAATAAACAAAGTCACTTGGGTAAATGAGCTTTTAAGAGCATGTGATGTAAAAACCTCCACATGCAATTCAGACCCATTTTTGAAATCGCTCTGCAGAGACGCGCTGGGTTGGGCCCGGCGGGGGGGGAGTCGGGTCCTGCAGCGGAGCCGGCCGGTGGTCACCCCACGCATGATGAGTGCGACGGCGCAGCACAGACGCCTCCTCCCTCCCTCCTCGCCCAGACGCTGTGCTGGACCTTCGCTGAGACGCTTCATCACGTTACATGCACGTTGTTTCTCCTCCTGCTACGTAAACAGCCCCGGCTCCTCCTCCAGCACTAGGATTCGATTTCATGCACAAATGAAATGAGGCCCTTCCTCCTGACACAGACATGCATAGCAACACTTCTCATAATACTTGTAAGGAATAATAAGACAAAAAAAAGAGGTAATGCACATCAAAAATACTCATTGGACCTTTCACAAGCATACAAAAAACAACACTACCCGCCCCCGGACTGTCCGCCCCCACCACCCTCACCGGGGTAATAAAAAAGACGGCGGGTGATGATGTTGTCCTGTCAGTTTCTGATTAATGGCTCGGCTTCTCACCTTCAGTGCCTGAACCACCCACACGCCGCTTCGCTGAGGAAGGTGCCCTGCTGAGCCCCCTCCCTCGCTTAGCTCGCATTTCTCAGTCCCCTCGCTCTGCTCTGGTTTCCCTTTGTCTGCAGCATCAGTTCCCCACCAACCACCAGACGAGTGCGTGGACTGAAATAATCAACCGCGTGTTTGATTTTCAGGCGGCGCAAACAGCAAAAATCAGCTTCAACCATCAGATTTTAAAATATGAAACATAACCATTCACAAACATAAGAAATACATCAGGACCAAAAATGTGCTTTCTTCAGGAAATCTTTGGAACCAAAAGCAAATAATAGCAACAACAGCACAGTGAGGACATGGGGACGGGGTCTATAAAGGTTTGTCTGCCTCAGAGAGGCCGTAGAGACTTTAAAACTACTCAGATCCCAGAGACGCAGGATTCAAAATTACAAACCCACGTGGACAACTAGGACTATAAACAGGGCTCTCACTGCTCGCAGGACTTCATCCTGGCCGGTTCTGTTGGGCTCTGTGATCCGTGAGCTGAGATGAGGCTCAGGTTTAGGGAGCAGGGATGTTTCGCTTCCCGCTGCGGGTCAGCGTTAGTGTCCAGCGGTGCTTCTGTCCGTCCTTCCTCGGACGAGGTCCTGTGAGCCTGGGAGGTGGGGGACTGCTCTAAACGGGCTGAAGTGGGTAGAGAGTGATCCGACGTCCCACCGGGGTGTTGCACTTAGTAATAAACGTGCAGATCAGAAATAAGAACGAATGAACGTGTCTGTCCCTCGTGCGACGCAGCTTCTCATCAATGCAGCAAAAGAAAAACTGAGGTAATGCAGAAAAACAAAGGTTTTTTTCTTTGTCATTTTCAGCCTGTTTAGAAACGACGTTTTGTTTTCGGTTTTGTTTCCTGTTTGGGAGGGAAGGGAATAAATGTGTTCCCGTGCCACGCTGTTGCCAGGACAACCCGCTCCGGCTGGATGCTCCGTATCCCAGCTTCTAATAAAACAATCATTCCTTCAGCGTCTGTTCGATTCATGGTTTCCATTATTTGGATGTAAAACCAAAACAGCTGCAGTTTTACACCCATGTAGTGTTGAAAGTACCTTTTCTCAACGCATCGTGCTGCTCACACCACACGAGGGAAGCGTGTACTTGGTGTCGAACGGTCGTGTGCAGGTCTGATTACAGGGCAGTGGATTTAGTGTGAGTTGGGACAGATCGCACGGAAACAGCAGCGCCACGGCTTCTAAAGCCCGTCCTCAGCTGCTCCCCGTGGCTCCGACAGGCGTTTGTCAAGGTTTCCATGTCAGTGACCAACTCGGAGTAGTGAGGGAGTAGTGAGTGGATGATGTGGCAGCGAGTTCTCTCGCCACAAACAAAACAAGACAAAACAAAAAACACGAGTTGTCAGTAAAGTCCATCTGCAGAAAAATGGAGGCGAGCTCCGGCCAAATGAAGAGCTGGGAACAAAGGGATCTGGAGTAATGGGAGGTTCCGTGGGTGTGATTTGTGGCGTTAGTAGGGAGCGAACCTGCTGTATCCTGCCCGGTATAAACTGGCCTGAAAGACACAGAAGACAGAGTCAGCCCACAGTTACGCCACACAGACACGAACTCAGCCACAGCGGCAAGTGCAGACTTCAGTTTTCCTCGCGTTAGTAAAATGTTTATGCTTTTGACTGACATCGTGTGTTTTCTCACCATGGCTCCGACTCCGTAAGCAGCAGCAGCTGGAGCTAACGCGTGGTAGGGGTCTGTAGTGTAGACCCGGCCGTAACTGGCAACACAAACGCACGGGAAGTCAGCACGTTTACAGCTCGTCTATGTGTCCGTTGTTAGCGTTGGGTTTTACGGAGTCATCATTTTGAGCTAATTAAATGTAAAAACCTCACCTGTCGCTGTAGGCAGCGGCCGCGGCGGTCGCTCCGGTTACGGCCGCGGGCTGGGCGTAGCGATAGGCGGCGGCGGCAGCGGCGGCGGCAGGGTAGCCTCCCTACAGACAAACACACAGCAGCACTAAGTCGCGACACCTGGGCCGAGGCGTGAGCGGCTCCATGCAGAGACGCAGCAAACACTTAAGCTGTAATTCAGTAACCAATAACATCGAGGGGTATTTTGGAACTGAAGTAACTGCAGAATGCTGCATCTCTGTATGGGGACAGAAGCATGTGGAGCGTGAGGCAGAGGGAGGAAGGTGGACGGTCTGAGGGAAGCTGTGTTATTACCACTACGGGGGTTAAACACCTCGCTGTGGTGTCGAGGCAGAAGACTTGAGAAACAAAATATTCGCCAAGAGAACAGCCACAGTCTGAGGACACTACGGGACGTTTAATGGCCTGAAACGTTTGTTGTTATTATTACTGTTGACTGACATGGATTCAGAAGAAAGAAAAAAACGGAGAAGGATGGAAAAATAGTCACACGCACAAACACACCCACACAAGCCTATACTGACACTACAATTCATCTCTCCGCGCCTGCATGCATGACCCAGAAGTACAACTCAAAGCTCGAAGTACAAAAAGAAGGAAAACACCACTGCAGGAGGACCTGATGAGAACAGAGCACAGCAAAGCACAACGGAGACGCCCGAACGCCGCAGGACGCGGAGCACAGGCGAGAAACAACGAGGGGCGTTAGAAAGGTGAGAGCAAGGGACACAGAGCAGCAATACATCATGTCTCCATGCAGCTGATCAGCACATGCTTCATCCTGGGCAGGGTCAGGGGAGTTAATTCAGGAAGAGACCATGTTCTCCATTTTGAGCCCCTCACACCAAAGCTAACCCTGAAGAGAAGACGTGTTTCACTTCCTTAAAGTTAAAAATAGGTGTCGCGTTATTCCAAGAATAGCCGACCCAACAAAAGAGACCAAGTTCTCCTTTGAACAAACTGGAAGGGGACAAATACACTCGATTTAGTAGTTTAGTAGACAAACAAACAAAGCTCTTCTCTGAAGTGAGTTAGTAGAAAATAAACTTCAAGCAGTGGTCATTTATTGTTCATAACGACTACAAGACAACATGTTCCAGATCAGAAGATGATTCATAAGATCAGAGGAGGTAGTACAGGAAAGCAATGCACACTGGTTTGGTGTGGAGGTGACCCTACCTGAGGCAACCTGGGACTAAGGACTGAGTCCTGAAACACTAGTCTATAAAGAGAACAGAAACAACCGGCGTCAACCTGGAGACACGCTTGTTCACACGCACTCGCACACTGATGCACGCTGTGGCATCCGCCCACAGAGCAGCCTCCGCCGCTATGTCTGACCCCCAGCTTGTACGTTGATGCAACCAGCCTGAGATTTTACAACATGCTGACATTTTAGTCACAATTTAAAAAAAACACCTTCATCATTATCGTCATTCAGGACGTGTGGCGCTTGGCTGTGGGCTCATTCACCTGGACGCAGGCAGCTCTGTGCAGCGCATGACTGGACGCACATGCAGAATCAACCCCAGAGGGAAAAGAGCAGGAGGAAGGCGCGTGGGCAGGGACAGAGAGGGGCTGTGTGGTGGGTGGTGCGTTTACTTACATACAAGTCTGCAGCGCCGTAAAACCCATCCTGATACACCACGCTGAGAGGGGGAGAAGAGAGGGGGAGGTATAGTGGAGGGGAGGGTGCAAACGGAGTGGTGCACAGTCCCAAAACCCAGAGTGGATCAAGGTCACAACACAGCACAAACAAAACAGAGAGAGAGAGAGAAGTTATTTCACACCCATGCAGCATGCAGAGGAAATACTGCTTCCATCTAAGCTCCACTACTGCAGCCACAAACATCAAGCAGCAGCCTCTCGGGGACAATAGATAAACTTCACTGAACCGAAATGAGTCGGTAAACGGCCGCTGCTCCCCAGCTGCAAGATGATCGAAGCCGTGAAGACGTGGTCTGAGCAGTGGAGCACAGATGGACAGGGCATTTCCGCGTCCCCCCAAGATTCTACCTGTTCCACTTGATTTGACCGATATAAAAACTAAGCACAAGGCCATCAACCAATCAATCAATTGTGCTTCGATTTGACAGCAGTCAACGTCATCAGCCAATCATCGCAGCACAGCAACGGCATGCACAGTTCACACTGAGGGGACGCACGGCACCAAAAGCACATCGCAGTCTACGCGAGTCATCAGTGGCCGGTCTGAGCAGAACCAGTCCGTCTGCGTTCACACGCGGTGTGAGGAAGGTTGGACCTCGGCTTCGCGACGCGTCCCTTATCGGGCGCCGGTGGACTTCCTAGAAAACGCAGATGTGGAGTCAGCAGCTCACGTTTAGGAGGCACGTTGCTCTTACCCGGGGTAGGTAGGGATGGCAGGCTGAGGCACGGCAGCACGCACGGCACTGTAGACGGGCCGACCCCGACCCCTGAGGTGGGCGCCGCGGAACGCTGCGGCCGCTGACGTGGCTGCCGCTGCTGCTGAGGTGTAGGGAAACCCTGGGACTGGCGGATGATTTACAGAAGAAGCATCAGGAAGACGTGAACCGAATCCAGGAGCAAAGAGGAATAATTAGAGCAGAAACCGAAGGGCTTGATATTACTAAGCGTCTGTAGGGAGGAAGGCTGGAGGAGCAGTTAATAAAAGTCAACGGATGTAAATGAGGCCGTACAGGCTTCAATGGATGCAGACCGGTCTTACCTGCGTAGAGCTCTGGTCCGTACACGGCCCCCACCACTGGACTCAGCTTCCACCCTGCTGAGAGTCACAGACGACACAAAGCATTAACAGACATGTTACCGGGTCTGGTCTAATTCAGACAGACAGAACAGACTAAAATCCATCCACAGCAGCGAGCTGTGAGGGATCGCTCTGCACAAGCACCAACAACAAAACCGTTTGTGGGGTTCTTCGGATGAAAGACTCGTCTGGTTCTGTTCGTTTCAGAGACAGGTGGCAGCAAATATGTGGAATAAACCCCGTGAAGGCGGTTTCTGGCGGTGCGGCTGAGCGGTTACCATAGGGCAGCGTGCTGAGGGCCTCTCCGTTGGGGTAGGGGCTGACCATCTTCTTGTTCGTCATCACCCTGGCGGTGGCGTTGTTCACCTGGGGAGGGAGGGGCAGACGGTCAGAGACAGACGAGACTGCGGTGGCACAGACTACAGGACATCAACGCGGCTGCCTGAGGTCTTCACGGGTCCAGATCCAGCTGCCTCTAAACCAGCTTCATTTCTAGCAGGTCTTTTCTGCAGCGCTTTTATTGGCGGCATTTTGAGCCTGTGAAGACCTCAAACGCCTGCTGCTACTTGAACTGCTTGTTGATCTTTGAGTCTTTCGATGATGTGTGTGTGTGTGTGTGTGTGTTAAAGTGGGAGGGGATCATTAAAGGGGTTTAGTCCTCATGCAGTTCATTAGTAGACTCGGGGTGGAGGTCTGGTGATGGACCGGGGAGCGATGCGGTGACCGTGGTTAGACCAGTGGGGCAGTGAGGGAATCCGACGCCTACTTTTGATTTTGCATGCACAGGTGAAGGTACGCTGCATTTTTCTGGATGATCTTTACACGCTGCTGACGTTTCAGTCCAATACTTCGCCTTTCAGCCTGAGATGGCTGATAATCTCCCCTCTGAGCTTCAAAGGCTCACACTCGACTCCCTGGATCTCTCCTTATCTTCCTTTGATGAGCTTTAAAAGAGGGAGATTGCAGCTCTCTGTAATAACCTGTGCTCTCAGACTGCGGCAAGCTAAAGATGAACGACCTTTGGCTCGATGAGGAAGGAAGTGTGTTTGACAAAGCAGGGGAGAGACTGAGGCACGAGAGGCTTGTGAGCGCATACAGTCGACCATTAGGTCCAGGCTGTCGTCCTCACGGAGACTTTGTCCGTCGAGCGTCATTCACATGGAAATAAGGTTTACCTCACTGCAAATGACAAGGTCAGTGGCAAAGGAGCCAATTAGCCTAGCGCGGCCAGCTACGCGACGCAGCTGTCCACGGGTGTCTGAGTGGAGACGTAAAGTAAACGAGTTAATGAATCGGATTACTGCCGCCACTTTCTGTATCCCAGAGAAAATTCATGTTGACCAGCAGCTCTTGGTGATATGAAGAGTTCAGCCTATTAATGGGGACAATCAGCTGTGTTTGTACAGCATAAGCACCTGTGAGTGTCATGTGCACTTACTGGTTAAACTGGTTGACAGGAACATGCAAATCAACAGAGACCAATATGGAAGGCAAATCTCAAATATCAATTAAACAGTCGTCCCACTTTTGCCCTCCCAGTCTCATTTCCATATGAAACCAAACGTGTGGGGTTTACAAACCTAAGAAACAGCATAAAAAATACAAGGGAGAGAAAGAGGGGGTGCAAAAACATCGGTCTGACAAAACCAATAATTACACGCAGCCAAGTACGGGCGCATCACATGACTAAGAGTGAGTTACAAACCAAAAAAGAAAAAGGTAAGAACTCAGCCAATCAGCAAGCATCGGATGCAGCACCACTCCAAACAATCGCAGCACTCCCACATCGAACACGTACGAGACCAAGACGAGACAGGAAGTTAGGAGGAAGGGATGCAGGTCAGAAGTAAAGAGACAGAGCCAGTCCATTTACAAAAACGATGGAGTGAACCAAACAAAAGGAGAACGTTTCCATGAGCAACACAAACAACAACGATTATTGTTTAACGTAAAACATTTACACCAAGGTGCATCATTCAAATAAAGCAATTAGATTTGGTGACCATTCTCCTGAAACTCTCATTATGTGTGGTGGGCTGAGAAACAGAGCACCAAAGGATGCTGGGAGGAGAGCGACGGGGAAGAGAGAGAGAGAGAGAGTGAGAGAAAGAAAACAATCCTCATTCCCAAAAAAGGAGAGAAATAAAACAAACACGAGACACTATGCCAGGCATTAGAAGTGTGTGTCACAAACTGAGACCAGTACACTACGACTACGACTACAACTACTAATACACAGACAATCCACTACAAGAAAACCAAAAGAGAAAAACAAAATGGCAGCGTAATAGAGACCCAAACACAGCGAGGTAAACCCCATGTCGGTTTAGAGGTGCATATGGTTCCACAACGCTGGCTGACCGGATCCGTGACCTTCCTGCACCAGCGTCAACGGGTCACACCACACAAAGCAGCTCTGCGCTTTCTGGGGGATAACATCCACGAACGGCTCAGTCTCCCAACGTGAACATTTCATAGATTAGTTTCTAAACAAAGCTTATGAAGCATAAATAATCAGAAAAAGTAAATTCCAATTATATATATATTATTATATAATACTCCAAAAGTTGAAACGGAAACTTTAGCAGCTAACAGGAGCTGCTTCAGACAAATCGTCTGAAATCTAACTCTGCGACCGCCGCGTCTAATTTACACACAACACAGCAAAGACGTTTGGATGGTGCAACCCGACATTTTAAATCTGTGGTTGGTCAAGCTGGTCCCAATCAAGGTGATGCAACACAAACACTGTGTGCTGGTCAGGATCAGATCCATCAATTCTGCTTCGTTTGCTGTGCCACATGCTTGGATAAAGCTCAGAATAATCTCCTTTTCTACATCTATTCGTCTTTTTCTGGTGTATCACATTGGAGAAGCAGGCAGGTCGATGGAATAAAGAAATTCAAAACCAGAGCAGCGTTATTTCTTTGCCGTTCAGGGTCTGCATTCACTCAAAGCAATCAGCAACAGGGAGCCAAGCTTCATATCATTTCTGTTGATTTTTATTAATCAAGAAGATGAAAACTGTACACACCGAGTCTAAGAGAGGATTAATCAGCGGTGTCGTCACATAGACGAGGGTGATTCCGTTCGGTCATTCCCAGTGAGGTGTTAATGGCATGATGGGGGACGGGCATGTGGAGACAATATTCCTGTTAAACGGGCCAATCTGTTGAAGGATGCTGTGTCCGTCTGTCTGTGAGCCTGTGATGTGTGAAACGAGCTGCGTGGGCCTCTGCCCATCATCAGGTCTAACCGAACTTCCTACTGTACAATGTACTGTGGCAAATGTCCATTTGTTTGGGGTGGGGGGGAGGGGGGTCAGTTCAGTGATGGATGTTTGGAGACAACTTACCGTTGCCGTAGGAACAGCGAGTGGTTACCATGGAGACTGACAACAACACACAGAAGTCGTCAGGGAAACAGAAAAAATATAATAAATAAAGGAACAAATATTCCTATTAACAAAAGAAGCCCAATGCCCCGCCCTCCCCGGCCTAAACAACTGACAGCAGCAGAGTAACTGAGAACAGAAAATAAGGAGGAGGAGGAGGAAAAGGGAGAGGCTGCGAGCTCCTGATGCTTAACAGAGCTCTGAGCATCGTTACAACAATCAGAGGATTCTTGAAAACAAAAGAGGGAAACAAAACTGAAATACAGGGCAACGTTGTCTTAACCCCCAAATCTATGAGCAGTCCATTGAAGGACTGGAATGCAGCGAACTGAAACACCTCCAAGGAAAAGAGCAGATACAAATACACACCACCCTCCATCACAGGAGCAGAATAGAGCAAAGGCTGCTTTAACGCTGTCTGGGTCTGTTCCAGCCAAGAGGACAAGCGGAGGGATTTCGGTTAGATGTTGCAAGATTATTGTGTGGTAAAGTTAAGAGAAGGACTGCTGGGAAAATGGTTGGGGATAGGATGGCTAATTTCAGTTTCCAGTCACCACAAAATATATATATACAGGACAGTCAAATCATAAAAATAATAAAAGAGAAAGCTGAAACAAAAGAGATGACGACAAGTGGAAACAAAAGACAAGACGAGACAGAATCAAACAGAAAATCTGCTGTAGAATGTTTTTCTGAATGACTTGACTGGCGCCAAGAGGTTGAAGGAATAAGGAGGAGACAGAATGGAGCCAACACACAAACACAGACAGAGGGTTAGAAAAGGGCAAACTGTCTTTCCCCTTCTCTACATTTTCACTCAAGCTAACACACACTGATACTCACGCGTTTCATTCAATCATGCAGCAACACAAAGTCATGATACCCAAAAGGAAACGGTCAAATCCTGAGGGGAGGTTAGAGGTCATTCGTCCAACCAGGACACGATGAGCTGGTAATGATTCACCTGGACAACTGTCCGTGTTAAATCAAGCATTCGACGAATTGCACTCAGATGCGAACAACGCTCATCAAAAACCTACAGAATGTTTGGGCCGGAGGCAGAGGACCAGCGAGGACACGCCGCTCGCTCTCCAGCTTAGCATGCAGAGCTGAGCCTTGGCTATCCTCAGCCATTACGTCGACGTGTCTGACTAAAACTCTGCGCTGCCGAGGAGCCGTCACTTCCCGTAACACTCCAGCCACACAGACGAAGCACAGACACGCAACCACGGAGCAGGAGTGCGTGGGGTCCGTCAGTGTGTTACTGCCCAAAGCAGGCGGATGTTTAACGATGAGTTAGAGCAGAGGCACAATGGACGAACAGCATGGATGGATGCAGATGTACTCAGGCGTGTTACGTTCATAACCAACACTACCCACAGTAGGACTCTATGGACCACATACGAGCGTGGATGGTGATGGGACGCGTGAAGCAGGAACACAAAGCGAACGGCAGTTGGTCGACTTACACGTGAGCATTGGAAGCGCACGAGAAAGTGACGTCTTCAAAGCGCAGAGTTTTATATTCGACAAAGACACGTAAAGAAAACACAGACATGCACCGTGTGGGCCACAGAGCTGTCACTAAGTCCATCCGCATGCAGAGTCAACCAGTCAGCCACACCTGCGCTCGGCTCCCAGAGGCCACTGAACAGTCCCATCACCAAAACATGCAGGAAGAAACATCCATCCAACGTCATGCGTCGTCTACTAAACTCATGCCAGAGAGGAGCAGCGAGCTGCAGGCGCAGTCGGCTGCAACGCGTCCGTCTGTATTTCAGAGTTTGTCAAGTGCTAAGCAATAGAAAATTATCATCATCGTTATCTTGACATCTTCATCTCAACAAACTCTGAAGCGATGTGACCAATTAAAGTTACTGCGACCACATCTGCCGAAGAGCATCGCCTCGAACAGAAATCTCAGACCTTTCCCCTCGCTTGAAGAAATGCAGAGACAAACACACAAAACCACAGCTTGTCCAGCACCAGACACACACTACACGGAGCCGCTGCTCGTCCACCATGCTGCTGATTCGTCGCTACAGGAGCACGACATGCAAGTGGCAACTGAAAGCACACACAACGTGCCGATTAATGAGTGTGACGGACGCCATGCAAAACCTGGGAAGAAACACAGATTTGGGTTAAAGCAATGCCAGGGGCAACACATGAGCGACGTTCGCGTGGCTCCACCCGTATGGAGTCTGCTTGCTGATTGGCTGAGTGGAGGATGCAGAGGGATGTGAGCTGTCTTTCATGGCCGACCACACTGCGGCAGAACTGACAATACAGAACTAAAAAGGGTCCAGCTAGACTCATCCATCATGCAGGAACTGACTCACACCAACCCACACACACCACAGGGAAACCACCACCGTAAGCCCATGCAGAAACCCTGGCTTACAGTGGCTCCAGCCAGTCAAGGTCAATGATTTGAAGCCCATTAAAGGAAGAAAACTGCTTCCACCAACTCAGCACATGCTTCGCTTACAAATAAAAGGATGCAAGTCAATATGTAGTCAAAGCAAACAAAACGGTCAGACACAGAAACACCCGGTGAGAAGAGTGTGAACTGCTGTGGAGCGAACATGCGAGTCGCTGTGATTACAGACATGCTGCTGTTGCACCGCGAGCTATGAGCTTGTCACAACCACTTAGCCACAGCCCGGCAGAGGAACACAGGAAAATAAGAGCATCTGACTGCAGTCTGCCATGCATCACCCTGTGCTGTGTTCCTCTGGTGCCAGCTACATAAATATCATTCCCAGTGCTGCAGGAAGTAGTGATATCAACGTGGCTACAAGCTGCACATCCAGCATGCCGCACACACTGTTCTTGCACCCCTAAACTATTCCCACTACAAAAAACATACAAGGAGAAAACTAATTACTGTTCACACTGCAAACGTCACCAGTGGGCTGCATCAGAGCATGTCACTAAGGGGAGGCAGGGAGCTAGCTGGAAGTCAGCGAACAAGCAGACTGAAGGACAGGAGACGGACAGGAAAGTTACCTCGATCTTACGACCCTCCACCGACGTGCCGTGGAGCTTTTCTCTGGCTTTCTCTGCGTCTGCGCTGTTCTCAAATGTCACAAAACCAAATCCCTGTGGTACAGAGAGGGAGAATCTGAATTACTAACACGTTTGAGCAGTGACTTCTTGTGTGTGCTGACAAACCGTCGCGGTTACAGAGAAGAATGCATGCGTGCACTCACCTTTGAACCCCTCTCATTAAAAATGATCTCTACATCCAGGATCTTCCCAAATTGCTGTAGACGAATTTGAGGACATAAATTAGCACGAATACAACAGAAAGCTGTGACTTAAACATTAGAGTTGTGACAGGACGCTTTGTTTGGTTACAAGCTCACTACCTCGCCTGCCGTTGGGTGAAGTACAGCGACTGAGCACTAGAGGTCGCTCTCACACAAAAGACTCTGTCCCTCCGCAGCTGTTTCCCTCTCAATTCAAAGCTAATATTAACACCGCAGCTAAGCACCAAAAATCTGAGTCCAACCGTTGGTCTTATTAACACACTAGATTTAACCTAGATTTAATTATTATGCTTCCCCCAACTTTCCCTGCCTCTTACCCCAAACATCTGCCTGAGGTCAGGGTCCCGGAAGCGGAATGGGATGTTGGAGACGTGGAGGCGCTTCGGGGTCCCTTTGGCCTCTGCAGAGTCTCCTGCGGAGCCACCGGCTCCTGGGCCGCCTCCGCCGCACTGCACCCCCGCCTCACCCTGGGAGGTCTCCTCTGTCTTCCCCTGGAAGGATGAGGCAGAAATCAATATTAAACTCCCAGGTAAAACAGACACTAAGCCCTGTAAGCAGCTGGGTACAGCACGACATTAGCATAATCACACGTTCACTGTGCCACTGCTCCCGTGATGATGCCACACAGACTAGATACCATGTTCACCACCTGGCAGCCTGCTACCCGCTAAGCTCTGGGTGTGCTGGCGAACATCAGGCGTCTCTGCAGCATCGCCTCAGACTTGGACCTGATGACAGCGCTTTATGGAAAGTAAAGGAACAACCAAGGTTGTTGGGCAGTGGAGGGGGAAGGAATGTCGATAATAACTTACATAACCATCCGTCGAATATGCTTTCACTAAAAAGTCACATTGCTGTTGGCGCCACAGGAAGTCAGTGGATGAGCAACATCTCATGACGGGGATTCAACGGTTGTTTACATAATCTGGACCCACGCGCAGCCAGTACTTCAAACCGGGTCTGGGTTATTGTGGCACTTTGACTGAATAAACACACTTTTCCACTACATCGCTCCGGTTATACTTTCTGTATTAAACACGGTCAGCAGTATATGTCCTCCACCAACTAACCTGCCCTTTACACGTAAATATCATCACCCTCCCCCTGTGGGTACCGGGAACTGGACTCAGTACCAGCCCCAGAAGAGAGATGGACTGAGCACAGTGAAAACAAAACCAGAACCTGGGAGAAGTTCAGTTGTGGGTCGCTAAAGGTTCTGACGACTGTGCCTCATTTTCCATCCGACCTCAGACAACTTCATAAAAGCGTCGTGAAGACACAGCTTACGTTGTTATTGGCTGCGGTGGGAACCGTCGGGGCTCCATTCGATCCAGCCCCCACCTCTGCTGTACCCTGGCCCCCAGCACCAAACATAGTCCCAGGGCCAAACTCAGTGCCTGGGAGCCCGTTTTGTGGAGGGGGAGGAGGAGGGAATGCTGCAAAGGGTGGCGCCACCAACCCCTCCTGTCCTCCTGCCGAATCCTGGGAGCCCTGTGGGAGGGAGACAACGTATGTGGTCAGTCAGCAGCTTACAGTGGAAGCGGCATCGCACGGAGAGAGGGTTCAGATCGGACTCTCTCCTCCTGCACCTCATATCTCTGACAGGCGGGTTTTCAGTCAGCCGACCATGAAATATTTACAGCAAACACATCTATTATTAAGAGTGAGAAAATCCAATACACGGTTTGAGATACCAAGACGCTTATGGGATGGAAGCACAGACGCCACGTGTTCACACACAGCTGCATGTTTTGGGGATTTCTTTCCATCTGTAATTCAGACGCGCTGTCACAACTGCATCAGCAGCAGGATCGTCCACCGCGTCTTTATAGCTGCTGCTGCTGCTCCAACACAAGCACCTCAGCTCCGATGTACCCGACTCTGCAGAAATGCCTGCTTCACTCATTTCATACGCTCAAGGGCATCTTGGACCGATTATTATAAAATCCCTTTGCAGCAAAGAAAGACACCAGAGTGACTGGTTGAGGGGTCGGGCTGCGCTTTGCTTCGCCACGTGGAGCAGGATGACACCCAGCCTCCAAGCTCTGCTGTGGGCTGGATCTGGGTTGGGTGACGCCTAGAGACACTTGCTCGCTCCATGTTTAATTAGGCAGAGCCACCAAAACGCTGTACACCAAACGAGCTGTCTCTCTAATGCTACAGGCCGACTGTTCATTGTTGCTCTGCAGGGACGTCCGCACTGCACTGGCTGCTAAAAGGCCCGTCTGCAGTTCAGGACAGTTCTGGCGTCTGCAGAACGAAGTCAAAAACACATCAATCTGGGAAACGGGTTTTGCTGCCACCGTCTCTGTGGTGAGGCTGGATGTGTGATTTGTGTTTGCTACAGTCTCGGTCACATACTGATAAAAGCGGAGCCGTCAAAAAGCTGTTCACAGATAATGAGCCAATAAAATTCACTGGCAAACCTCATCCAAGCCTCAGTAGGTACAATCAAAGCCAATGCGTACTTGTTAGAGCACGCGCGCTCGTAAACCTGCAGTAGCCTGCATCCTATGGGCACATCCCAGCCCAGGGGTGAGTCACACGCTGGATCCACTGGCCAATGACAGAGACGCAGGAAGACATGAAGCTGACGTGACAGAGAATTTCAGAATGAATTTGAATAAAAAGAGCAGAGAGGAGCTGCTGCGATAATTCATTAGCACTGATTAAACAGCGTCGCTCAGACGGCTGCTCGGAGGCAGCAAAGCAGCAGCATGTGGTTAATAAAAGCAAGGCTACAACTTAGTTTATCTGTCACTGAGCAGGAAGGAAGCACCAAAGATCTTCGCTGGTCACGGAAGAACGTTTTAAAGTGGTCAAATAATTACACAGCAGAGGTTTAAAAGGCTGCAACGAAGCGCACGTGGCCGCGTGTTGACGGCTGTCACGATTAAGCTAATAAAACACAGGCAAAATGAATTAGTGGAAAAATTGATGAAGTAATAAACAGAGCGAAGGATGGGAGCTGACAGTGGATTAAGATCAGACCTTAGGTCCACAGACATTCCTGAGCAGCACTGCCCTACATGGCAGCATCATATAGTCAAAGGCAACGAGGAAGGAAAGAGAAACAACGGAAAACAGGGCGGCTTAACGGGAGGGGATTATATTTTAGGGACATGTCTGGTCTCCGCACAAACTTTCCAGACTGAATTTTGACATAGTGAGATAAGATTTAAACTCAGCTCGGGTTGAAATGAAAGTCCAAAGCTGAAAGCGAGCGCATTGAGTATCAAACAGAGGCGTTTCTTTTTAACAGGAATCTGATCTTAAAACGACACAAACGAGCATCTGAGCCAGGTCCTCGTCTGTTCCCTGACACAGCAGATGCGTTTCCACACACGACAGCCGCCTTGTCTCTCTCACCACCAAACTAAAAGCACAGAAGCTACTGAAACTCGTCATCGTGACACCGTGACTGTATCTGACACGCCAGCATCTTCTCTGCGACCGGGCGGGTTTCTTCTTCTTGAGGCTGAATAAGAAGCACGTTCTCCCTCGTCTGCGACGCTTGATGGAAGCCAGGGGGACATTTTTCCTCTTCAAACCGCCGCCACCCGCCTCTTAACTCACTCAACGCGTTTATTGTGCCGAGTTGTCCAGCAAAGCGCAGGCCACAGCATCCTTATACGGCTGCCGCTGTGCAGGAGCTCCAGGCGTTGGACGTAAACAAACAGCTGGCTGGCATCTGGCAAGAACACTGACCACACCGAGACGTCTGCAGCTCTGATGACTAATATGAGCGATCCAAGCCTGTAAACAGAGGCCATCGCGAAGCTGTCCGTCACTGTCAGCGGCCGTTTGGCTGAGCGAGACGTGTGACACGCAGCTCGTCTGCTTTTTGACGGCTCCGATCATCATCAACAGCATCCTAATCATAATCACACTGACAGGCCTTCCTCCAACAGTCACCTTCGGCAGAGGGAGGTAGTTTGACATAATTATTATAACAAACAGCAGGATGTAGATTTGTCTTGTTTCACAAAACAAGTATAAATGATGAACTATGATTCCGTAGCTACACATAGCACAGCAAAGTAAAAGACGAGCCTCACACCAGTTAAAGACTAAAACGACACTAGGTCACTGTTCACCCAACTATCAGATATTCTTCCAAAAATGTAGTTAAGTGCGTGTGAGCTCGTCTTTGTCCGGCATCACGTGTCAGGGCTTTGACCTGTGTACCTGCCACTTATTTGTGGGATGCGTATCCAGTCGCTTACGTCTACCCTTTCAGGAATTGCTTGACCTTTAATCCAGGCCGATTCAACAGCATTGCACACTAAACCACCAGGAATCAATCAAACCCACATCAAGGGCAGCAAGGATCAGTCAAAATATGCAAATGAAGCCAGTGCAGAGATTAAACAAAGGGGTTTTGCAAAAATAATCAGTATGCTTTCCAGTGATTTCTTGATCGTCTCCTGCCAAGAACCA
Source organism: Macropodus opercularis (assembly GCA_030770545.1). NCBI lineage: Eukaryota > Metazoa > Chordata > Actinopteri > Anabantiformes > Osphronemidae > Macropodus > Macropodus opercularis. The sequence continues at coordinate 16,377,257 of CM061096.1, read as the reverse complement.
TGTGGTTTGGTACTAATTACATCGTCACCTAATGTTTTAGCTGCCAGTGACACAATGTTTAATGTTCCGCAGTTGCAGCTCATTTAACTGAAGCTCGTTGTGGAAGCAGAGGAAACAAAGTTAATGTGAAAGAAAAGTCATCAGGCAATGAAAACAGCTGTTGGTTATGAAAACCTCTGTGTTCGTCTTGATGAACATTTCTCTATTTGCATCTCTTCATCGTAGACAAGCCAGAGTGTGATATTTATCCCCACACGTTCTCACCTACTGACATTTCAAGGATCCATCCTGATGCAAGAAGACTGCGAGGAACGCAAAAATTATATGAAGGACACCAGAATCTGTGGAAATGTGCAAATCAAGCCAGAGCAGGTTTTAAGCGTTTTAACACGCTCGTTCCACTGCCACACAGAACTGCTTGCTACAGCCTTGCACTGCAGCAGGATGTGGAATCTGTGCCCCGCGTCTTAAGAGCTTTAAGTGTGAGAACGCTGCTGCAGTCTCAGCGAGGGTTTGCAGAGGAGCAGGGCGACGCCGTTCACCATGCAGCAGCAGATAAACCTGGGAGATCCTGCATTCATTCAGGGCTTAGCGGCATCGCTACGCTTGCAATGTGTCTCAGTGTGCGCGAGTTCACGTGTGAAGCAAAAGTGTGTGTTTTCACATCTCAGGCCACTGTGTATGGCCTCAGGGAGCGACGGTCAGAGCAGCATTAGTGTCAGACTGTATCACCATGGGAAACAGTTCCCCCGAGGTGGAGCGAGGCATCAGGCCGCCAACGCCGACGCACGCCCCGGCGCATGCACAGGGAGGTCGACGTCAACCGACGTCGCCACGCTTTGCATTTTCACGGTGCTAAACTTCACGCTGGGCACCATGGCAACGGGACGTCATGAACACGAAGGCAAACATAGACGGGACGTAATCACTAATACATGACATGAAAATCCAGCCAAGCTGTCTACATACGTGTAAGCAGGTGCAGATTGTAATCTAGTGTCGGACATGCTTAAAGTTCCCTCCAGGACTTCCTTGGACATCTTACCTCCGGACACGGATGTCTCAGTAAGAGCTAATTTCACACAGTTTTCATCCGTTTCTTTTACCGAGCTGTCGTTAGAGCGATGCAACACCTCTGGACATCCACTAGTACACACAGGAAGACGCGCACAACCACACAAACTGGCCCTTTGTTAACTGTGAGGCAACAATATGCCAAGCGCCTGACGTCCCGCAGTAAACCCACCAGATAAGCAGAGGAGGCTTTAGGATGGGCACGTCAGCGGGGCCATGATGGCGCCACTAAGCCGATTTGTCACTCTGAATAATCTCAAGATGGAAATTCAAGAGCTGTGGAAGACTAAATCACGCCCGGTTATTTTTAAGCTGACGTGAAAAGCGGTCAAGAACGATCAGGCCGTCACTGGTATGCAAACTTAAAAACACAGGTTAGCGGAGCAACCAGTTCAGTCATTTCAGCCTGTCCTGCTGTTTGTGTCTGCAGACAGCTGGACAGCTAAAATTAGCTACCTGCAGGTAGGGGCAGAACCACTGATCAGTCCACTACCGGCGGCACCTTGTGCTGAGAGAGAGAGCGGTCAGAGCTCGCTGCCAGCTGTACTCAGGACAGGTGAGGTCAGTCCATGGGCCGTCATGAGGTCACAGGTTCATGCTCTGGCAATAACACGACTTGTGGGCGTCACACCCCACAAGCTTGAACACCAGGTAACCAAACAAATATTTAAATAGGCTTCAACACAACGGGCCTGGGACAATAGACAGGTCTACAGCGTGCTCTGCGTATGGGTTTCAAGAAAGGCTCCGTCGGCTACACACACACTTACTGGTTCTGTGTGGGAGAGGACATTTCAGGTTTAAACTGCCTCTTCTTACAGGAACAGCTTGGTGTGGTGTTCAATCTGCTTTTCAGTGGGAAGAGCTCAGGGAAAATCATTTTGTTTTGTTGGCGAAATAACTATGCATAACTGTGATATAAGAATATGAATGATAAAAATATCAAATCATGTGACTGAGACAACAAAAACAGCTGCTGAGAGAAAACACATTTCCACCAACACCTTTAGTAGTAGACTGCTGCAGACTACTAAACGTCCATGTGCTCATTTTTAGTTTAAGGAATGATTATATCATCCAGCCTGGTGGGGGTTTCATGTCATCCAGTCAAGCTTCCGCTGAGTGAGCCTGTTTCTTCCCTGTTGGTTGATCCAACCACTTGACGCAGCAGTGTGTCTTTAAAGTTTGCCTTTTCTCGTGCAGACTACAAGGCCAAGCTGCTTTTTTAAATGTACTCACAACAGATGCTGAGTGGAGATGAAAAACCTCCACTTCCGAGCATACAGGGAAAGATTTGCCTACTTACATATGTTGATGTCTGGAGCTGCCGTTTGACAGCCGTGCATTCAGTCAGAGCTTCGCACTCGGAGGCTGGCGAAGCCCGTTAATGTCAGAGCTGACCGACTTGGACATTTGTGCTCTCACAGCCCTGTGCAGCCCTGACGCGACACCTGCGTTTACACTGAACATTTAACAGCACCAGGTATTTTACAGGGGGTGGTGTGACTGCTGCTGCCTTTAACCCCCTCACCCCTGCCCTCACACCCCAGTTACTACTATCTTCCATTTGGCGTCATCCTCTTTGAAGAGGAATAATGCGTTTAGCTTACGGCTGCTCTCGCCTGTGGTGGGAACACAGAGGAGGAGGAAAGGAAAGTTTGTGCTGGACACAGAGACAAGAGATTTAAGAGGCTGCTGGAAACAAAATTGACTGTGTGAACCATGATTAACAACATATCCTGATATGGGCACAGGTCTGCGTGCACACGCCATCTGAGACAAGAAAAACATTACACAGTGGAGCTGCCCGTCTTCAGAATAAGCAAGACGTGCACAGATGGGTCAGCAGCTAATCAGTCATAGAACAGAAATGTGGCTGCGTGTCTGCGGAAGCTGTAAAGGACTCCCAGCAACAACTGGTGTGTGGGTCCAAGCTTGTGTGTGTAGAAACGGTGCCTTGGCACCTGTCTCCCTCAATCCAGGCGCAGTTGAAGTTTAAACGGCAGAGACAGCTTGGATGACAACAACGGGTCACTCACGCAGACTTAACACTGTGCAGTCAGCACAGCGAGAACATGTAATACCCGGTCGGAGCAGCTGCTTTAACACGTTCCTCACTGCTCCCCACGAGGCCCAAAAGCACCAGCGAGACCAGAGAGCAGGACAAGCTAGAACAGAGCCAGAGAGCAGCTCTGCTCCTCAGGCTGTCTCTCAGCTAAAGTAGCACAGGCACGCCCACCGTATGCTAAGAGCAGCCGACACACCGACTGTATAAACATTATGCGTCGCAGTGTAAAGTTACTGCTTCGGTGTCATCGGTCGTTCTCCGCATGCAAGCACACGCCTCTGTTTACCGTTTCCTTCTAGTGGCATAAGGACAGTATGGGAATCAGCCCATCGCTCTTCCACAAGAATGCTCGAGTGCAAAGAGTTAAAGAGTGAAAGGAGCAGAGCTGCAGGGACAAGCCCTGCTGTGAGGCTGCTGCCCTGCCAACTATCTGACAAAGGCCTCACCTGGGCCAAGACAAAACCAAAACAGGTCATATTTTCAGCAGCGCACCAATTATGTTTTTATGGAGCCAAACTAAATCATCAGAAATGTCTCCTGCAAATCTCAACACGTGCACAAGACAGTTGTGAGCCGCTGCGCTCGTGCGGTGGACTCACCGGCAGCATTGCTGGGTAGTACAGCCCCATCATTGTCTGATCCAGAGGCACAACTGCTGACCAGCCCTCCACGTTGCCGTCGCGTCTCCTTTCCCCTTCTCTGTGTGCTTGGCTGTCTCCTCCTGATCCTCCTCTCCTCTGCCTGTGCTCTAGGACCATGAGCTGACGATGGCTTCAGTCCACGTCTGTCTCGCACATTCAAATTCTCCCTCGTACCCTCCTTCTTCCTCCTCCTTCCCTTCGCCGGCGTTCCTTCTCTCCTCTTCTCCAGACCGTCTGTCACTCTCTGCTCCTCTTTCCGTCGTCTCCCCGGCCCTGCTGCTCTGATCCCCCCTGGGCCTTTCTGTCTCTTTCCTCCTGACAGACTAAGTCTCTTCTTCTCTTTTCTCTGTTCTCTTTGGTCTGCGTCTGTCATTCACATGCTCGCATTACATGTCCTGGTGCTTCCTCTTGTTCCCGCCCCTATTTTAAAACTTTCCCTCCTTCTCAGCCTCAGTCCCTCCTATCCATCAACGCGTCCATCGTTGTATGCAGCCATCTGAGCCGGTGCCTGGATGGAGCAGCTGCTGCAGTCTCCTGAAACCCCTGGAGTACGAAAAAGAGCAGGAAGGAAGAAGATGCTGCCTTCTATCCACGCACTAGCTGCCTGAGAGCACAAAACACGAGTGCGACCCCCACTGCATTGCAGCTTTTTTTGATGATTTATTTATTGCGTGGCAGGCTGTCAGCTCCCAAAAGCAGTGGTAGGTAGGCCAGTCGGTAGACAGGAAGGTAGCTGGCTGCGTGGGAAGGCTCCTAGATCAGCATCTATCTGCTGCAGCTGACTGCACAAAAGTGAGGACGCACCAGCCTGCTCCAGTATCTAAACATGAATCTGTACCACGCTGCATTGCGCCTTTTTCCTTCTGGCTCGGGTTCAGTTCCATCACTTCCCACCAATTTGCAGAGATGAGAGTGCAGTTCCTTGCACCGCATTTCATATGGGAGGGACTGAACTCTGCGGAAAAAAAGACCTGATGCCAAGCTTTCAGACATCTGCTGAGTCTGGCTAGAACTGGGTCCAGAGGGATGGAGGAAGAGCAAGAGCAGTGATTGGAGGTGGTGGTGAAAAGGGGCAAAACCGAAGACAGCCACGGGGCAGCGGATGCGAGCGGGAGATAACGGGATGGAGAGATAAATGGATCAAGGGCTGGGTGAGAGACAGAGGTAGGGATGACAGGATTAGGGATGTAAGTGAGAGGATGAATGAGGGGATGATCTGAGGATTAAGCGCACACACACACACACACACACACTGAACGCAGAGATTAGCACACACACGCATGCACATAATGTACACACAGATGTGGCCATGTTGCTGCTGCACCTTGGCTGATACAAACACTCGAATGGCTAAAACCATCGTTAGGAGTCGAACATCGGCCTGCTCCTTCAAACACACTCCCCACCAGCAATCCAAACTGCTAAGGCTAATTACACACAACGCTCACGTTTGTGGTCAGCATGGCTGCGCACGGTCTCAGCGCAGCAGCAGGAACTCGTACGGACACAGGCAGAGCTGCAGGCAGTTCAGGCATGCATAAAACAGGACCGTTTACCAAGACAGACGCACTGCAGCAACCAGCACGCGGACCCGGCCGAGCGAGGCTTGGTTTGCTCCATTTGCATGATGACCAGCTGCTGGTGTGCTCCAGGGCAGCGTGCACTAGCAAAGGCGTTAAATCATTTATAAAACAAATGCAGTAGTGTGCGTTGACTTGTTATGTTGAGCAGATGACGCCTGGGAAGGCCACGGCTGCAGGAGAACTCTACTCAAACAACTGACTGTGGGACTTTTTGCCCTGCAGGCGAGCCATCTTAAATAACTCCTCCATTTCTGTTTCACCCCTGCTCCACTTCTCTGCCTCACACTCTCCCTTCTTCCCTTTTGCAATATTTATTATTTGTTGCCAGGTAGAAACTAAAGCTTACATAGAATAACTGAAACGTACAGAGACAGCGTGAGAGTGCTTCCCGTTCGCACTCTCAGAGAGCTGTATTCCCAAGAAAGGAGATACCGTGCGTAAAGAGGGAGCGGGCAGCAACGTGGAGGGGGAGGAAATAAAAAAGGATGCACGAGAGGGAATGAGGCCTGTGAGAATCTCCCCTGTTGTTATTTGTGGAGGGAGGCTGGGGGCGAGCAGGCTGACAGACCAACACTCCCCTCCTGTGGCACTGCCAGAGAGCTGCACATCCCAAACAGGCTGGAGACAAAGGTGGACGTATGCAGAGGCACCACACACACACACACACACAGGGTTTAAATGTGCACAAACACACGCACGAGTATAAAGCTGGTTGGAGCTGCTCAATGTGCTCCGCTGCTTGGAGACAGATAAGAAAATATTCGGCTCCGCTGCCACCGCACTGCACACATAAGGCTCTCATTACTGAGAGCAATATGCATGGAGAGACACTTAGAAAGAGAGAGAAAGAGCCGTAAAGGGAGAGAAAGTGTGAGGATAGAAGCGGTTTTGTGAAACAGCTCTGCATGTGGAGCACACGGAGCTTAGCTTGAAAAAGGCAGCAGCATAATTTCTCTCAGCTCCCTGAGGGTCGAGCCTTTGAAAAGAAGCTCAGTCACTACGATTTCCTCTTTCACCAGTTCATAACAGCCTTCATTCAGGTGCTGCACACTGCGGCAGAACTCAGAAATGATGACGGTAACGATGTCGTACCACAACAGGCCTGCGTCAGATGTGTTTTTATTTTAGCCTGTGGCAACTTTTAAATTGTAGCCACGGACGCTGTATTGCCTTGTTCTTGAAATATACTGTTACAGAGGATTGCAAGCGGTCACTTATCTCTTACCTGACTGTGGGGTGGGTATCCATGGAAACCAGGGTTTAACGGCTCATTGTTCTGCAAGAGACAACAGCAGAGAAAGCTCTGTGAGTGGACAGACATTTGAAAACGAGTGGAGGCAGCGCGGCGGTGCCAAACTTTTACACTGCAGCTAGAAAAAGCTCTCCGACATAAACCTCCACGCAGTGCGATAGTGCTGTCAAAACCGCTATGATCTATTCAAAACCTTCCTTTTAAGCAGGAGTCAATCGAGGACAGAGGAGGTTATCTGTAGATGCCAAATCAGCAGCTAACCAACATAAACACAACCATGTGCAGCTAACCAGCCCCCCTTCTTCACTGACCCTGTCCCAAAAAACCACTGTTGTGGTTAATTGCTCTATAATTACTTTTAATTAGATTAGTTCTGTCTGTCTCCCCGCCCCCGACTTCTTTCTTCTCTCTGTCACTTGGCCCCGGCAAGAGGAGCCATTGTTTAGCACAGAGCGAGGTGACGAGGAGGACGGGAAAGGGAAAAGTTGCCCAGAGGATCGTGTTCCGTCAGACAGAGGTGTCAGTGGAACTGCTTAGCAGGACGTGGCCTCAGCGTTGGAGGCTTAAAGAAAGAAAGACGCCAGAGAGTCTTTAGAAGTGCTGATGCTTTGCTTGCAGTTAATCTGCACGACTGACCCGTGAGCTGCGGCCCCTCCGATGCTCAGCAAACCGCCTCTGAGCCACAGGGACAACACGCACTGCTTGTCTACAAGTGTGTGCGTATATAAATATACATAGGAAACTACCCCTGCATGGCTCAAACTGTCCTTCGTGATTAGATGTTGGACATTAGTGTTTGCTATTCACACAAATACACGTGAATGCAGCTTGAGAAACAATGTGAGCAGTGATGTAATGGACGAAGGCTCCACATTCATTGTTGGGATGTTGTTTAGCCTTTTTTTGTGACGCCTGAATCCCTCATATCGGTTTGGACTGGCATCATTTGCTGCAGCTGTTACTTCAACGGGCTGATAAAACCTACTGAATTAAAGAAGCTGCTGAAACATCTGCCACGTTCCTCTTGTACAACTTCTGGCTCTCCTCACATTCCAGCTGGTATTTTGCCTGAGATGGTTGAACAATTTTTGATTTGCGTTTATGGAACAACTTGCAAATCACGGTTGTTTGATTCCCATCTGATTTGTTGCCAAACCATTTCCAAACAACACACCAAGCTCCTTTCTTGGTTTAGCTCCATGCCTATTGAATTTCACAAACCAGTATGTGTATGGCAAATGATAAGATCTGGCAGAGCTTCACTAAACATAAACACAAACGGCTGATCCCAAAGAGCCTTAAATCAAGATTTTGTGAGGCTAGGTGTCGATGACGTGGAGGCTGAAGCTAAAAACCAGATGTGCTGACGATGTGTGGATGAATGAAGACGGGAATGGGGGTGTCTAGACGGAGAGGACTAGAGGGAAGGAAAATGGAGAATATGAGGCAAAATGGAACTAGATGAGAAAGAAGAAGAATGAGAAAGAAAAATGATCCTTTTGATGCACAGTAAACTCCGACTGCGTTTGTGTGCAGACTCTGGGCCGTCCTCCTTTTCTAAAACAGCCCTTTCTTTGTCTGCTCTCCACTTCCTGTTTCATCTGGAACCGATTTCCCCCTCGTGCCTCGTCCCCAGGGGGAACACTCTCCATGGTGCGCTTAACATACTGACGGTGTAGAAGCTGCTGGTGCACAGATGGAAATGCAGTAGAGCAGGATCTCAAGTCTACAAGGCCTTGCCAAAGACCGGACTGAGGCGCTTTCTGCATTAAGCAAAAACAGATGCAACAGTGACCAGACACCGTCTCTCGTATTTGTGCTAAATGATGAGCTGCAAAACAAAACAATTACAAGCAGAAAATGTGCTTTTTAATCACCTTTACAGTCAGTAAGGGTGTAGGCACTGAACTGGGAGGGAAACAGGAATGTCAGTGAAATCCACACCAAAATTATCCCCAACCATCAAATTACAGAGTCACTGTTGGTTTTACAGTGGACGGAGTGGAAAGAAGAACGAGGAGGAGGAGTTTAAGACGGGGAGGAGGGGAGCGAGGCTAGAGTTTAGCAACATCTGGAATCAATCTGTCCGCAACAGAGAAGGGAGGGGACAGGAGAGATGGATGGGGGAGGCCAGGGGAGAAAGAAAGGAAAAAGAAGAGAAAGAGCAGACGTGAAAATAAGGGCAGAGACACAGGACGAGGAGGAATGTGGGGAATAAGAGGACCAAGCCAAGAAAGGGGAAAGAAACATGAAGCAGCACAACGTTTGCGAAATGGAGGCAATGAGTCACAAGCGAAGAATGCCATGTGATTTATATTTTCTTAATGGTGGGGGAGGGTTTGGGGGTCGGAACCTGATACCTAGTTTTCACACACTACACATTCTGGGCCCCATAAGACTGTTCCGCTGCCCTGTCCACGCTGGCAGACGGGCTTTCGTGCCCACTTCTAAGAGTTGCCATTAAGTTAATGTCATATCGTTTGGGAGCAAAGAGGAGCTTTTGGAGGCTTCACGCTGTTCTGGGATCAGCAGAGGCACAGAAAACCAGCTTCACATACATAAACACTGTCTGTTGCTCTGTTCCCCACTCCAGAACCACGAAGGGCAAAACTAAAGGGCGTCTCTCGTTTATTTTCTCTCTGACTTGCTATTTTAGGAGAGGGGAAGAAGTGGGAGAAGGAGAGGAGCTGGTGAGTCGCTGGAGCACACGGGTCGAAGCACGGGGAAGGGAAAATGAGGCACTGCAGTGGTGAAGGAAGGCGAAATGACATGAGGTCAACAGATGGTGAGAGGGAGGGAGCCGGCAGGAGGGGAGCGGGCAATTAAGGGGGCTGCTGGAGGCATCCAGGTCCCTAACAGAACAGCCTGAGGAGTCTGTCTGCTCTCAATCACATCACCAAACGTAGGAAAATCCCACCAGATACCAACAATGCGTCCCTGCGCAGAAATAAAGCCGTGACAAAGCCCAGTGTTGCAACCGCATGAAATGCCCGATGAGGACACAGGAGCCAGAATCAACAACCAGCACGTTGCTCTCACTGGCCTCCCTTTGCTGAAGGCTCCGAGTGATCCGCTCTGCGATGGAGCAACGTGTTAATATACGTGGGCCATGAAGAGAACGGACGGAGTCTTTATCGGGGCTTTTCTTTGTCCAGATAAACTGTTGGGTAGAGTGATTTCACCAACCAGCCGGCGTTTCATTAAATGCTAGCATGGACTTGAAGCTACGTCGTTTGACACGGTCCTGTTGGAAAGTCCTCCCCCTTTGATTTTTTCACTTTGTCGTTATTTGTTTACTAAAACATACGCAGACTAGTGTTGGACGCACATGTCGACGTCCAGCTTTCCTAAAATAAAGACGAAAACTGCATCTCATGAGTAGGTTACATTTAGCAGAGCACGACAGCACAATTAAAAGAAGACTAAACAAGCACAGACTGTTTGGAAGTGGTTGCCAGGAAAAAGCCTCTTCTGTCTAAAAAGAGCACGAAAGCCTGAGGTTCGCAAAACCGCATCTGAACAGAGCACAAGGCTATGGAACAAGGTTCTGGATGGATCAGACCCAGTTAATGTGCCCAGGATCAGCGCCATTCGCTCAATGCGCCGCGTTGACTGGACCAACACGTTTCTCAGCCACGATGATAAAATCAGACAGAAATTCTTCAACTCATTTGTACGAAGCTCAAGCAGCGTAGTCAGCATTTTACTCTGATAGACTCAAGGAAAGAAGTTAGCCGCTGGCTAGCAAGCAAATACGAGTCCATCACTTCACATCTCTTCAACAAAAACAAACGGCTCAGATCAGTCCGATCGGGACTGAAGGTGATTCATATGGCACCAGAACAACACATAGAATCATCTGTGCACGTTTCAGCACTGGTTGAATCGATCTCTTCCTTGTTTGATGATTCTACATCTGCTGTCACACGTCCAGGAAACTAATTCACAGGACTAGAGCTAAAACAGCCACATGTTCCGTGACATACTTACATTCTTACTGTGAACTGCGGCGCTTCACTGATGAGCACCATCAAGCTAAGCGGTTTCAAATTAATTCGTTTGAGATGCCACAAATGTTTTAAGCGCACACCGTTGTCTGGAGACTATCTCCAACCTTTACAGGTTGTACTTTACTTAAAACCCAGACGCTGTGCTTATTGCTGTGCCCTGTAACCCTGTCAATATGCTGCACAGGCTGCTCCTTGGTGTTCTGTCAGCTCTAATTACTTCATTTTGTAGAGCCGGTAGAGCAGCGTGCGCGTGGATCACGTCACAAGGCCTGAGCGTTTATGTCATGCTCTGCGAGTGGTGTGTTTATTTAACCACGTCCACATCAACCGATCCACTGACGTCAGACACAGTCCAGGTGCATCTCACTGCTGAATTCTAATATCTCTACGACACGGAGGCAGCTGGGATGACACCGCGGCAGGGCAGCGTTGACGGCTCCATGTAGAGAGGCAGCGAATTGACTATTCACTGTTTGGGGGGTGGAGATGGAAGCACATATGACAGTTTGGGGGCAGCCTTGGGGAGGAGACACGAAGGGTGGAGGAGCAGTGACGTGACCATAAAGGGTCATTGCCGCGAGGACTGGGGCTAAGCCGCCTTCTTCTTTTTGCGAATGGCGCTGATCCCTTTTTTGGAGCCGTTCCACTTGTGCCCGTACATCAAGGCGGCTGAGGAGAACCGAGTTGAGCAACTTTGTGTGGGGAATTTTTAGCTTATCGCTGCCGGTTCAAAAGTCAAGGGTGACTCCACCGCTCAAAGTTTAACAGCAATCATTAAACAGCAGGGGAGAGTGTGAGACAGGGCAGGTCTGAGATCAGTAACACATATTAATACACATCGGTTTGAGCTGGACACACAACCTGAGCCACACAGTCCAGAGCTCTCTGAACACCGATTATGAAAAAATAAGAATATAAACGGAGACGTTACATAAGTTCACTCTATCTAATGTGCATAATCTTTGTTCGTGGCTGATATTCCGATAAATTAAACGTACAGTTGAATTCAGCACATTGGAAGCTTTGGCGTTTGATATTTCTTTTTTTTTTTTTAATGTGGCTTTTAAAGGTTATTTTCTACCACTACAATTTAAGCCCCACTTTATATGCACATGGGAAACAAGCTAAAGTGCCATTTTTCCTCTGAATGTGAATATATTTACCAGAACTTTTCGGTCAGGTTTCAAGCACAAAGTCCCATTTTCACGGTGATGTAGATCCACTCCTAACATTAAAGGGCTCGAACAACGACTCCTGGCCACAGGCCACCCTTTGTCACCCAGACTGAATATTTCCCCACAGGCAAAACCACATTAATGCAACATCACGTGGAGAGACAGAAAAAAACCCCATGAAAATCACATTTAAGACCTGGAAGAAAAATAAATCACATAAAAGATTTCTACTGCAAAACAAGACATTTCATTCAGATTAATCTTGAATACAGCACATCGTTTATTCCAGGGTCCTTCAGTGGAATCGGGCATCCCTCCATGCAGCACGGGGACCAGTAGTAACCAATCAGCCCCTCCCTTTACTGTGGCCCGTTAAAGCGATCAGTCTGGTTAATGCCTGCTACGAAATGAGCTTTGATCTCGTTAGCGCGACGCAAAGCCTCTTTTCCTGCCAACGATAGGACAAATCGGATCTCTGAAACTGAGAGCGAGTCAGAAACACTGGTCTCGCTGCAGCCAAGTGGACCGAAGCATCAGGAGTAGCAACAGAGAAGAATGCGACACGAGGGGAAAACAAGCAACAACACAGATGTGAAGCTCAGGGGAAAGTGATGGACGGGGGAGGGGGCAGGTTGGGACAGAAAGAGTGAAGGGGGGCATCACTGGCAGACTAAAACCCTGTGAACCAGGAGTCAATTAGCAATCTGGAAATAAGCCTCGGGGAAAGGGAGGGGGTCAGAGCAGAGCTAGAAGAGAGATGGAGGGGGTTATGACGGGGTGTGCAGAGTGGGGGGAGGAGCGAGGGGCAAGAGCGACAAAGGGGAGAAGAGGCAGCACTCGGGTTATTATTACAGCCTGATTTACAGTCAGCCGGGAAGGTCGCGGCGCTCTCAGTGGGAACGCTACGGTAATGGCTGGATGCATTTAGTAAGAGGAGCATCTCTGAACTCAGGCCACGACGATTTCTAACCCTTTGAATGAAACGTTATTCATCTACTCGTCTCCATTCAGCGTCCGTCCTGCTGCTGACGCCCAACACGTCACCCTGCCGTCCATCACCTTCCTCACGCCCGACATGTGCAGGCTCATGGCTGCGATCGCCTTCCCTCCATCTTTAAGACACACCGTGCTCGTTCTCTCCATCCGTCCCTCAGTCACATTCTATCTCCGGCTCTATGCAATTTCCAGCCTGACCCTCCCCAGTGCCCGACGATCAATACAACTAATGGGCAGAGAGAAACCTCTCCACGCCGCGCCGCTCATCGTCACGTCATCTTTGCTGCCGCCCTCGTAACCTTTCCCCGTCATCATCATCTGTCCTGTGTGGAGCTCGTCGGGCAGCGCGTCGTTACTCGGCGCCCATTTGTCATTACAGCAGGTCAGCCGCGCGGACAATTACAGCATTTTACCAGCTCCCAGGGATTCAATTACCTGCCGGTGACCTCTGGCCGCGTCGGCCTGCCCTCTGACGACCGTTACACCGCTTCCCTGTTTGCCTGGACTGAAACCCCACACGCCGGCTAAAACTCTGTCTGCTGTTGGATCGCAGGCGCTTCAGAGTGTGTAGGTGTTAACAGCTGCTCTGCTGTAATATGCACTGATGAGTCCGGCTGATGTCTGCTGTCTCAGCAGCGGAGTCATGGAAGCAGCGGAGACCTGTGACAGGAGAAGCCCCTCGCTCCTTCAGGCCTCACCAACAGGCTCTGCTCTTTGTCTCTCACTGTGGTGACCCCTCCCCCAGTGCCTGCCTGCCTCTCTCTTTTAACACCTAGCGACAATAAGGGAGGTGTGTGTGTGGATTAATGGCACAGGCGTTGTGTATCAGGATTTGCTGCAAACCATCCACGGCTCTAAATGGTTTCATTTTGTGAGTCTTCCTTGCAGCTGGGTTACTTTCAGGCAGACGGGGTGATGCCGGGCTCGGATCTTTGCTGGGCTGCTGCCTGTCACAGCACTGGAGCCAGTATCACATTACCTTTGTCTGCCTCCTCAGGGAGCAGCGACAAGCCTCACGCTCCAGCCGTTTGGGCCAATTCACCAAATCACGTTTGCGTTTAATTAGAGGATGGCGAGTTTGCTGCAGTGATGCATGGCTGTGGTGTTGATGAGGGGACGCAAAGGGCCTGTCACAACATCCCTCCCTGCTGATGCCAGGGAACAAAAGCCCAGACAGGGGAAGACGGAGAAGGGACGGGACGCTGCTGCGCACATGGACTCACAGGTGTCAAACTGATGTGTGCGTGTGTTTGCACTGAATTCATACCTGGCCGATGTCACCGACGACGCTCCCGGTGCCGTCTATCCTCGGTCTTTTGCACTCAGCCCCGGGTAAGTCAGCCAGGGCAGCGGCTGCCTGAGCGTCGGGCTCCGGGTCTCCGCGCTTCATTCCCCGGACAGCTGCTGGACCCCCGGCCGCGTTCGCAAGGGGTCCGGCTGAGGTCTCAACGTCTCTCTCCCGGTCCATTATTCCCCGACTAACGGGAAGCATGATAGAAGCAACGTCGGTCGACATTAACATCGGACGGCGCGGTCTCCAGTCGGTGTCCGCTGCTGACTCTCCCTCAGCTCGATTCTCACAATGGATTCAGCCTCTTCCAGACGCGCAGAGACTATCGAGCCGCTTCTCATCAATATATCCACCGTTACTGTCTAACTGAGCCTCGGCTATTCGACACAGATCACTGCGAACATGTCGGGACTGTGGCCGAAGCACATTAACAGTAGTTTGGTCCAGAACGCGCTGAGACGGTGCCCCGAGCTAATAAAGATCACAGCCCGACTCCTGGATGCCTGACAAGCTAATTAGCTGGCTAACAGCTAGCCTGCTAGCATTACATTCCGCTAGCTCGCTCTCGGAGCCAGTGGCGGAAAATGTTCGGTTCTGCTCCTCCTTCTGTGCGGCCCACCGGTGCTCTGTGCCGTAGCGTCCGTGCGTCCTGCCCGCCTTCCGCCCTCGGCTTTGGTCCCGTCTTGTGGTTCCGTTCGCTCCCTCGGCGCGATCTGCCGTGGATGAGTCTTGGCGACGGACTTGGTCTGAGTCCCGGTCGGTGGAAACGCGTAGAGTGGAGGGAGCCCGAGAGCGCTGATCTGCGGTCGGATTGGACGAACGCCGGGCTCCAGAGAGTGGAGGTGGGCTGGTCTGGGATCTGCGTTCCCTCGCTCTCCTCCTCCTCCTCCCTCACTCCAGCAGAAATAAAGGAAAACCCACTTAACGACATACAATGACAATAAATTAGATTAATCTATTGTTTATTTACTTCATTCAATTTATTTTACATTTACCTTTAAAACGCACCATTAGCTTTAATGTTGTTTATTGTTATTAGGGTTAGTTTATATTTAATCTCATTATTCGTTTATACCATTTGTCCTGTTTCTGTAAATGTGATAATTGTTTATCCTCAATTTTTATTCCTTTATGTTGCCTCCTTGGAGTGAATCATAAAGTTACATATATGTATTGGACCATATTAATCTTTATGGCTTGTGCTAACATTAATCGATAATCCTGCATCTTACTGTGCTGCTGCACATTTTGTCTAATGAGGATTTTGTATATTCATTGTTTCATATCAAAAAGGTGCCACAGCTACGTCTGTAACATGGAATCACGTCAAATATAAACGTTTCCAAAACAGATTCACACTTTTGCAAAGGTTCAACAACTGAGGTCACAAATCTTCTCCTGGTTATATCTTAGGATAGGATAAGACTTTATTTATCCCGCAGTGGGGAGATTCTGGTGACCCAGCAGCAGCAGAGAAACAGTTGGAAAAAAAGTTGCAATAATTACAAAGAGTAAAATATGTTATACATTATATACAAAAAAAGAAAATTGACATATCCGTGCAAAGTGCCAAATGAAAACAAAAAACAAAATAAAAAAAATAACATTCATGCAACGTGGACACCGCACGGCACACATCACACTATGAAACATGCTTCCAGTCATGTTGGTGTGTTGTGGAGTCTTGCTGTCGTGGTATGAAGGACCTCGGTGGCTCAGTCCTGCACTTCGGGTGCAGCAGTGTCGCGCTGTGCGAGCTGCGTTGGTCCTCCACGGTTGGCGCAGGGGGTGGGACGACAGTTTCGCCCGCGTCCTTCTATTAGGTGTGTATTTTTAAGCATTGTATACACATTCAAACTCAAGCCCTTAATTACCAGACTGAGGAGGAAGCAAGCGGCTCAGAGCCACCGAGCAGCAGGCCGACACCTGCAGTCTCCTCACAGCCACCGTCCAGGGCTGTTCTTGAGGTTTCTGCGCCACCTTGTGGTTTTCAAAGGACATAGCGTCTGCAAAACCACCAGTTGTCATATAATGAGAGTAGAAGTACTCAAGTAAAAGGCGTCCTAATGCTACGGAAATCTAGACTTCAGTGAGTTGTAATTTACTGGGTTTGTCACCGTGAACAGTAGTTAAAGGTGGTTTCATGCAGGATCTCCACGTGAAACCTTACATTTTCTTCAGTTGCTATTGTTTCCACCTCAGGCATCTCAGTCTCCTTGACGTAAGCAAAATGGTGCCAAACTCATTCACATAAAAATAATCAGATTATTATTACTGGAAATGGTTTCCTTGTTGCAGGTTGCGTGTACAGCAGTGTGCAGGGACCACACGTCACCCTTCCAGACATTTCTGACAGGAGACTGCAGCATGATGACGGGTTAAAAGCGTTCATTTTCATGCTGTGTGTTTCCAGCGTGTTTTACTGTTCACCTGCTTTTCTCTCTTCTCCATCCCCAACCAGCCGCGGCACGTGGCACTCAAACATGCCATAAATACACCCATAAAAAATGGGCTTTTGTTCCTCGCGTCACCTCAGTCAGAGCCGACCGCTGTCAGTGTGTGCCGGCAGACTGCAGACTGTTTGTGTGTTCCTTCCTTCTCCCTGTCTGTGACTCACTCCGTCAGCCTCCATCCTCCCCCTGCTGTCTGTCCCTTCGCCGCCCACTGAACCTGCAATGACAGACGCCAGGGAGGTCTCATCACTCTACACAGCCTGTTTTACTGGGGGCAGCGCAAGCCTTCATCTTTTATGTCAGCCAGAGTCTCACAGGTCATAAAAAAGCTGATTGGTAGTAAAAGAACACACTGAGGTGTGTGGGGACGTCTGTAGTTTAGAGGCAGTGTGCAGTCGCGCTGTGGTTTCCATGTGGCTGACTGGTCAGAAGATGGGTGAGACTCAAACCTTTTCTGTGATTTTATCTTCACTGTAGTCAGTTCAACGCAGATGCAACCAAGACCAGAAGGAGGAAGAGTCGGGTTGCGTATCAGGACACTGCTGAGCTGAGAATGACTGACTGGTTTAAAGCAGCCACCTTTTATATGCACCTGTAATGGACAGGGTGATGGATGAGATCAGACGGGAGACAGATCAGATGGAGGCGAGCACTGATTAGAGGAATAAGGCATAGAACGCGTGGGTGAAGGAGAGAACAGGTGGTGGAACGGTGCGTTCAGGTGGGCGGCGTGGAAGCAGACATGTCGGACCAACAAGACACCAAGCAGAGCCCTGCGTGTCTGCTGCCTGTTTGCATACTTTACTTAATGTCATCGAAGTGAAGTGAAATGAAATCAAAATGGTGATGTAACACCAATAAACAAGGAAATCATCATACCTACAGAAATGCAGCTGGCCAGCACTGGGAATCGGACCCAGGTCTTTCTGTGTGTGGCGAGTGAACCGGGTGAAAGCTCCGGCAGGTCACCACACGGTGGCATCACGCCTCCATTCGCCCATCAGTGGTTGGCCCACACGCTCTGCAACAGCCAGGCTGAGGGTTCACGTCACATCAAATTCACTCTCTTAAGGCATTTAGGTGCTGCTGGGTTTCCCCAACTCATATTACAATGCATGAAGGTCAAGTTGAGGCGTTTCTCCACGTGTCCGGATGTTATCAACGACTTCACTACAAACAGTTTTTGATTCCTTCAGTTGTACGTGTAAAGGTCTGAGACAGTAGAACTGATTCCAACAGTTTTACGCCCAAAGGGAATTAAAGCTCTGACCATTTAGGAGCAACAGCCATTTTAATTTTTGGTTTACAAAGCCATGAACCAAAATGGGGCTGGGCGGGGTGGGGGGTAGTCCCGTCTTAGTTTCACTTTCCTTTCTCTGCTGTGAGGAGACAAAGTGAACAGTTCTGTTCTGTCTGTGCCCGTTGACCAGACTGTGGTCAGCTGTGCGCAGCTCGTGTCCTGGATGACGTCAGCTCCTCTTCCTGGACTCTTCCTGCTGCTCCCTGGACGCGGATTCACGCCTTCACGTCCGTAGCTCTCGTTTCCTTAACTTTCACCTCAGTTCACCGGAGCGGCTTCCATGGCGCTTACAGGTGTTGTGACACGTCAATCAAGTCGGCCAGCCAACGAGCGGCCGGAGGGGGCGGGACGTGGGCTCCTAAGAAGCAGAGCAACAAACCGCAGCACCACAGACGGATCCGGACACGCGGCTCTGCGGGAGGGAGCTTCCAGGGAAATCCAAGCAGGAGACGACGTTCCTCAGCGTTTCCACAGGTATTTATCAGGGCGTCAAACATATAAGCGTCGTTGAAGGGAGATGGACGCGTCCGGTAACTGTCGTTCTGTCCCAGATCAAACCGGTACCATGGCTCTGGACGGATGCGGCGCGTTCTGCAAATACACCCTCGTCCTTTTCAACATCCTCTTTGCGGTAAGTTGGTCAAAACCTCACTGGTTCGACTTTAGCAGGAGACTAATGAACCGAACCTTCACTGGACTCCAGGAGCCGCGTTTGGTTCCGCTGAGGGCGCGTTAGCGTGTATCCACGCCACGTGCTAATTAAATTGTCATTATTATTCAAATGCGGGATCGAACCACCACCAGGAGGAAACGAACCAGTCCGCACTGGCAGCAGAGAGCTGGGCTGGCGGCCACCTGCCTCGGCCGGCTCCTATTATACTGATTATTAACGGTATAAAACGCCACTGGGAGCGAAATCAGTCCGTACTACTACAGAAGTGAAACCTGAGTTTGCAGGTGTTAATGGTTTAGTACAGAGAAATAAATATAATGTCGGTACATGTCTTATTAGTGCACCATATGTTTCTGTGGGTCAGATGCAGTTTGGGCGTAATGCTGCTGTTTCACTTGCTTTTCTCGCTGCACTTCGTTCTTCTGCAGCCGACTCATTGTCAGCAAGATTGAAATTACAGACGTTGTTGGTTGTCACACCTGACAGAACAGTAGAGATGTGATTAGAAACCGCACACAAGAAATCTCTGTTAGCAGCTGCTGTAATGACTTGTCGCGTTTCCTGTCTGGCAGCTTGTGGGGTCTGCATTTCTAGGCCTCGGCCTGTGGCTGAGGTTCAGCAACAGCACCAGGGGCATCTTTGAAATAGAGGGCCTCAACTCGAGCGCTTTTGTTGTGGGTGAGTCTGCGATTCTCCATGAAGCATAATCACGTTTGTGTCTCACTGCCGTCGCTGACCTGTGTCCGTCCCGCTCTTCCAGGCGTGGCCGTTCTGATAGGTCTCGGGTCGGTGATGCTGATCGTGGTGATATTTGGGGACTATGGAGCCTGCAACGAGAAGAGATGTGCCCTGCAAGTGGTGAGTTATTTCTGAGCAGCTGCCAAATAAAACCGGAGCTTCTCTAACAATATTTCTTCACCGGTGAGTAGCAGCGATAAGATGCAGGTCAGTCGAGGTGGTTCTGTCTCAGAGCAGAAACAGAACAAACCTTCACCAGTAAACTGTAGCAACCAGGGTTGGTTTGAAGACAAAGCCGCTAGACGTCGCTTCCTGTGATGTGGGCAGATACAGGAAAAACACAAAGAACTTCCTGTTTTTGTGCAACAATAACCCAAGATGCTTATCTGGTTTTGACCAGACATCTCACAAATATGAACAAACTGGTGAAACCATCAGTCTTTTAGGGTTTCGCTGAACACAAAGTTGACAACTGCGGCAGCTCCTCCTGCCACGTGGTGGGTTCAGCCTCCGTTTAGCAGAGCCGACGTCCCATCCGTGTTCGTGCAGGTGGTTTCAGGCTGAGGGGAGCCGTTGTCTGTTTAATGGGTGTGTTCAGCAAACACACGGAAGCCTGGAATGTTTCTTTGTGGCGTAGAAGGTCCTCTCACATTTCATGACCATTTGATACTGAATGTTTCAGGAACTTTCTGTTTGCACCGAGCCGTCTTACGTATGTCAGTTCCTGAGGAGAAACGCTCCCGTTCGGCTGGTGGGAGGATCTGCTCCCAGCTCTGGGGAGAAATGACAGTTCAAACTATGCGGCACTCACTGTCTCTCATTTATAAACCAACAGGCGACGCAGATGCAAAATATTCACTAAACATAACCAAGGAACCAGAGACATTTGCAGCAAACCCATAACTTGTTTTTTGTGGCTGACAAGGCTCCTCACACTCAACCACGTGTTGACTCACTAGAGCTTTGGAAAATCACGTCTCGATTGTGCGGTTTTCACACGTAGACGCGTGCGACCGCGCTTCACGTGTTGTGATCGCTCCATTAACCCCGTTGTCGCTCTTCAGTTCTCCATCCTAGTGACTCTTCTGGCTTTGGCTGAGATCGCTATCGGATTTCTGGCTTATTCCAACCGTGATGAGGTGAGAGAGGAAATGAGAAGAATGAAAGCTAAGCCAATAAAAACCTTTGTATCTGACCGCGTGTTCGTTTTGTTCAGGTTGGGCGGAGCATCGCAGAGTTCTACAGCACCATGTATGCTCTGTATGTGAACTCTGGCGACCCGGCTATTGCTGTCACACTCATGTTCATCCAGAATCTGGTAAAAAACAAACAAACTAGGTTCTACTTAATGTTTTAATGGAGTTCATCAGCGTTGTCTTTTAAAAGCCACGTGAGATCTGCGTTTTGTTTTTCTGAGTGGTTTCTCCTTCCTCCTCAGCTTCACTGCTGTGGCCTGACCGGGGTCTCGATCATAGAGATCGCTCAGAAGACGTGTCCCGAACCAGACGGCTTCTTAGAGAAAATCAAGATGCCCGTAAGTCTCGGGCATGAAACGACGCCGTGCTCGTGTGGCCTCTGTACGAGGAACCGACGCTGACCTGCTGTTGTCCCGTTTCAGAGCTGTCCTGTGACCATTGCCACCGTGTTCGACAGTAAGGCGTCTCTGGTGATGGGCATCTTCCTCGGGACCGGAGCTCTTCTGGTAAGCTCCTGTATTCAGACTGCTGAGTGTCAGTTCACACCTCCGCCCGCAGTGAACTGAGCTGGTTAAGATTAATTAAAGAAAAGTGTAATTACGTCATTTAATTCATGTTCAAGATTGTAGCTGTTACATTTAGTGCAGGAAATGGATGCCTCCAAAATGGAGACAGGAGAGTATTTATTAAATTATAGGCATGATTCAGCTGTAGAGGGAACCACAACCATCTCCCTTGTGGCAAACCAAATGCTACTGGGAAGCCGAGCAGCTTCACGCCAGCGTTCTAGCTTGATGACGTTAGCATTTAGCGAACTAGCGAACCAAAATGTGAGCTTCAGCTTGGCTCACCCCAGAAACGCCGCCAGCTTCACCCTCCGTCTGCAGCTTTTTTGTCCTGCGTGCATTCTTCCAAAAGCCAATCAAAGACCCCTTTAGATCTGACTGAGTTCAGGTTTCTCTGCTCCTATTACAGTAATTACATTTGTCAAGCAGACTGTGGAAGACGCTAGAGACGCGCTCATACGTTCAGTCTAATCACAAGCGTCACAGCAGAAATTCAGAGGTTTGACCTCGAGTGATGGCTTAACCGTGAGCCTTGTTTGTCGCTGCAGAACTGTTGGATACGAACATGTTTGAGTTGACTCGCTTCCTGTTCACCTACATAAACAGCTTCATTTTGTTTTGTTGCTCAAGTTACTGACCCTGATCTAATCACTCTGCATCCCTCTCTCTCTGAATCAACGTCCTCCCCTCTGCTCTCCTCCACTCTTTTAATCATCTGCTACCAAAGATCGTAGCTCTGATCTGCAGCATCGTCCTCAATAAAAGCATTCGTGTGTCTAATGCTGCGCCTCAGTACATCATCCTGACTCAGTCCACTCCTGCCCTGACCAACCTGCCACCACCTCAGCAGACCTTCGCCTCCACCACCTCCTACCCCGACCAGGACCCTGTGGTCTTCACCCCCCTCAGCGTGGTCAACGTGCCTGTGGCTCAGGCTTAGTGCAGCTTCGTGCTCAGTCACACTGGCTCTAGTTTAAATAGCACATTTAGCGCTTACTCGCTCTTCTCACCCTACAGCCTGATGTGTGGTCTCACTGCCAAGCACATCACCTTTCTAACACCTTTCGCTTTGGTTCCACGTGTAAACTCATCTAACAGAGCTACAGCTAAAACACAGCTCAGTTGTTTTGGCGCCTTCTCATTCTGTATGAAACCTCATGTGTCTGGGTACGGATTAGAGGCTGAGAACCTGCTGTTCACGCTGCAGCTCTGTCCCGTCCCTGCCCTTTACTTCCTTCTCCTCCTCCTGTGTCTGAACGACAGATTCTGGCCACGATCTGCAGCATTATCCTCCTGAAACAGATCAAGAGAGTCAATGAGCAAATCATCTCCCACTACGCCACCGTGTACTGAGGAGGATCTGGGTTTGGACCACCCTGCCGTCGCTGGACCTGCCCGGAACCAGTGACTAAATGCTCATTACTGTTACACCAGCTTCACATTCCGTCACATACGTTACCATTTCAGTTGTAGAAGACAAGTTCACGTCTGTTACATATTTTCCAGTCATAGTCAGCTTTTTAGCGTTTCTGCAGGTTTAGGAGTTTAACTGAGCCACACAAATATAAAAGGGAATTTAACTTTTTTTTTAATCAAACTTCTATGGTTGCTGTAACAGCTGTGCTTTGTGTGCGTAGTTCAGGTTCAGTCTGAACAGCTGTAGCTGTGCAGGCTCGTTAATTATTTGCATTCCTTTAAAAGTTTCTGTGAGCAAACTAAAGTAATTAGGTGTCAGAACACCGATGCTCGTTTAAGTTCCATGTTTAAATGTTTGTCTTCCCCCTTTTTCATCAGCACTGGTGAAAATGTTTCTATAAAATAAACCAAATAAGTGAAGTTTTGTACAAGCGTCTTCATTTCATTGCTTGCTGATAAAGGGAGGAACCAGCAGCAGCCGGTCTGGGTCTCTGGGATCCAGCAGGCTCACCTCCAGGTAAAGTGGACGACCGCGCAGCCGGCTGAGTGGCAGGTGAGCCTCCGGGTGGTAGCTGCCGAAGGACGACAGAGCCTGGTCTCTTAACATCTGGGTCACGGACCTGGAGTCAAGGCAGAACTGCTCACCTGAGGAAACTCAGCTGCACAGAGACCGGGTGGTGGGTGGTGGAGGAGGCAGATCCATCACGTGGAGCCTCACGTCCCCTGGAGATCAGACACACGTGGAACGAGCACGGTACAGCAGGAGTCTCACCCACAAACTAGTTTATCGTTTGGATTCTGATGTGTATGAAGACGAGAGCAGTCAATCATTGCACACCAGGGGAAATCCAGCCCCTGCAGAGGCATGTTCTGCTTTTTGAATTAAAACGATCAGATTCCAGTTTAAGAGGTTCCACCTCCACGTCACCGCTCTGATGTAATCTCTGTCTAAACAGAGAAGGCTCCATTAAGAGCCCAGCAGAGCGTGGCTCAGGGGTGTTATTGGCAGCCAGCGGAGCGCAGAGGCGTGGTCCAGCTGGCGAGCGTGAAAACCACGGACCTCCAACAGGTACTCCTACCAAGATATGGAATCATTAACATTCGACTCCGGCAGGTCTGAGCTCCATGTTACGAGAAAGACGTCTCCTACGAGTTTAGCGACTCCACAGCCGAGCAACGGCGCCGTGTAGACACCAGGGTCAGAGGTCAGCTTCTCCAGTGAGCACGACGCGTTGCCCTTGGCCAGCGTGGGATGCAGCACAAGGACGAGGCGCTGCCCCGCGGTACAGTCTGGAAACGCCGCAAACGGGACTGAACCAACCCAGGAACTCATCCGGACTCATAAGCTGCAGGAGAAGGTCGGGAGGTTCTGCTTTTGAAGGTATTCACACGCTCACTGTACGCGGTGCGAACAGCAGCCCAGAGGCCGAGCGCAGTCGAGCGGCGACCCGGGGTCGCAGGGCGGGTTAGGGGTCGCAGGGCGGGTTAGGGGTCGCGCTGAGCAAACAGCAGAGGTCAGTGTGACTGAAGCCTCCGGCAGCAGCAGAGACCACAGATGAACGAGAGCAACGGCACGAAGGTTTTCTGCCTCCTTGTGGGGCAGAACAATTTTAAAACAAGCTTTACAGGTTTAAAGCATTTTACCTTTGTCACCACTAGGATGCACAGACACATAAAAGGGAAAGAAGCTGTGGACGGGATGGTTCAGGGTTTGAGGGAGGCCGGCGTGTCCCACCTCACCAGCACCAGTCACCTGGTCCATCCTCCGGTTGTCAGCGTGGAACTGAACCGTTCCCGAGTCCACGGCGAAGACTGGATCCTGGTCGTGGAGGTACGGGAGGCTGGCTGGGCTAGTGGTTCGGTGCGTGGATGCTGGAAACGGACGGTCTTCAGCCACGTGCGATGCAGCAGGTCCATGGAGATAAAAAGGGTAGAAGTGGTGAGAGTGAGGAGGAGCAGGGTGAGGCTCCACAGGAGGTGCGGAGTGGCTCCTGCCAGCTTTTACGTCCTCCTCAGGAAGCAGCTGATGTTTCTTAGAGTTTCTCATTTCACGGCTCACGCCTTCAGAGGGAAACGGGAAAACGTGGGGAAGCATTTGTTTCTACAGCCGTGTTGGTCTCACTGCTGCCAGGATATGGAACAGGATAGAAGCGAGGCGGGGGAGGGAGGTGAGGTTCAGGGCGTTTGGGAACAAACTCAGGACCTGGACGGTTGTGATGAGTCAACTGGTCTGAGGAAACGTCCGACTCCCGGACACAAAGAGGAATTCCACCACGTTGAGGATTCATAGGAGGCAGCTGATAAGGGGAGGGAGGTGGCCCAGGAAGAGGGATGTTGGGGTGATGGTAGTAGTGGCGTAAGGAGAAGAGGTTCAACATAAGCAGCGGCTGAAAGTGACCAGACTAGACAAGAGCCAGCAAACACGTAGAACAAGCACCGAAAGAAAGCAACCGCTCGGTTTTCACCTGCGCCTCCTGCGTGACGTGGCAGCCGCCGTAGCGAACCGCCAGGCCGAGGCCCGAGGCCCGCACGGAGTAGCCACAGCGAAGCAGCCGGGACGCGTTCACTGACAGAGCAAACCTCTCAGTGGAACCGCCGGCAGAACCTGCGCTGCTCGGCGAGTCTCCTCCTGAGGACCAGCGTCGTGGCGGCGTCTCCACACTCCACCGCAGAAGAACCAAACCGACCCAGACCAGAGACGGTGTGTGTGGAGCAGCAGCACAGCTCGGACCCCAAGTCGAACTGGAGCAGAACCCTTCAAGCTCAAACGTCACACTGACGGCTTTAATCCAACTGATATCAAAACGAAGGATTTTGAGCTGGATCCAACCGAACCTATTTTATTTACAGCCTGAAGCGCTTTAATTGGGTAAATGGCCGCAGGTGCCTCCTCAACTGGATCGGACCGGGTCTCCGCACTGGACAGGTTCACTTTAAGTTGAGCACTGACGGAAAAGGTGCCGTGAACTACCCGGTGGAGTTCTCCCCGTCCACAGTCTGGGTCGAGGGAGAAGTCCGTCCGCTGCCTCTGTCTGGGTTCTGGGTGGAGTCTGGGACCCGTGTCCGGTTCCTAGTTGGTAGAAACCCGGCAGGTGGGCCCTCTCTGCGTCTCTTCTGGACCGAGGGGACAGGTGAGGGTTCGGTTCGGGGGGAGGTAAACTGGTGCATATTCCGTTTCCGCCAACGCGCAGCCGCAGCCTTTTACAGGCTTCTCCCCGCGCACCTGCTCACTGATTGGGTCAACCAGCAGCACAGACCCCGCCGCGTCATAGTTTGGTCCAGGTCCGGGGGGGGGCTAAAGTAAACGAAGGTGACGCGTATGGCCGGTTCTGGACCGATGCCACCTCCAACAAACCTGTGCGTGCTGTGGGAGTGAACATGGAAACTTGTTTCCAGTGTTCGTCCACTGGGGGGCAGCAGAGCAACACGTCTCCCTCCCGTCTGTGCATGTGCGTGAAACCTTGACGTAATGTTTATTTTCATTAGAACGGTTTTCAGACGCACGTTTAGACTCGTGGGTTCCAGTTGCGATCTAATGACACGCTGCCATTCAGTCATTTGACCTTTGCCCCCGTTGGCAGCATCTGCTTTGTGGACCTGAGCCTGTGTGGAGTGTTCCTGTGCTTCCTCCCGCTCCGGGCCTCTCAGCTTGCATCACGCAGGAGATCAGCCCCTAACGTCTAATCCCTGCTCTGCTGAAGCACATGTTCAGACTCAGCTATTGAAGAACTCGTTTCAGGTTCTGTTCCCCGACAACGTGGAATGAGCTGCAGGGCGTTTAGCCTGGAGATGGTTGTGGATTTTTACTCCTTCAGAACCGCGGTGCAGCCCAAATGACAAGAAGAAGGATCCTGCATAAAGTCGTCACAGAATGACTGAAAACGATTCTCACCAGAGTTGCAAATATCCACAAACTAAGTTAGTATAAAGAGGTGATGGCGGGAAAAGGCAGCGGCGCTTCGGTAACAGGTCGAACCAGCTTTGGCTGAATGAACTCGGGCTCCTGCAGCACTGTGGCCTCTGAGGAGCTGAGCTTAGACTAACGTGTCAGATCAGAACAGCTCAGCTTAAACCACGTTCACATAAATGAGACGTGTTCACACATATATGAGCTGTTTGTGTCTGTCAAACCGTCGGCGACGTAGGTTCGATCTGTTCATATTAATAATCTCAACGGCGTCTCTGCTTAACTTAACCTAGAAACCAACGTGAGCGTGACTCTGCCCAGATGAGTCATGAAGTTATCAGGACAGGCCGGGAATTTCCTCACAGGCTGCTTTCCACCTCTGGAGTGAAGCTGCACAGGATGAATGATTTGAAAAGTGAGGCGGCGGAGGGGTGGGGGTCCGCTGCTGATGGGCGCGGTGGGGGATGACTCACAGTTGGAGTTGCCTAGCTACGGCCTGGAGTTGTTTGTCTTTGGAGAGCAAATGCGAGCGCAGCGTGCCCGTCTGGATTTCTGAGAGCGAGGCCCGTGCGGGGGCGGTGTAAACACACACAGGGTGGCGCTGAGCAGCGTTCCCACAAAGAGGAAGCAGTCACGTGAGCAGGAGCCGCCGCTGAAGGGAGAAGAGGAAAAACGAGGGAAGCGAGCATCAAAACCGCTGGCGAGTAACCATGGCAACGAGTCGGCTCCTCTGTGCGGAGGAATTCTCGTCCTGCTGATGTAAAGGCTCCGCTTCGTGACAGCTTCATCTCTCATGGCTGTTTGCCCTGGGTCACGAATATAAACGACTAGAAGACGCTGCATCAAAGGCGTTTCTCCAGTCAGTGACTCAGTTCACATCCGTTGCCATGACTCCACCTCCAGGTAAATCAGTGGCAACAAAGGTTACAAACCTTCCACTTGTAACTGAGCTCAGGAATTTCTGACCGTTATGACAACAGCTCAAAGCATCACGTGATTCCTCCCGAGCCACAGACCAACACAACCCGTTAATGTTCTGTAATCATACAGGTCATAAACCAGACACGACCAGGACGAGAAGCCGCTGGCTCCAAATGATGACTTCAGGGAAAGTGAAATACATACATAAATACTTGCTTATAGTATTTGACAACAACAACAACAACAACAATAATAATAACAACCAACGTGTAATCTGTAGAGCAGAATAATCCCAGTCTACTCAGTGCTGCCACCCTGTGACCACAGTTTGTAATGTGAACGTTTTACACACGTTAGTAATATAAAAATAGTCAAAAGATTAATACTACGCGCCAAATGAGTCAGATCAGAAGGAAACTGGAAATGATGATGACCATCATCGAGCCCTGGGAAACCAGCGGCAGGGTTGTGAATGAACGCTGGGTGTTTGTCTTCCTCTCCTGTGCCTGAGGCCACGTCACGCCCCCTGAGGCCGACGAGTAGAACGTGTGTGTGGAACAACAAGTGTGTGTGTGTCCTCTGACAAGTCTGTGCAGCAGCTTCTCCTCAAAACCAGCTCGGTGACACTGGGAGCAGCAGCGAGAGCCACGTTGACAATCAGTCAATAGCCTCAGGGCGAAGTGAGAGACACCGGCTCCTTCTCCGCTTTCTTCTCTGTTGGTTTTATTCTTTGTGCTGGGCACAAGTTGATTCATTTGAGAGAACGCTCTGTATCGGCCTGAAATCCTGCACATACTTACACACAGGGCCTGTTGTGTTTCAGGCTTTAGTGATCTCCGGCTGTTGTGCAAGACGGAGCAGAGTGAGACGGTCGACCACAGGCCGAGCTCTGCATTGTGCAAAGCAGCAGTGACTCGGCTGTGGTCAGGCTCACTCTGCTGGCTGAGGTTCACACAGTCATGCTGAAATAGTCCTTCGCTGACGCCTCCCAAACACCTTAATGAGAGGAAATTCAGATCACGACACCAAAAATAGCTTCTGGTCCGTGCTGTCCTTTAGCTGGACAGCAGGGGAAAGACTCACGTTAGCTCATGGGGCACAGAGCAGAGTTGGTGGCTGCCAGGAGGGAGGTGACAGCAACAGCCTCCCGCCGAGCTCGTGAATCATATACGTTCAAGTGTGCATTCAGTCGGTACTGATCCCACAGCGAGCAGAACCGCCCCGGACCAGCCAACCCACACACACAACATCGCGACTGTTGCAGCTCAGGACGCTGGTGTTGCCAGCGAGCCTGCCGCTGCCTGTGGCGAGGACTGAGCTCTCGATTCCAGTGCCTTAGCTCCACAGGCCAGACGTGGCCTTGGGTGGTGCAAACCGTGGCTCACCTCACCTGCAGGGTGGGGAGGACGCGCCCAGAACACAATCAGGTCCGACCACATTCTGTGCTCGGGTTCTCTCTGTCTCATCCTTAAATTCTCGTTGAAATCCCAGCTCACGTGTAGATGTGCTGCTCTGAGCTCAGGCCTCCTCGTGTGTCTGCAGAGCCCGGTCCGAGGCGGCGGAACCAAGGAGACCCGAGCTGTCGACTCTGGATGGATTTGAGCGAGACGCGTTGTTAGTTAGGTTCTACCATCGAGGTGTGACAGCACGAACCAATCAGTGAATGAACGCTGGAACCATTTGATGGCGTGCGACGTATCTGACACGTGTCCCGGCTCAGGTCGAGCGTCTCTGATCTCTCTGCACCGGTCGTCTCGTACTCGAACATCAGTTTTTGCTTTTTCTTTTTCAGGCTTTGACACAAAAATCGATAAAAGTCTTTATCACTAGATGAACACGGCATTATGTCTCCGGGGTCGTACCAGGGTTGTTACTTTGTTGTTTTGATGATGTTGCCATGGAAACGAGTGATGTCCCTGCAGCGTTACCATGGCACCCGCGTCATTTAGCGCCGGCTATGTTTAGCAGTGCAGCTTTCCGAGCCGTTTTCATGACAACGGCGTGAAAACGCCGCTCTGGTATTTTTAGCCTTTTTTAGCAGAAGTGTTGTGGTTTCGCTGTGAACAAAGATCAGACCGTCGTCACTTCGGTTGGATGCGTTTGGGTTTGTGTAACCTCATGACTGTGCCAGAGCAGCAGCAGGTGACTGGGTCCTGCTCGGCCTTTGACTCACGCTCAGCTCTGCATTTACAGATTTAGAAGCAAACACGTGAGCTCAGGGTCTTGTTTGTCCCACAGTCTAATTGTCCTTTTCCTCTTCCTACATTTGAAGGCTGCTTTTCCCTGGAAGCGTCACACACGATGCTTCCTGTGGGACTTTCCTCTGGTCAGCGCTTGTTGTCTTCCATCGTTCCTCGGCCTGTCTCCTGGCGCTGGGCTGCGCATGTGACGCCAGTGAAGGATGCATGTGAACGTTTCTCTGCGGTGAGAAACAGAAAAACGACATCATTAAAGTAAAAGGATTTAAAGCCCTGCGGGTCATTGGAGGTCAGGGCTC